>CM055265.1:32168716-32768716 GCA_029237695.1 Conchocele bisecta | reverse complement strand
ATACTAAGTCCTAATTAGGAGATAGTAAGTCCTAATTGGGAGATGGTATCTCCTAATGAGGAGTTAATATCTCCTAATTAGGACTTAGCATCTCCTAAATAGGAATTAGTATTTCCTAATTAGGAGATAAATATATTTTAGCATTGGCACCAGGACGCTTCCATAGCCCTAGATAAACATATCAAACGTCTCCAAAACAATCCAGCCATGCAAAAGTTGCCTAACTTGCATATTTTCAAACTGGCTGCCAAAACATTAAGCTATATCTAATTATCGCTCACAGCTAGCAAATCTCACTGTTACAAGTGCATTTACCGCCTGATCTAGTCCAATATTTGTACGTTTGTTATTTCAAAATACTTGAATATTGTGCTTGAAATCAAGCAGCGTGATTAGCTGAGACTGAGCTGTGCTACAGCTCAGTCTCAGCCAATCACGCTGCTTGCTTTCGAGTTGAGATTGCCAAGAGATTTTCAGAAACGTCTGGGCAAGATTAACGTATGAGTTATGTTCTAGTTCGATTGTATGCAAATCACAAATACCAATTGCAATGTTTTCAGTACGTTTTACAGCGTGTACACGCGATTCTGTGGCAGTTTTATGTGAACGTTGGCAAAACAGCCATTTTACGGGCAGAAATGTTGCTGTTAGTGGGTGTCCACTTATAGGGGTATAACAACTTTAAATGAAGACTTACAAATTTCTATCATGCGGAAATGGTATTCTGGGATGTATACCATTCAAGAACATATAGTGGTAATTTCCACCCCCCCCCCCCCAAGTGGTAATGGTGACCCCTTATGGCTCAAACATTAGTAGGCGGGTGTGTACTCTGTCCCACGTATTTGATGACATATTTTTGATCAAATATTGATTTTATTGTGAAAACATTTTTTTCCTATTGTAATTTAACATGGGGGCTATTTGTGGACAGATTTTCAAAATCTAACTTTTGTTTTCTTAGTGACATAATTTTAAAGCTATCTCGCCAGGTTTCGGAGTCAATTTCCAAATTTTGTTGTATAATTCTTAAATTCCCAAAAATCATTTTTTCGCAATAAAATCAATATTTGATGGAATTTCATCAAATCACTTTTTTTGGGGAGGTTGACTTTTTTGTTATTGATGAAAAAGTACTTAATTTTAAATATTTTTTAGATTTAATGTGTTTAATAGCCAAAAGTTGGTATAAAGGTGGTATAGCCGTTGATGTTACATTGTACTTGTCTGGAGAAATGGGACATTTTGTCGATAGAAACTTGGTAGTGTTTTGTAGTCAAGTAGTTAGTCCTGGGTGTACGGAGCCGCGGCAGGGGACATGGAGGTTTGTTTTATTAATTCCTTCCCACGAAATAACAATTCGTTCCCTCGAATTAACAAATCGTTCCCTCGAATTAACAATTCGTTGCCACGATATAGCAATTTGATTCCACGAATTAACAATTCGTTCCCGTGGGAACGAATTGTTATTTCGTAGGAATGAATTGTTAATTCTTTGGAACGAATTGTTAAATTGAGGGAACGAATTGCTATTTCGTGGGAACGAATTATTATTTCGTTGGAACGAATTAATAAAAAAAAGAATTTTAAATTCTTTTTTTATTAATTCGTTCCCATGAAATGCCAATTCGTTCCCTCAATTTAACAAATCGTTCTCTCGAATTAACAATTCGTTCCCACGATATAGCAATTTGTTCCCACGAATTAACAATTCGTTCCCGTGGGAACGAATTGTTATTTCGTGGAAACGAATTGTTAAATTGAGGGAACGAATTGTTAATTCTTGGGAACGAATTTTTATTCGTGGGAACGAATTGTTATTTCGTGGGAACGAATTAATAAAAAAAAAAGATTACGTCCCCTGCTGGGCTCCGTACTGAGTGAACGTAAAATCACTGGCCCAGGAAAATATAATATCATAGAACGTTTACATATTCTTCGTGACAAATCGCACATTTTCTAAGGAAACAAAATAGCATGGTTTGTCTCAGAAGTGTGAAACATGATTACGAGGTTTTTTCTTACGAATAGGGGCAATCAGCGACTGCATCATTACTGGTAATCTGGAACGAAGTATGTTTTGTCGAACGGTCCGACTGCTTGTCTCGTTTTCCCTATTGTCGCAGTGTGGAAGTAATACGTGCAAATCACGCGCGTCACAAGAGGCCGCTGTAATGAACAGCTGCATAAGCGGAAATGACAACCCCAAGCCTCCAAATGCGGATGGGAAAAACGCATAGAATTCAGTTGAAGGTCTTCCCACGTTGTGCTGTTAGTTTGCGTAGTTTAAAAGCAGAAACGTTTCAGCACAGCGTGAGTGCATGCATCAATGCGCATAAACCACCGTCTATGCTACATGTAATCTTGCCAATATTTGTCATTTGTTACATTTCAAAATACTTGCATATTGTGCTTGACATCAAGCAGCTTGATTGGCTGAGACTGAGCTGCGCTACAGCTCAGACAATCGAACTGCTTGACGGCGAGTTGAGATTGTGAAATGCAAAATACTTGTATATTGTGATTGATATCAAGCAGCTTGTTTGGCTGAGACTGAGCTGTGTTTCAGCTCAGACTCAGCCAATCAAACTGCTTGATTGCGAGTTGAGATTGCAAATAGCAATGTTCAGAATCGTTGGTAACCTGAAAGATCAACGCAGGCGGTTGTGTAAATAACATGCATATACCTATCGACACTCTAACGTCCATGAGTTTCATATATGCGGAGAACGTGGTGAACAATATTAAGAATAAATGTTTAATTGTAAATTTATTTTTTCACTCACTAAAGTAGCCCGAAAATCGTGGTTTGGTAAAAACAATATTCATCAATGAATTATCGTCATGGTTGTGAACTCCTGTTAGTTGTTGTACAATTAATAGTTACTAACGAGTAAGAACGGTATGTTTCACAAATTGTGGTCTCTGGAATTGCATTACTCAATTATCTCCCATGTCTGTCATAGACTATGAAATATACAGTAGAGAATACACAATTAAGCATTCGAATTGTTATCAAATAAAGTAGTGTGTTTGATTGATAGATCGTTTACAAACCATAAAGGAAAATAACACATTATTAAGTAGAACATCATGACATGTACATCACATCATCTGTGACATCATCATCTGTGACATCATCATATATGACATGGCGCCTTTAATACTAGTACAGTGGAACCCCTGTAAACCGGACAGAGAGACAAGTAAGTTGTGCTTAAATTCGATATACTTCGTTGCCATTTATCTCCGAAAATAATGTCTGTTCATGATCGCAAAGCACACACACATGTCGTGAAGTAGTTATATGCAAGCTTCACAGTGGAACCTCTCTAAACTGGACACCCTGATGTCCCCAGGGTGTCCGGTTTAGAGAAGTTGCACTGTAGATGACGTGATTCACCACCGCCTGCGCTAAACACGCTAATATTTATCTTTCTTGTATTTAGAAATACTTGAATATTGTGCGTAAATTCGAACAGCTTCATTTGGCTGAGTCTGAGCTCAGGATCAGTGAATGAAAATGCTTGATTGCGAGTTGAGATTATCAATGGATGATCGGAAACGTTCACATCTGAGCAAGATTAATGCTGGCGATTGTACTACAAGTACATTTGCTATCTCGATACCCTGTCACGCTTCCGTCCGCATGTTTACTTAATCGGCCGTGGATAGATTTTGTCTCGCCGTTTCATGACGTTTATTTTCCTAAATATTATATTGATTTAAGTTTTAAGTTTCAATTCATTTGAGATCTTAAATTGATATTCGCATTCACGGCGTTGACATGTCCTATCAATATAGAGAATAGTAGGTTAGTGCCGTGAATGGGAAAAATATCTGGCAAGGCTCAGGAAACGGGATGGGCGAGGCCGTTTCCGTGCCGCGCCAGATAGTTTTCCCATTCACGGCACTAACCTACTATTCTAGTTATCCCGTCAATACCTACAAACACCTACCAATATGTAAATTGGACATATGAATATGTAAATGTATGCGGGTGTGCTTTGCGAACATGAACAGGCATTATCATCAGAGATAGATGACAATGAAACCACAAAAAATAAGCATACATAAACTGCATGCATGTCCGGTTTAAAAAGGTTCTACTGTATATTGGTTTAAGTACGTACATTAAACAGCTACAAAAAAAGATATTAAATATAGGTGATAAGTACAGCTGATCCTGTATGTATGCCATAAATATAATACAAATTGATTTAATATGATATTTATTAAACGGGTTGAATGACTTAAAAAAACACTAGACAACGCCTCCTGTCTTTTGAAAGCATTAATCATACATGTTACATGTATATTCACACATACATCATATTAAGTACATGTACTAATTAAAGTACAAATCACAAGATGATTAACCCTTTCAACACTACGGGCCTGTATAGTGGTATTGGCAACTAGTGTAGATTCAGATGAGCCGGCTCATAATGGACTAGTCTGAAAATAATTTGGATTGGTTGAAAATAACAGATAACATATCAAAATCTATTCCAGTTACTTAGGGATGAAAGGTTAAGGACACATTAGAACAATGTGTACCGTTCCTGTAATTTGTTCAATACATTTTTCTGTATAACGCAAAAAAATGGACAATGTGAAAAATAACAAATGTTTGTTCGCATACTTTAATATTTGTGATGCATATTTCATCAAAGTGCCATACACATGCTATATTTGTCTACGTTGTTTTATAGTTCAATATGTGCAATTCAAATTACGGAAATCGCATGTGATTGGCGGTAAAAATAAGATGACATAACGGGAGGTTCGTTATACAATGGCAAGTTCATAGAAAGGAAATTGTGCACCCAATCGAATTTCTATGGAAGTTCTAACAATACAAAATGCAATATCTCCGGAACCAGAAAAGCAGAAACTACTAATGAAATGTCGTTTCACTACATTTTTTTTTATTAATTCGTTGCCACGAAATGATAATTCGTTCCCTCAATTTAACAATTCGTTCCCTCGAATTAACAATTCGTTCCCACGATATAACAATTCGTTCCCTCGAATTAACAATTCGTTCCCACGAAATGACAATTCGTTCCATCAATTTAGCAATTCGTTCCCTCGAATTAACAATTCTTTCCCTCGAATTAACAATTCGTTCCCACGATATAACAATTCGTTCCCTCGAATTAACAATTCGTTCCCAAGATATAACAATTTGTTCCCACGATATAACAATTCGTTCCCACGATATAACAATTCGTTCCCGTGGGAACGAATTGTTATTTCGTGGGAACGAATTGCTATATTGAGGGAACGAATTGTTAAGGGAACGAATTGTTAATTCGTAGGAATGAATTGTTAAATTGAGGGAACGAATTGTTATTTCGTGGGAACGAATAGTTATTTCGTGGGAACGAATTAATAAAAAAAAGAATTATACGTCCCCTGCGGGGCTCCGTATTTCACACTGCGTTGTGCATCTTCTAAGGAGAGTGAGTCCAATTTTGCCGGTATATGGCTTCCTGTAATGTGCATATTGTTACGTTACAACTCGAGTTGACAATGGAGACAAGCCATGTGATTTTTTACAGTGGAACCTCTCTAAACCGGACACAGATAAATGTTAGTTGTGCTTAATTTTGATTGGTTACATTGTCATGTATCTCCATTGGTAATGGCTGTTCGTGATCGCAAAGCACAGGTGTGTCATGAATGCGTCATATGCCTGCTTTACAGTGGAACCTCTTTAAACCGGACAGCACGGGGACCTCCCATGGTGTCAGGTTTAGAGAGGTCCCACTGTAAGTAAGAAGTTTTTTCATTAAATATATTTACAGAAACTGTGATATTTTCTGTAAATAATGTCAACAGCTTGCAAAATTCTCATAGCAATTTGCTCGGAACATTCCGTTAAAGTTCGACGCCATATACGTACAATATCGTCAATTGTGTACATATGTTTCATGACATACACATCTTGGAAAATGGCCGCTCACCGGCTCATCCTATGAATTTAAGAATGACACCTAGTAGATTCTCGACACTGGGGGTATCCCATGTTGGAATCAAAAGTCAACGTCTAAGCTACTGAGACACGTCTTGCGATTTTGTACCTTCGGACATCTGCGTAATTTCATTAACTAGGTTTACACAATTCACAATATTTTCCGTAAATGGTTTCAAAAGTTGACACAATTCTCAGAGTACATGCGGAATTGAACCCCGAAAATCTTGTCAACTTTTGACCTTATTTATGAAAATTATTGTAAATTTTGTAAACGTATTTAATGAAATTACGCAGATGTCCGAAGGTACAAAATCGCATGTCGTGTCTGATATTGGTCTCTATGGCAGTGCCAGGACTCATATCGCACATCTTCTATCGGACAAAACCGCATGGCTTGTCTGAATGACGTCGGCATGCTCCGCAAACATTATCGAATTCATACGTCTCTCTTAGTTAAGGTTGCATTGTTTCAAATAGCTGTAATACGACTTTAGAAGAATGCCATGCAATTTATCCATCTTCTCAAATAGACGACAGTTTGAAAAACTCGACAACTGGACAACTTAGACCGGTAACTGGTCGATTTCACTGTCGCGTATTTTATCCGTGTGACAAGATATGGTCAAAGCTTCAGTAAAATGCTGAATGGTGAACAGTGCCAGATCAGAATGCGGGGACGCGCATTCTGATCTGGGGCTACACTGGTCATAAACGCTATTTCTTCCATATTGTTATCAGATGGTTAAAATAAAATTGGTAAATTGCAGTCACGTCATGTTCTCTACGAGACTGGCGATGCATTCACTCCGCTGCCAAACGACGTTAATTTAAATGTATGTGATGGGAAATACTGATATTCAACAACACTGAGCCAGAATTAAATGGCAGCCCTAGCAGAGTGCAAAAAACCAGCGGGAAGATCGGTGTTTGCATACACTATAGTTAACTCGAAATGTGATCTGTCGGCACACGAATGCCCCCACTGGCAGCCAATAAAACGAGGCACATTTGAAACACATTTGTCATAGCATGAAAGCAGACCATCAGAAAAATGGATGTGTGAAATATCGAGCAGATCCACGCAAGGTAACATACATTATAAGACACTTACCCGAGTTTCGAACGCACCAAGTATTTGACCTTGACTCTGGGCTTAGCGCGGGCGGAATGATCGTTGATTTGTCACAGAGTGGTAGAGGACCAGTACAACAATGCGTGTGTGAAATATCAAACAGATCCGTGCAAGGAAACAGAAATTATAAAACATTTACCCAAGCGTTAAGGATTCAAATGCACTAAGCATGTGCCCTTGGCCCTGGGCTTAGCAGTGGCCTGACGATCGTGAATTGATGACCATTAGAGTAATGCGTGTGTGAAATATCAAGCAGATCCGTGTAAGGAAACATGAATTATATTTACCCGAGCACTAAGGTTTCGGGACAGACGGACGGACGAACACTATATGCCCGGCCCTCACCATTCAGTGGCGGGGGCATAACTGTTGCTAAACAGCAATAATTTTATGAAACCGATTTCAATTCAAAGTGAACTTGTGAATGTACAATGATATTTAAGCAACTAAAAAGTAAAGGTCATGTATATCGCATAAATGTAGACATTTGTGAAAATAATTATGAAGCACTTCAAATGATTGAATAGTATTTATCAAGAGCGGGACATGGCAGTCATATTGAAATCCGTCATTTTAAATTGGACGGAAGCATTTTTAGATTGTCTCCTACGCTCTTTTACTCAGTGTAAATGTACTGTACATGTACTTGAAAACTGCTGTTTACCAATATTCAAGCTTTTCGACAGGAACTGGGCAATAAATACTCGGATGGGACGTTGCATTGTACATTTGGCTGAACTATAAGTCAAATAGTGTTCACATATGGAATTTTTCGGGAAATAAATGCTGCGGTCGCTAACGCTTCCTCCCTGGGGATCTCACATAGTGTCCGGTTTAGAGAGGTTCCACTGTACTTCGATAATCAGGGTCCAAATATAGTCTTATCTCTCTTTTCGTAAATGACATCAAAAGCGGACACCTATCTCAAAGATCATGATGTAATTCCGCATGGGTTGTGAATTATAGAGAGGATATTCATATTTTTGCCACGAATATGACATATGTTCATCGAGTGGTGTGAAATGTCCATATTTCACGAGTGCCTAATTGAATATTCTATTTATTATATACCGCTCCATGGAAATTAGCAGTTTTTTAGACTGTGTACGGTAATGAATGTGTATTTTCAGCCTATTTGCAGTCCGGCACTGCAGGTGCGCGTTATGAATATAGATATTAGTCGTATTTTCACCGGAAGTTGTTTATTTCATCGATGAGAACATGTGACTTTTATTTACATCGTATAACTATGTATTTCATGGGTAGGTCTATAATAAATGTTAATCTTCGACATCATTTACGGCAACTATGCGATAAATGGCGATACGGACACAAGCGCCTGCGTTAAACTTGCCATGATGTAAACTTTTCTGAATATCTATTGGCAATAAATATCAACTCGCAACCAAGCAGTTTGATTGACTGAGCCTGCGCTGTAGCACAGCGCAGGCTCAGTCAATCAATCTGCTTGCTTTAAGGCACAATATGCAAGTATTTTGAAGGAAAACAATTGACAAATATTGGCAAGATTAGCGCAGGTGGTGGTGTAAGCCAAGTACTTCCAGAGCCGGTGGGCGTTGTCATTTGACCTTGTAGTGAGTGCGAATAGTTCTTATGATACGAGTCAATGCGTTGAGATCGGAGTCTTATTGGACAAAAGTGCGCCCGATGCCAATCCCTTTAACGCAATAAAACTTTCTCTGGAGACAATGTGGGATAGCGATCACATTTGTGGCTGTGACTGAAGATCTAGGGCGAATTGGCTTTGCGACCAGTGTATGTCCTGGTCAAATAGCATGACAACGATCGAGATGTATATTGCCTGTTATAGGAATATAACGGGTGGTTCATTGATGGAAAGGCGAACAGTGAAGATCCTGATCAAACTGCCCGGATGCGTATGCTGATCTGGGGCTGCACTGGCTGCAAAATTCATAAGCCCCATTTCTAGTCAATCTAGTCAATATGAACTCATTGCTGAATATATTGTGCACATATGTGAGGAAATTTCAAGTGTATTCGAATTTGAAGTAAGTATACTCGAATACACTGGCCACATCTTACATTTCTGCTAATCATTAACCCTTAGACCGCTATCTTAATTGTTCTGTCGTCTGTTGTTTATTTTCTATTTTCCAGTTTTATCATCAAAAACATGCTTTCACAGCACTTTAGAATAATTTACAACATGCTTTGACAACACTTCTGTTGGTGGTGTAAGCCAAGTGCTGTCAAAACATGTTTGTATTGAGAAATAAGGCAAGATATATAAGCAACACCAGACGACAATTGTTGTGTGTTGCGGTCTAAGGGTTAAAAGATCTTAAACTGAAGTCTACTCTGTTTCTGCGAACAATATCTATATTGCATTTCTCCTTCTGTGTCATATTTATTGATGCCTAAAGTTTCCAGAACCACTGAAGTTCGTTGTTTTCATGTTTAATTATTGAACAATTCCTAATGATCCACAAACCGACTATAGCACCGATCAACAGACAGCGGAACCTCTCTAGAACAGACATAGCGAAACGTTAGTTTTGCTTAATTTTAATAGGTTGCATTACCCTTTATCTCCCATGATAATGTATGTTCAGGATCGCAAAAGCATCCAAGCTTGTCTTGAAGGAGTCATTTGTCTGCTTTACAGTGGAACCTCTCTAAACCGGTCACCATGGGGACCTCCCATGGTGTCCGGTTTAGTGAGGTTCCACTGCATTATATAATGGCGGGAAAAACAATTCTAATGATAACGTTACAAATGAAGTACATTGTAACATAAACGATGTGAGGGCATTAACTGTAGACAGTTTCCATACATATGTGAGATGTGATAGAAATGAATAATCTTGGGCGATCATTACATATATGAGAGCTTAAATGGTACATACATGCCCACTCAGTAGGCACAAACTGTTCTTTATATCAGAGACATCAACTGGGACATTTTCTGGGAAACTATACATACATTCACCATTACCCCACATATTGATTGACATTATTATACATTTTATATCCGACGTAAATTTCCACATTGATATCAGGGGCGATAACCGTGTTTTCTTAAAATGTTAACGGACATTACCATTTATTATCTGTATTATTTTTTTAATATGCAATGATCATACTTTATAATCTGTTGAACATATTATTTTTTCAGGTGACGCATTTAATTAGTATAAATAATATAAACAATATCATGCCTCATTTAAATTACCGCGAGTCACTATCAGTAAAATAAATATTACTGAATGATTATATCTGTATAGCGGGTACTCGCATTTTTTAGAACTAGTGGAATAGTGACACAATTATACACTTATTTGATTCCTATAAAGAATATTCTGTGGCTAATGAGTTGGGATGTACCTTTAATGGGAAATGCCACTAAATAATAAAAGTAATTCATATTTCTGAACATATGATGAGACTAATACCAATTCTCAGTAATTGGCCACAGACGGTTCTTTTCCTCTCAACAGTTCGGTTATCGTTGCGTGGACATGACCTACGATCTCAGTATAAGAGAAATACGTGGCTGTGACTGGAGAAATAAATTGAGCTTATGGGTTTTGCGCGAGTGTAGATATACCGGCACACAGAATACGAGCTCCTACACTGCCCCCCCCCCCACCCTCCCCCCAAGTCAAACTGCAGTATCTGTTAAACTGCAGTATCTGTCAAACTGCAGTAGCTGTTAAACTGCAGTATCTGCACTATGATGCTATGCTGACCCTGTGCAATCATCCCAAGTCAGACTGCAGTATCTGTTAAACTGCAGTATATGCACTATGATGCTATGCTGACCCTGTGCAATGATCCCAATCACTGCAGTATCGTTAAACTGCAGTACTGCACTATGTGAATGCGACCCTGTGCAATATCCCAAGTCAAACTGCAGTATGTTAAACTGCGTATCTGCACTTGATGCTATGCTGACCCTGTGCAATCATCCCAAGTCAAACTGCAGTATCTGTTAAACTGCAGTATGCACTGCGAGCTATGCTACCCTGCAATCATGACCTGATATTGCACAGGGTCAGCATAGCATCATAGTGCAGATACTGCAGTTTAACAGATACTGCAGTTTGACTTGGGAGGGCAGTACAGTCCTCAAATGACGCATTAAACACACGAATCACACGACGGATCGAACGAGCAGTTTTTATTTATTTTGTTAAACGGCCAAAAATGTCGACGGCATATTCATAGGTAGGGTCGGGTTGCCCGCACCACAAGACTCTTTTATGTTTTGGCCTAAGCTTGATATAAATACATGTAGATACTGGCCTGATATTCTCTAGTTACGTGTCTACATGGATCCACTCCATTATGGAAGTGTTATATATGTCACAGGACTGTGGTTCTAATAAAGATTTACTTTGTATTACTAATGGTTTCCTCAATATCACCCCACTTGCAAAACTTTCTGATCGCCCTCTCAATAATTAGCATTATGGGAAATGTGTTGAATACACAAACAGTTAAAGCTCTGGCTATTATTTGTAGCCCGACTTATAATGGGATATACATGCTTAAACGTGTACTATAGGAATGAATGGCCTTTTTGTGGAATTAATCGGGGTATAAACTTGGAAAAGTCGCGGGAATACTGGACGAAGGCCGGAAGGCCTCGTCCAGTATTCCCGCGACTTTTCCAAGTTTATATCCCCGATAAATTCCACAAAAAGGCCATTCATTCCTTATAATTCCAGCATTTGAAATAAATTCATCAAGAAAATGTGTTTATTTTCCGTTTTCTTAAGAATTATTTTAACTGCGCCTCACGGTTACGGAAAGTAGTTCGGCGTGGGAGTTTACTGTGATATAAATTTTGGACAGAGACTTTGTACGGGCCAATCAAATGTTAGGGAATTGTGTAAATATTTTTGTGTTGGAATTATATCTACATGGTTTCATATTTATTTACAATATTGACGGTTAACGTTTTACTATGATTTTACCGTATAAACTATATACATGTAATTATAAATAGACCTACACGATATTAATGTATTTTTGTTACCATATCAAAAACAGTATACACTGTAAAAATATAAATAGACGTACATGATAGACGTATTCATTTATTGTTTGTTTACCATATCTAAAACAGTATACACTATAAAGTGTATACTGTTTTAGATATGGTAAAATACAATACATTAGTATCATGTAGGTCTAATTATAATTACTTAGTTTATACTGTAAATCAGAGCCTGATTTGACTGAATGCGTCTTGAGGAGTTCGCTTATAAGGTGATACGAACATGCTGCATTTCGCGTTAGCGTAAAATGTTTCACATCGAAATAAGCGCTGGATTACTGGCGAATTCCAATTCAGCAACTGCTGCATACAGATGATACTACATAAACAAATTTTCGTCTAGTAAATTTTTTGACGAAAATGCGTTTATGCGGTAGCTTCAAGTAGAGCGCAGTGGCATCTCGTCTAAAGCCGGGGCCGTTTTCGACATGAAACAGTTTGCGCTGGCGCTGATGCAGCACCAGTGATATATGAGACACGCCATACGATTTGTAGCGTCAAAAGTTGACCAAAGTATCAGAGTAGATGCGGAATTACAATTGTGTCAACTTTTGATTTTATTTAAGAAAATTATTGTAAAATGTGTAAACGTATTTAATGAAATTACGCAGATGTCCGAAGGTACAAAATCACATGGCGTTTCTCATAATTATGTGTATACCGCTGAGCCGGAATATCTGTCTGGTTTATTACATGTAATAATGTATTAGCTCTGTGACAACATTAGGAGTAATGGCTTTTATCGGAAATAGACAAGACATTACATCTTGAATCAGGCGAATCTGAGGCAACCCCATCTGGAGACCTGTGTGAGCTATGATATTACGAAATAATATCCGATGTAGTGGAACATTACCGCCTGCGCTAATCTTGTTAATATTGGTCCATTATTTAAAAATACTTGAATATTGCGCTTGCAATCAAGCAACTTGATTGGCTGAGCCTGAGCTGTATTACAGCTCAGGATCAGGCGATCAAATTGCTTGATTAACGTAGGCAGTTGTGCAATATTGATACATATTGTTGTTTTTATGTTTAAAACAGTGAAGTATATATGTACCACCGTGTCACCAAGTCGGTCGGCCGGCCGTTACAGTATATTTAAAGTATATTTTTGTAACGGGGGGTAACTCCGCACAAGTAGGTACATACAATTTGTGAACCATAATTCCCATTCGCTGTGAAATGATTGGTCTACATCTACGCAACCGCCTGCGTTAATCTTGCCCAGACCTACAACGTTTCTGAACATCCATTGGCAATGCAAACTCGCGATCAAGCAATGTGTTTGTCTGAGCATCAGTTGTAACATAGCTCAGGCTTAGCCAATCACGCTGTCTTCAAGCACAGTATTCACAGAGTTCATGTTATTTGGAAGTAAACTGAAATTGACACTTATTGGCAAGACGACTATTCGTTTCGTTCATTAAAACAAAAGGACCCGTGTCCCAGGCATGCGTTTAAAGTGATGCAACAGATAAGTTAAAACATGAATTGATTTGTAACGTTGTTCAGAACTCAAAGACACCGAAGAGTAAACTAAACAATGACAATACTGAACAATAGCTAGCGTCTAATACTGACTCTAGTTTTTTACTGTTATTACAATTATTTCCATTGAAAATGAATGACAATATATCTAGAACGAAAGCTATTTCTAATACACTACAGCCAGCACTAATCTTGCAATTTCTTTATTTCAAAATACTTGAGAATTGAAATCAAGCGCTTTGATTGGCTGAGCCTGAGCTGTGCTACAGCTCAGGCTCAGACAATCAAATTGCTTGATTGCGAGTTGATCGCGAGTTCTGATGTTCAGAAACGTTGATAATCTCTGCAAGCGTAACGCAGGCGGATGTGTATGTTATGTCACAGGACAAAACAGATGACTCTAATTTAAACAGGCTTTGCTTTCGCTGTTTGCATGCCTTTGTTCGCGTGATAATGAGTTATAGATCATAAAGGGAATGCCTCCAGGAGGTGACACAGTTCTTGCTGGTTTTGAACGATAGCGTTCGACATCATTCAAACATGAATCTCAAGGAGAGGAACTCTATAAGATAGCAATATTTCGTTTCAATCCTCTTCACACTGCTTGTATACCGAAAAATGATGTAATTACTATTTAATAAAATATGAGTCAAACATGAGTCCAAAACCATACATAGGCAACAATAGTTGTAAAGTACTTGACTGTACTACTGTCTGTTCCACGTTTTGCTGCCGACGAACTGTTGGCTAGTAAACATATCAAATCTCAAAAATATTTAAAAGTTACGTACGTACTTTTTCATCAATAACAAAAAAGTCACCCTCACCAATTTGTTTTATTTGATGGAATTCCATCAACAATTGATTGTATTGCGAATGTGCACGATTTTCCTAAGGGGCAAAATTGAGGATCAAAAAATGAAAAAAATTGGAAATTGACTCCGAAACCTGTTGAGATAATTTGGAAATGGTATAAATAAGAAAACAAAAGTAAAAAATATTTTTAGCCTCCACTTTTTAAGAATAAACCTTTTTTTGCAATAAAATCAATATTTGATAGAATTCCATCAAATACATTTATTATTGAAAAAGTACTTACAATTAAATATTTTTTAAATGTAATGTGTCGTGTAACAAAAAGTTTGTCGGCAGCAAAAACATGGCACAGACAGTAGTTTATAAGACAGACAACACAAAAACATCTCAAATTGATGTCGTGGCTTTTCCGGCGCAGGACAATTTCCCAGCCATAATTCATCCGTGGAAATAGGCGAAAATAAATGACTACGCTGAAGCATAATTAGTTTGCTGACAGCGATTTGATCATATTTGCACACCGGATCAATATGTTCACGATGACAGTTAACTGTCGCCAGCCAGCATATGGCATCGTAAGGCCTGGCAGCTGCTAAAACGCAACAATGATATCAGCGGTCACGGTTACACAACCGCCCGCGACAAAGGTACATGCCCACTCATTAGGCACAAACAAGGGAGACAGATAGATAGAGAATACTAGGTTAGTGCCGTGAATGGGTAAAATATCTGGCAAGGCTCAGGAAACTGGATGGGCGAGGCTCTGCCGAGCACATCCCGTTTCCGTGCCGCGCCAGATATTTTTTCCCATTCACGGCACTAACCTACTATTCTATTTATCACGTTAACACCTACAAATGGCTTTAAAATGCAAAAATATAACCCAGCCACCGCACATATTCATACGCAGTGATGAGGTCGTATTGACAGGATGTCAAAAATGTTTCACGGCACCGTGTTTCACGACACATACGCACTGTGTTGACGGGATAAGTTTGTATATTCTGTAGATATGCCATTTTCTGGCAAAATAAACGTTCATTCACGATTACCCACGTATTGATTGGCATTATTATACATTTTATATCCGACGTACATTTCCACACTGATATCAGGGGCGATAGCCGTGTTTCCTTAAAATGTTAACGGACATTATTATTTATTCTCTGTATTTATTTTTTGATGTGCAATGATCATACTATAATCTGTCGAAAAAAAAAAAAATTTCATGTGACGCATGTAATTAGTATAAATAATTAAAACATATCATGCCTCATTTGCATATGAAAATTGCCTAATACCACCGCGAGTCACTATCAATAAAACAAATATTCCTAAATGATTATATCTGTACAGCGGGCACTTGTAATTTTTAGAACTGGTGGAATAGTGACACAATTATACACTTATTTAATTAATATAAAGAACAGTTTCTGCCTACTGAGTGGGCATGTACCTTTAACCTTGCACATATAATATACGTTTCTTGGTATTTACTGGCAAAACAAACTCGCAATCAAGCAATTTGATTGTCTGAGCCTGAGCTGTGCTACAGCTCAGGCTCAGACAATCAAATTGCATGATTTAAATAAAATTATTCAACTATTTTGAAATAAAGACATTGACGAATATTGGCAAGATTAACGCAGGCGGTAATGTACATGTACACTCAGAGAATCTTCTAAATATTGTTCTAAATAAAGTATTTCACACCATTAACTGTTATATGAGATTTATGCAATGAGCCACGCACAATTAATGCACCGATCCTCTAGCGAGGTGCATAAAACATGATGACGGGTTTCATAAATGTCACATCAAATGGAAACAGATGGTTTTATTGATTTGAATTTATGGATTGATGAATCTTTTACCTTTTGGAATTTATTAATTAAAGGACCACGAACGTTATGTATCTATTGGGCAGTCTAAATCCCTGTCGGATAGCCCTCTGACCGGGATCTACACTGTTCAGAACAACGGTAACATGCGTTCTGTCTCGTCATGATGCACTGTATGAAGTGCCCATGATTCATGTACACGCTATTTCCTGAAACCTTGTTCACATTTGTTGAAACTATATACCTCATGTTGCCATATGTATGGACAGAGTGAATAAAGGAATATTGTATTTTATTGCATTGCATTGCTTTGCTTTGCTTTGCTTTGCTTTGCTTTGCTTTGCTTTGCTTTGCTTTGCTTTGCTTTGCTTTGCTTTGCTTTGCGCTTTGCTTTGCTTTGCTTATTGCATTGCATTGCATGTCATTGCATGTCATTGCATTGCATTGCTAGTGCATTGCTAGTGCATTGCATTGCATTGCATTGTATTGTATTATTTTGTTTGTCTTGTTTATATTGTATTGTATTGTATTGTAGTGTATTTTATTGTATTGTTGTATTGTATTGTATTGTATTGTATTGTATTGTATTGTATTGTATTGTATTGTATTGTATTGTATTACATTGCATTGCATTGCATTGCATTGTATTGTATTGTATTGTATTGTATTATTCTGTTTGTCTTGTTTGTCTTGTATTGTATTGTATTGTCTTGTCTTGTCTTGTGTCTTGTCTTGTCTTGTCTTTCTTGTCTTGTCTTGTCTTGTTCTTTGTCTTGTCTTGTATTGTATTGGTATTGTTTATTGTATTGTTTTGTATTGTATTGTATTATATTGTATTGTATTGTATTGTATTGTATTGTATTGTATTGTATTGTATTGTATTGTATTGTATTGTACTAAGACATGACTTCATTCCTTATGAAATTGATAACACCATATTACACGTAATCCTTGCGCTGGTAAATTAAATAGTGTCGTCTGTTGTTTAATTTTAATTTTTCATTTTCCTCTTTAAAAAATGGGTTGACAGCGCTTTATAATCATTTACATTCGAGTCAAACCATGTTTCATTGAGACAGAAGACTCGATAATAATTATAATATAATAGTAGACGACAATCTGCGTTTGCCGCATTCTAAGGGTTAACTCGTGTAATATCCACGATGTTATATAATGCGAGTGTGACTGGAGAACTTGGGGTTGTACTACCAGTGTAGAACCAGCTCAGTCTGTGCACTGTCTGATCAGGATCTACACTGCTATCCATTCCGTCAATGAAATCCCGTCATGCTCATAGCAAGCAATGTATATCGTTATCAGCAGCCTATTTTACCAAAATTGCAAAGTATACTTATCTAGCTAAGTACACTTTGAGGGGGAAATTTTCAATTTAAAGATAAATTTATTATTTTTTATTATACTGAATTTATTACATTATCACAGCCAAAATGGCTGTGATAATGTAATAAATTCAGTTTAATAATGTTGCATAATTTATATGCAGTGGTAGTTCTATATGAAATAATGCATTTCTGAAAAATAAATGATTACTCCCTCAAAATATACTTCGCTAGGTAAGTATGCTTAGCACGTTTGGTGAAATCGGCTACAGGATAGAGAAGTTTGCTTTTTGACCCGGAGATATACTGGTCACAAATTCCATTAACCAATTTCTCCAATCACATCCAGACATATATGAGACACGCCATGTGAGTTTGTACCTTCGGACATCTGCGTAATTTCATGAAATACGTTTACAAAATGTTAAATATTTTCCATAAATTGCATCAAGTTGACAAGATTTACAAGAGTACATGCGGAATATGATAGCGCATATACTCTGAAAGTTTTGTCAACTTTTGACTTTATTTATGAAAAATATTGTAAATTTTGTAAACGTATTTAATGACATTACGCATATGTCGGAAGGTACGAAATCACGTGGCGTGTCTCCATTACGCACTTACCATGCCTGTTTGTCTCTGTCGTAACAGTGAGCGCGGTTTTTACTTCTACTGAGCACGTTTAACGTCACCTCGCTGACGGAAACCACCGATATCATGGTGACCTTGACCTTGAGCGTGGACCGACCTTTGGTGAGCTGATGCAGTGAACCGTTTATCACATACAGGTCCCCGTTTCCGGCAATGTCTATGAGCTGGTCTAGCGGCTCGCTATCGAAGGCGCCGCTGTCGCCGAGACTGAGAATGTAACGGACGTTACATATATGGTCGAAGCTGGTGTGCCGGTGCAGCTGGATGGCTACGCTTTCTTCTTGCTCCAGGTTCCCCTCGCTCGGGTACAGGGAGAGGCTCCAATCGAACAGGCCGTACGAGAAATATGACGACTCTAGTCGTCCCTCGTTACTCGAGTACCGCGAATGGCTTTCCTTGGGGAGTCTGGTGTAGGGAGAAGGTTGTTTTTATTGTTTTGTAGAGAATACAAGTGATTATGGTTATATAGCTTCCTTGGGCAGGAAGTTTCACTAAACTTCGTACGACTAAATTGTTCGTAAGTGCAAATATAGGATCGTCTGGAAATCTCAATTGATGGATTTACATTTATTGAGCATAGGCTGCATTTGCAGCCTATGCTCAATAAATGTAAATCCAATAATTGTTTACAAGAAAACATTGTTAATGTGAAATGTACAGACTATCATAATTTTGCATATACGAACATTTTAGTCGTACGAAGTTTAGTGAAACGGGCCCCCGGGGCCTATCGGTATAGTGTATGTAGTCCATTTTCATGCTCGAAATCAGGAAGTTTGATTGGTCGAGGCTGAGCTGTGCTCAGTCTGAGCTGTGCTCAGTCTCGGCCAATTAAACGGCGTGATTTCGAGTACGAATTTGGAGAACATGCTTTCCTTGATGAGTTTGATGTATGGTGAATACAAGGGCCCGGGTTTATTTGTGGCTGTGACTGGTGAACTGGGGCTTAAGGGGTATGCGACCAGTGTAGCCCCGGAGAATATACTATAGTGTACCGCGTGCGCTAATATTACAAATATAATAATTCCAGCACAAAAATATTTACACAATTCCCTAACATTTGATTGGTCCGTAGCAAGTCTCTGTCCAGAATTTATATCCCAGTAAACTCCAATGCTGAACTACTTTCCGTAACCGTCAGGCGCAGTTAAAATAATTCTTAAGAAAACGGAAAATAAACACATTTTCTTGATGAATTTATTTCAAATGCTGGAATTATAAGGAATGAATGGCCTTTTTGTGGAATTTATCGGGGATATAAACTTGGAAAAGTCGCGGGAATACTGGACGAGGCCTTCCGGCCTCGTCCAGTATTCCCGCGACTTTTCCAAGTTTATATCCCCGATAAATTCCACAAAAAGGCCATTCATTCCTATAATATCCTCTATATATTACCAACTAATCAAACAAAAATCGGTCCACAAATAAAAATATATATTTTTAGCCCCCCATGTTAAATTCCCATAGGAAAATATTTTTTCCGCAATAAAATCAATATTGATGCAATTTCATCAAATACTTTTTTTGGGGGAGGGCGACTTTTTTGTTATTGATAAAAAAAGTACTTACTTTTAAATATTTTTTTAGATTTAATGTGTTTAATAGCTAAAAGTTCGTCGGCAGAACAACGTGGAACAGACAGTAATGTTTTTTAATGTACATGTACGCGGTGAAGGAACGAAAAGACGAAATGTCAATATAAACGATTGTATTCCGCATAGTTACCTGATATAACTCTCAAACGTGCAGTTGATTTTTCTCATCTCCAGCTCGAAAATGTAATCGCCGGTCTCTTGTTGGAAGTCCCGCTCCAAGAGATCATTCAGACCAACGAATGTCTTCCGTCCATGCTGAGCGGCATCCGTCGTAAAGACGCACCCTTTCTCGATAAACAACTCGTTACGCGTGAAATGCTCTCTATTCAGACATGAGAATGAGAAATCTATCTGGCACTTCATGCCGTTCGACACAGACTGTAGTTTTAGGTATGCGCCTAGATGTTGATCCGTCCGGATGAAGAGTGCTGTCCATTTGTGATAGCCGTAGACAAAGTCCTTGGAGTATGTGTCCGTGCTGGCGTCCGTGGCCACCTTGCTTGGTAAGAGGAATGTGAACACCTGGGAGTCGAATCTGTCGTTGAGCTTCAGGAACCGCTGTAGCTTCGCCATAGCTGGCCTGGCTCCAGCCTTCGTTAACCGAGGATGAATTCGGAGTGCCCCTTCCTTCAGCCTTCGTTAACAGGGGATTAATTCGGAGTGCCCCTTCCTTCAGCCGTTGTTAACAGGGGATGAATTCGGAGTGCCCCTTCATTCAGCCTTCGCTAACAGGGGATGAATTCGGAGTGCCCTTTCATTCAGCCTTCGTTAACAGGGGATGAATTCTGAGTGTCACTTCTTTCAGCCGTTGTTAACAGGGGATGAATTCGGAGTGCCCTTCCTTCAGCCTTCGTTAACAGGGGATAAATTCGGAGTGCCTCTTCCTTCAGCCGTTGTTAATAGGGGATGAATCGGAGTGCCCCTTCATTCAGCTTTCGTTAACAAGGGGTGAATAAGGAGTGTCCCTTCCTTCAGCCTTCGGTAGCAGGGGATGAATTCGCGGTGCCCCTTCCTTCCGCCGTCGTTCACAGGAGATAAATTCGCGATAGGCCTTCTTTCCGCCTTCGTTGACAGGGGGCGGGGTGAATTCGGAGTGCCACTTCCTTCAGCCTTCGTCAACAGGGGATGAATTCTGAGTGTCCCTTCCTTCAGCCTTCGTTAACAGGGTATGAATTCGCGGTGCCAATTCCTTCAACCTTGGTTAACCGGTGATCAATTTGCGGTGCCCCTACCTTCAGCCTTCGTTAACAGGGGATGAATTCGCGGTGCCAATTCCTTCAACCTTGGTTAACCGGTGATCAATTTGCGGTGCCGCTTCCTTCAGCCTTCGTTAACAGGGGATGAATTCGGAGTGCCCTTCCTTCAGCCTTCGTTAACAGGGGATGAATTCGGAGTGCCCCGTCCTTCAGCCGTCGTTCACAGGAGATAAATTCGCGATACGCCTTCTTTCCGCCTTCGTTGACAGGGGGCGGGGTGAATTCGGAGTGCTCCTTCCTTCAGCCTTCGTTATCAGTTTGTCAATTTCGAGTTTCAGCAAAGACGATTCATCTGAAAACGAAATTGGTGTAAAATCAGAGTGCAATAAATACTATTAGCTTATGTTTAGTGTTGCAGTATGAAATATAAAGTTTTAACGTTTTCTGTTAACCCTTACAGTGCTGAATTAAAATTTGTCGTCTGCTGTTTATATTTTATTTTATATTTTTCTCATCAAAACCATGGTTTGTCAGCACTTTAGAAACATTTCCAATGAAACGATTCTAAAGTGTTGCCAAACCATATCTTTATTGAGAAAGACATCGGACGACAATTTACGTTTCCCGCATTTTAAGGGTTAAATATGTTAATGTTAATAGATGACCGTGTACATGTGTGCCTGTGTCAGAAATAATCAAGCATGGCCGATACATTTAGTCAATTCGTTTCCAAAGGCCCAAATACCGCCCGAATTTCCTATAAACAGTTATCTTCATGTATTCCTTCTTAACCCTTCCTACGCTGTTGACGAAAACTGCCGTCTGCTGTTTTTAATTTTTTCTTTAATTCTTAACTAAAAACTGATTTTGACAGCACATGAGAATCGTCTCCACTGGAGACGATTCTCATGTGCTGTCAAAACCAGATTTTTTTCGAGAAATATTGAAAATAAAACATTTCCAGCAGACGACAACATTTAATTCAGCGTAGTAAGGGTTAATATGTGCATGTACTGTTGCCTAGACTACTAGGGTGTCCGCTAATGGTTTTTAGCCACTGTATCTGTGTGTCCATTCGGTAATCAAAAACCGTTATCTAATGCCAAACGGGAGATGTAACAAATAACATAATTCAGCCATGGGTAAACACAATTAGGAAATGGTAGTCTATCGTATGGAATTGATGTAGCCATTACAAAACTGCGCAATGAGTTGCTATCGTGTAAAGTGATGTTTAAACGTGGGATCTTACATTTACCGGACAATTCCCTCTGATTGTAAATATCAACTACATGTAGGCGGCTGGTTGCGAATGGACCTTACCTTAAGATGTGTGCCACCAGCGTAGACCCAGATCAGACTATGCGTCGGATCAGGGACTATTTTGTTCGTCAGAGATCCAATAAATAAGCCTTGCAGTTGTCACCAGCAGAACTATATAGAGAATAGTAGGTTAGTTCCCTGAATGGCAAAAAAATACCCGGCAAGGCTCAGGAAACTGGATGGGTGAGGCTCTGCCGAGCCCAACCCGTTTCCGTGCCGCGCCAGATATTGTTTTCCATTCACGGCACTAACGTACTTTTCTATCCTGTCAACACTATAAATAGCTTTAAAATGAAAACAAAATAACCACAGCCGCATCCTCAAAATCTGAGAATCGAGTAGTACGACAATCGCACATATGCATACGCAATGATTATGTCGTATTGACAGGATATCAAAAATGTTTCACGGCACTTTTTTGACGGGATAAAATCGTAATCCGACCGTGTGATTGTTGTTCAGCTTCAGTCTAGATGTTCATAGTCGGATTTTTTTTTATTAATTGTTGCATTGAGCCCCGCATGGGACAAGGATTTTTTTTATTAATTCGTTCCCACGAAATAACAATTCGTTCCCTCAATTTAATAATTCGTTCCCTCGAATTAACAATTAGTTCCCACGATATAACAATTCGTTCCCTCGAATTAACAATTCGTTCCCATGAAATGACAATTCGTTCCCACGATATAACAATTCGTTCCCACAAATTAACAATTCGTTCCCGTGGGAACGAATTGTTATTTCGTGGGAACGAATTGTTAAACTTAGGGAAAGAATTGTTATTTCGTGGGAACGAATTAATGAAACAAAATCCATTCCCCTGCGGGGCTCCGTAGGAATGACCCTCCGATCGGTGCAACAGTTATAAACCCTGCGGGGCTCCGTGCATTCCCTCTCAGACGGCGACCCATTGCTGAGACACAACCGTGAGATGAGACAAGCTGTGATGCTGTACCGACCGCGTGTCGAATAGCACATGGTAATCGCTGGTCACAAAACAGTCAGCCCGTAATTAAAGATAGATAGATAGGCGGGCAATGAATAAAACTGTGTACTCGACGAAATCCATGTTACAATTAATTAGCATATAGATATATTTTCCAAGAAACCGATCATACCCGCCAGATGTGTATTCATGGAAACCTGTCTTATATACGTGTTTCTTTGTTTACCCCGTGGAGAATCTGAATCTGTTTCAACTCGCGCACTTGCTGTGTCTACCCATCTTGTTGCAATTTGCATAACATTTGTTTCATTTAGCTTATATTTAAAGGTGGGATTTGACTCGAGGATATAAACTTGGAAAAGTCGCGGGAATAGTGGACGAAGGCCGGAAGGCCTCGTCCAGTATTCCCGCGACTTTTCCAAACGCGGACATATGAGCCCAAAAGTTGTTAGGCATAAATTATAGTTTCGCACGTAATTTAAAATAGAAAACTGTTGGCGTACATCGGAAAGGAAATACCTTTTTCGCCAATAAAATTAATTATCAGCGGATTTTTTTCAGCGACGCGATATGCGTAGGAAGATATGCGATTTTTCATGAACAAAAATGCTTACAAAAACTGTGATATTTTCAGTAAATGACGTGGAAATTTGGGGGAATTATAGATGTATTCGTAAGCAACGACGTTATCATGTGGATATTGTATCGAGTATGAGTATCAGCCATATCATCCACCGGGTGTTGGGTTATCCAACCGGGCAGAAACTCGGTTATGCTAGATTATGATATACGCAGTCTGGGCCCGGTTGTTCAAAACATCAGTTAGCTTAACGGACTGTTAAATCCTTAACTGAATGGTTAAAATCTCTGTTAATCTCTGTTAAAACAGAGATTTTAACCATTCAGTTAAGGATTTAACAGTCCGTTAAGCAAACTGATGTTTTGAACAACCAAACAGAGATTTTAACCATTCAGTTAAGGATTTAACAGTCCGTTAAGCTAACTGATGTTTTGAACAACCGGACCCTGGTTAGAGAAACTCTAAACTTTTGTACACTGATGAAACCGAGATAGCATTGGTATTCAACAGATGAAATATTTGTTATAAAATAAAGCTCTACTAGATTCATTTATTCTAGTGTTCCAGTCTTGAACGAAATTCTCTGTTAAGCGTTGTTTTAATGTTGACAAAAATCTTGTAATGGCACCCACATCTTGCGAAAGCCATTCATGGAAAAAAACAAGCTGTCTTAACATGGATTTAACCAGAGAGGCCCAATTGTTCACAGTTGGTGTCCGTTCAATATCATTAAGTATCATGTGATATATACATTTAATATATTTCCGGTCACTTGATCTGATTACTTTAAACCAATATTAAATAATATTATATAAACGACCTGCTCTAAGCGATGTTCTGCCTATTTCACCGTAAACAAAATCGTTTTGTGTTGATATTTTGACACCTACATGTAGCACACGTTTACAAAATTGTAAATTCACTCTTTCAATTTGCATGGACTGGGAAAACCCCCATACTTCACCGGCATAATTTAGGATAGGGAGGACAGGTGCATCACATAATTCCAGCATATGCTTAGGGGAGAAGTCAGTTTTTTTTTTTCGAATTTGTATATTTAAAATTGCCTTTTGTGCCTGTCCCGATAAAGGTATTATTGGCCTCTGAAAAGGAGCCCCCTGGTATGAAGTATGAAAAGTGTCTAGCCCTTTTTGCAAATGCACTGCTGACGTTGCTAAACTTGCGATGTCATCAGCATAATAACAACAAGCTATTTTTTTTTCTTTAAAAACAACAAGCTATGTATCATGCCAATGAATCCCATATATTCCGTTTTAAATATAACTCATCCTCTAAATCATTTACGTACATTGCAAATATAAAAGGCCATAGGCATTCCCCTTGACGCACCCCTAACATACATGTAAATGAATTCTTCGCTTAATTGATTATTAAAGTTTACATAAATCATACATACATTTTATTACACTTAACATGTTGGCCCTTACTCATATGCGTATTAATTTATACCAGATGTTTTCTCTCACACTATAATCGAATGCCGTCGTAAAATCAACAAAACCGCAGTGTATTTGTTTCCCTTGGTTAAGTAAAAGGGTAATCATTCCATGTAGTATGAATATATGAACTACAGTTGACATTTCTAAAGCCACCTTGTGATTCAACATATACAAAATATTTATCAGCCCACAGTGTGAGCCTATTGCTTAATATTCTTGGAAATAATATTCCAATAGTACTAAGTAATGTAATTCCCCTATAGTAACCTACATGTACATCAATTACATTACCTTCGTATTCAAGGTGTATGATCACGTGGTACTAACAACAAAAACAAGTACTGAAACTTCCAGAATCCATCCGATTCAAAGTACGTATTATTTTATATTGTCCTTATTACGTAACGGATTTTTATGAAATATGGCGCATCAAACGCGTCTTGTTAAGCTGCATTTGGTGGTCTTTGTATGTTCGCCCAAACTTCTGTCGTTCATTCGTTGCATATTAAGGACAATATCAAATAATACTTACTTTGGAGTGGGCGACGTTGTTGTTGTTATAACCACGTGATTATGCACCTAGGTATTTATGTACCTTCGTATCCAATTTACAAACAGTGTTAGTGTATGAAGGACTAGGGACAATAAGGCCAACAATGAAGATATAATTCTACATTTGTTCTAAAATGTCCGTACACTTTCGATTTCATTTGTGATTGTGACTGGAAAAATGGGGCTTATGCGATTTGTGGCCAGTGTAGCTTCTAATCAAATAACACATTCATGTAGCCGGATAACAATTGATATTGTTTGTTAGAAATATGACGGATGTTTCATTGATGGAATGGTGAACATTGCAGGTCCATATAAGACTGTGCGGATGCAGAGGCTGATATGGTTCTGCACTAGTCGCAAAACCCATAAGCCCCATTTCACAACCACATTTACGGAACATATCATTAGTGTAACGATATGGCATTGTTGCTCAAGGTTCATTTCGGTGTGACGGACATGTTGATATATACTACTCGTTGTAGCTGATTGAAACCAGATAATTCTGATGCTACATCGTTAAATGTCATTCGTAGAATATAAATATAACGCCGTCCGTCGGACTGTCTGAGGGGTGTACAAATTGCTCGCTTAGTGCTATACACTCAGGTTGGGCTGGTTGTAAGGTTGGACCCACGCCGGTTCACCTTGTATAAATAAATAAATCCACCTTACGATCGATTGTGTGTTAATAAAAGTATGTATGCAGAACTACTCAGTTGTTTGTCTTAGAGCGGTTCTACAGAAGGTGCAAGTCTGATGGTGACCAAAACAACAACGTTACATTAGGAGGCGATTCTCATGTGCTGTCAAAACCAGGTTTTTGTCGAGAAATATGGAAAATAAAACATTTCCAGCAGACGACAACATTTAATTCAGCGTAGTAAGGGTTAAACCTCCGGTCCAGTCACATGGTCTACATGTACATGCCGTGACTGAGTGCTCTGTATATGCTCTGAATGAGTACTCTGGAGACCAATTGCCGCCAAGTACATATTTGTATAATGGTTTTCGATTCCTTAAAGGACCATTTATAAATAAATGTGATGTTAATATGTCGGCGAACGCAATGTGAATCCCTATAGGGTTAGATCCACATTTCCGGCCGGAAGTTGGCACAGGAATTATAATCGTGAGTACACATATCAACTATTTTATGTCTCGCTGCATTGTATTGGATATCAGTTTTTTTTGTGGTTTCGCGGGTTGCCGACATATTTATACTCAATGCTAGTAAAAAGTAAGATGATGATGGTGACTATACAGTTCAAGCTCTCTAAACCAGACACCCTGGGCGGTCCTCAGGGTGTCCGGTTTAGAGGTGTTGCACTGTAAATCAGGTATATGCGTGCGTTGCAATCACGAACATGCATTAGCATCTGAGATAAAAGAAATACCAACACAAATAAGATCACATATGTTGTTTTGGTGTTCGGTTTAGATGTTCCACTGTGACCCGGTTTTCAGAAATCTACACTGGTCAGGATCTACACGAACTAGTCGTGTAGATCCTGACCAGTCTGTTCATTGTTGCATACAGCGTGACAGTGAATTACCTTCACAGTATTCATATGTATGCCTCGCTGACAGAGTGACAAACAATGAATACCCTGATCAGACTGCACGGATGATCAGGGTATTTGCTGGTCATCAGGGCAATAAGCCTAACTTTGGCAGATACAGTGGGGTCAGCGTGTAAGTGCACACACGAACGAACACGACAGGTTGGTTCCAACCTGTCGTGTTCGTTCGTGTGTGCACTTACACGCTGACCCCACTGTATTGCCGCCGACGTTAATTGTAGACTTATATCGTAATTCTCTCAAATAGCGCTGTGACATGAGAAATGAGGCTTATGGGCTTCGCGACCAATGTAGATCCAGATCGTTCTTTGCATCCGCACTGTCTGATCAAGATCTGCACTGCTCGCCATTCCATCGATGAAACAGCTAGTATGCTTATAACAAGCAATATATAGATCGCTATATGGCTACGCGAGTGTGCTATTTGATCAGGAGCTACACTGGTCACAAATCCCATAAGATCCATGTTCCAGTCATGGCCACACACAAAAGAATATCGGCAAACACACGTAATAAAATACGATTCTGAGCCACACAATATCATGTTTGAGTGCCCATGGTATGCTGACCCAACAAATGGCGCTAATTGACACACAAATACAGGAAATAATGGAAATGGGAGATTTTTTAATCAGTTGATTACTGGGGCTATATGACCGTTGAACAGCGAGTGGAAATGAAGGAATGGCTTTAGGTAATTGTAGGTTGAATTCCAGGATCAAAATTGGCCTTACACCCTTCCATTTTCAGACGCATTGTTCAGATACATGTACTATCATTATATAGCAGTGACCACGGGCACTGTGTCATACCCAATTTTAGGTTAGACACCACCAAATAGTTTTACTATATAATTTAACCGAATGCCATCCAATAAGGCCAGTCTCTCCTACTTTCACTATTCGTATGGATGCTGTGTGATCCACTTGTACATGACCTGCAGCCAGTCTGTACTGGTTCTGCATGAACTAAACAATAGGTTCACTTACTCCTAAGAAAGAAAAATCCAACATTTTCATATCCTCCAATATTGTGTACATTTTTTGGCCACGGAAACTCCGTTTACATCAACTGACCAACAGGTTCAGTGTTTTCTATTAAATGATACAAATATGCTGAAAACTGGTGTTAAAGGCACCCGAAAATGTTCCTTAAGTGAAACTGGGTAGTAATGGATCAAGATTTGCAAGCAAACGGTGTCTGTGACCTCAAAACACCCGCACTATTTTTTTATACCGGACTACTTGGGCGATTCCGCACCATTTGGTGTCTTCTAACCTTTACTCCCGATATGAAATATCTACAAGGTAGGATACTCGCCATCTGTTCAACCAACGGAAATGGATTATTTACCTTGGGACCGGCTCGATAATTCAGTAATTGTAACGCGCGTGAAGGCCGGGACCAGCAGGCGCCGGCCTTCTCGCGCGTTACAATTATTGAAATAGCGGGCCGGGCCCAAGGTACACTAGTACCACTTCCGTTGTTTGAAAAGATGGCCAGTTTCCTACCTTCTAGATATTTAATATCACAGTAAAAGGGGGTATGATTTAAGGAGCGTTTTGTCGTTCATAACACAAAGTGCCTGTGTGCGAAACGATGTCTCGCGGCATTTGTATATACATGTACTATCACAATGTTATACAGGGGCGTAGTCGAATTATGATATTTTGTGACATGAAGCAGGGCTTGTTGAAAAATACGATTTTGTTTTTGCAAGTCAAACAAGCGGTGTAGATATGTCAGATGAGTGTGCATTTTTTATACAGGCATGGCATTTTGGTACACAGTCAGGGAACATTATTTTATGTATTTATTAGCCGACTATTTATAGATCGGCTAATATATTGGTTATCCATCGAATTTTGAAAAAGTTTGTAGCAACCCTTTTCTCCGCTATTCGGTAATCTACGAACGCGAATTTTTCTGTATCACTTCCAAATTGCATCAACCGATAAAGTTTGCATTTTTGGCAATTATCTCTGTTTAAAACTTTACTTATAGCCAAATAACACAATTTTGAATACGTAATGAGCTGAACGCCGGAAGAGATTTAACCCGGAAGTTATTGTTGTTGAAGTCCATAGTTGGCTCTAATGGCCATATACGCCAACATACGCCGATTATTGGGCTAATTTAAAGCTTTTATTTATTAAACAGAACAAGTTTCAGCCACGTATAATCGCGTAAAATGTGTTTATTCGGCTAATTTATAATCGACCTCTGCTCAAAATCTCCTTACTAGCAACCCCAGCATTTTCGGGTTTATCCCAGCATCTCGGGTTTATCCCATTGGATCGCGTATGCGCGTCATTTGACGCTAGTTAATATTCACAAAATTTTCCACCAATCAAAACGAAGAATTGCCCTTCATAGCCAACTTTGATTTGTTTACGTATCATGCAGGGATGGCAGGGATGCATCCAGCACGCGCGATTGCGGCAATCCCCCTTAATTATTGTCAATGCCGCAAATTGATTGTCTTGCGCCCGACATCGCGCAAAAAATCACGGATGGGGCACATAAGGCCAATCTGGGCATGTGCCTGAATACGCAGGAGCTTGCGTCTATTTTTAGATGACACTGTAACCGCTAGATATATATAGCCCTGGTAGCTCCGCCCACTCGCGTGCTGCCACAGAATTCGGACAAACACACAGTGACTACAACTTTGTGTATTGCGGAGTGTAATTTGTAGATAAATAGAGCATACAGTACAGGTGTTACGCTGGAATATTTCGCAACATAATGGTGACAACAAAACATTGCTGCTATGGCATTGCTGCTATTGGATGGACTTGGGAACGGGTTTCCAAAACGTGCACAAAATCGAGAAAAATGTCAACGCTGGGTACAGAACTGTGGTCGAAAATAGTTTACCATTGACAATGTTACCAGAGACACCTACATATGTTCGATGCACTTTACCCTGATTTGATCGGCTAATAACATCATGCTCTGCATGACTTTTCATTTAGCTATTGGTAATTGTAGCATGATGTCACAAATTATCTAAGACAACGAACATGCTACCGGCAATCAGCTGACCTTCATTTCCACTAGGTGATTGACTCGGTTTTTATCCTTTTGTTGTATAGATTTGCAGGCATTTTAAAACATGTGATTATGTGACATAATTCATAATATAAATGCCTAAGTTGATGTATTAACGTTTGCTGTTTTAACATACCTTCTTATTGAGAAAACCAAAGCACAACACCTTCACAAATGAACATAACAACAACAATAGCCATTATACAGTGAATGTGAAGCGATCAATAGCGGCATCTCAGATTCGTCACGTGACGTGGCAGCCATAGACGGTAGTGTAACACCTTGTACTAACATATGTAATACATGTACATGTAAGTATTTAGTGTTTTTGTTTTCAGGTAGATTGTTGTTATTGTTGTGGACTTGTTTTTGTTTTCTGGTTGACGTTTATACATGACTACGATACTTGTAACTAGTTTGCCACCCCTGTTGCGCAATTCCACCTGAATTTGGTAAATACACACAACATCGTTCGGTGATCAATGTTAATGTGACGGTAAACAGTGCGTTTATGTAATTTGCAACCAAAGTAGACCCTAATGAATGCCAGTCACACGTATCAGTCGGCTGGAGTGTGTTAACATATATTATATAAAATACGTGCTGATATTATAGAAGTACTGTATATACTACACGGTGTATGATCACGTGGTACTAACAACAACAACAAGTACTGAAACTTCCAGAATCCATCGGATTCAAAGTACGTATTCTTTTATATTGTCCTTATTACGTACAGATTTTGATGAAATATGGCGCATCAAACGCGTCTTGCTAAGCTGCAGTTGGTTGTATCTGTACTTTGGCCCAAACCTCTGTCGCTTTTGCGAAGAATCGATTTCCGTGTCGGAGACACGTAAATCGATTCTTCGCTAAAACGACATAAGTCTGTACCGAACTCCATGGACGACCAAATGCAGCTCACGAAGACGCGTTTGCTGCGCCATATTTCATCAAAATCCGTTTCATATTAAGGAAAATATAAAATAATACTGACTTTGGGGTGGGTAAGGTTTCAACACTTTCAGCTACTGTTCTTGTTGTTATAACCAGGTGATCATGCACCTTGTACTAGTACGTGAGGATATATTGATATGTGGATGTGACGAGGGAAATGGAACAATGGTGTCCACTCTAATTCCTCATCTGATGGCGCACTGCAGTCAGATTTGGATATATAGGACTGCACGGTGCGCAAATGCACAAACTCCCTATTTATCCCGTCAACACAGTGCGTATGTGCCGTGAAACACGGTGCCGTGAAACATTTTTGATATCCTGTCAATACCTAATCACTGCGTATGGATATGTGCGGTGGCTGGGGTTATTCTTTTGCAATTTAAGCCATTTGTAGGTGTTGACGGAATAAATAGAATAGTAGGTTAGTGCCGTGAATGGGAAAAAATATCTGGCGCGGCACGGAAACGGGATGTGCTCGGCAGAGCCTCGCCCATCCCGTTTCCTGAGCCTTGACAGATATGTTTTCCCATTCACGGCACTAACCTACTATTCTCTATTTCACCAGTCATAGCAACAAATCCGATTACTGTCGTACTTGGTAAACATACTTACGTGCAATGGAATAATTCAGCATCCAATGTCGCTTAATTACTTCTTATTTCGTCGCCTTTATGCAGCTCTCTAACGCGTGATTTAATTAATTACGCGCACTAAGGGCACACGTCCATCTACAACGGACATGCATATAATATAATACAAGAACTGGCATCGTTAAACGAAGCTATTCCCCTCGCTGGCAGCCTTAATAAGAAATAAATAAAGTCCTCAGTGACACTGACCTTGGGCGATTAGACGTGGTTCGTATGCACAACAAAGCAGCATCCATAGACACACATTGTGGCCAAATATTATCAAAATCGGTGAAGCGGTTCATGAGTTATTGAAAAAATGAACGGTGTTACTAACGTACGTACGTACGTTTTGTTTGTTTGTTTGTTTGTTGGGGATTAACGGCCTATCAACAGCTAAGGTCATTTAAGGCCGAGTCAATGGGTTTAGTACAAATTCAATATATTACCTGTAAAAGTACATGTACATGTTCAAGTACATGTACAAATGGGGGGAAAATCCCAAAATCAGAACTGAATATTTACAATAACAAAACTATATATTCAGCCCTGAAATCAGAATAATCCTGATTTGATGCCAGGTCCTCGCCACACTAGAATCACTTGGCCCCTCCCAAAAGCAATAGGATCAGTAATAATCTTACTACTTTTATAATGGGCAATAACCCAATTCAACTCCCAGGTAACTAAAGAGCCAAAGATAAAAACATACCTGAGGGCGAAACCAGGCAAATCGTGATTCCCATAACGTTAATTTACGCCGTCTCATTCGCCCGACCACCACCCACACGTACGTACGTACGCACTCACGTGCGTACGTACATGAACTAACGCTATATCCACTCTTGCCTATCGGCGAGGGGATACTACTAGACATGTACCAGTGATTTCATAAGCATGCGCACATATGGGACAAACCATGTTATTTGTACATAATACGATGTGCTAGTTTTGTTACTAAGATGTGTGATATCTCATGAAAATATTTACAAAATTTACGATATTTTCCGTAAATGACGTCGAAAGTTGCCGAAATGTTCAGACCAAATTCGGAAAAGAATTCCGCATTTGCTCTGTGTTCGCTTTCGATGTCGAATACCGAAAATATCACAGTTTCTGTAAATATTGTTTACGAAATATCGCACATTTTCTGAGGTACAAAGTCACTTGACTTGTACCATATGTCGGTGTGTTTATACTAAATTTGCATCGCCACTCAAATTTCCCAGACACGAATTAGAATAATATGTCACTTTCGTTTGTCTCCTCGTCGTACACTTACAAATCGGTTATAGGAATGAATGGCCGGAAGGCCTCGTCCAGTATTCCCGCAACTTTTCCAAGTTTATATCCCCGATAAATTCCACAAAAAGGCCATTCATTCCTTATAATTCCAGAATTTGAAAGAAATTCATCAAGAAAATGTGTTTATTTTCCGTTTTCTTAATAATTATTTTAACTGCGCCTCACGGTTACGGAAAGTAGTTCGGCGTGGGAGTTTAGTGGTATATAAATTTTGGACAGAGACTTGCTACGGGCCAAACAAATGTTAGGGAATTGTGTAAATATGTTTGTGCTGGAATTATAGCTCCGTATCCGATGCAGAAAACAACGCTAAGTACGGGTACAATTACATAAATCTAATATACAGTCTGGGGAGCCGTGCAAATTTAGGATAGTCTGGAAATTACAATTGATGTACTTACATTTATTGAACATAGGCTGTATATACAGCCCATGCTCAATACATGTAAATCCAATGAGTGTTTACAAGAAATCATTGTTAAAGCGAAATTTACAGACTATAATAAGTTTGTACTTACGAACATTTTAGTGGTACGAAGTTTAGTGGAACGAGCCCCGGTTCTGGAATTGGATCCCTTGTCGGACCGACGAATTTCGCCGATATTGATTTCCATAATCAGACATATTTCCCGTAAATGACGTCAAAAAATTACAGAAACTTCAGAGCACATGCGGATTTGAATTCCACATTAGCTCTGAATGTTGTGTCAACATCCGACGTAATTTGTAAAAAAATGTTTTCCTTTTTCCGAAACCAATATCGTCGATGTGACATTCGAGGTAATACATTGTACCCTTAGTGCGGTAAATTATTCTGGTCCAGATGTAATTGTTGAACAATTGAGGAAATTGTTCTGTAATAGTTACCTCCCGCTGATATGGCAATCAAATTAAGCTCACCATGGATCTAACCAAGGACGTACTCTACACGAGATTATGAAACGTCATATCTCGAGAAACCCGATATGCACTCGCCTCTTTAATACATTAGCCAGTTTATGGTAAATGTCTATACCATGCTGACTTAAAATCTAAATATCCGACCAACTATTCAAAATGTAAACTTTTAAAGCTTTTTAGTGTGAGCCCATTCAAAATAGAATGTTCTATTTGTGCATTGTTGCATTAGAAGATATCACATCTTTGTCACGTTTCAGGGTGGGTGGTGGTGGTTTCTGTATTAACAAGGTATGTACATGAGGATGTGATAAATAAGTTAGATCACGTTTGTCCGCATGTACGAGGTGATAATCCGCGAGCTAAAGCTCGCGGATTATCTCCTCGTGCATGCGGACGAACCGTGATCGAACTTATTATACTTAAACTTGATACTCCAATGAGTAGTTACGTGTGAACTTTAGAGTAGACCGGCTTTTACCAGTTGATACAAGGTTCAGGGATTCCGATGGCGTTCGCCACTTTCGCAATTGGCGATAAAAATAAACAAGTGGCGATAACAAATTACAATTTTCGAAAATAATTTTTTTTTTTTGAAGTGGCGTTTTTTTTATTTTCCCCAGCGGAATCCTTGAAGGTTTATATAGAGAGCTTCTCGTCTACACATATGTATACGTCTATGATCTAACACAAGCACCATTTGAACATTTGATTAATTGATTATTTGGAATTTTGCGCCCGTTTAACAAAAAGGTGACATGGGAATGCACCTAAATTAGGGGGGGGGGGGCATTGTACATGCAGCACTAACATTAATTACAAGTTGGATTAAAATGTTCGTAAGTGCAAAATTATGATAGTCTGTGGATTTCACATTAACAATGATTTCTTGTAAACAATTATTGGATTTACATTTATTGAGCATAGGCTATGTTCAATAACTGTAAATCCATCAGTTGAAATTTCCAGACGATCCTAAATTTGCACTTACGAACATTTTAGTCGTACGAAGTTTAGTGAAACGTGCCCCTGATTCGGTGCCAGGCTTCCTTAAAACGCGCAATCACTTAGCACTGGTTGTGATCCGGGTAAAATGCACCGTTAAGATATACATGTAAATCGTTGAGAACGGATGTATCGTTAACGTACGCATTCCCTCCCATCCTCCGACAATTTGAATGACGGTTAGCTACGTCTTCGTCCTGAACAGTAGCCTATATACATATACATGTGTGTGTATACGAGGCAGTTGTGTGAATATCTGCCGTGTCGTATTGAGCGATTATTAATTCCGAAAACATACGATATAATCTGTAAATGACGTAGAAACATGAAATAAATATTAATGTAATTTCCAATAACCTCCGAAGGGAAGCACATTTAATACACATTGTTTTAAAGTCTCTCTTTTTATTAAATTTTCGACCATGTGGTCGAAAATTTAATAAAAAGAGTGACTTTAAAACAATAAATGATGTTCGATTTTCCATGAACAATGTTGACAGAAATATTGATCTTTTGTATAAATGATGTCGAAAATTTACGGAATCAAATGTAATTCTATTGCATTATCTCAGAACATTTCGCCAACTATCGACATCATATACAGAACATATCGTAAATGTTGTAATAAATTTCATCAGATATCGCACATCTTATGAGGTAAGATATCGCATGGTTTCATTTACACACGTACACTGTATGATATTTAATCCATTCCGCACCGGTATACTGTAATAGTATAATCGTGTATCACAGAATCGTCGATACTCCGGGCTGGCGACAAAGCAATACTGGTCTAAACTGCACGGTAGAAGAACGTTCCAATTGACACTGGATAATATGAATGGAGCCAGAGCTCCAGATAAGTGTTATATATAAATAGTATTGTACGCACAGATTTCAAATTCAATGCATATTTTTCTTTAACACGTGTGTTTTATCGATTGTCTTCCTTATTAGTTGTTCCAAATGATAAAATGAAAAACATAAAAAAATCACTTATTTCAGCTGCAAAACGCAAACACTGTTTGCTTTTTACAGCTCAACTATGTAAATTTTCAACTTTATTACTGTTTTACATTATTTTCACTACACAGTGCATATTTTCACATTGCTGTGAGTATTTTGTACTTCTAATTTAAAAGATAAGTGCGTAAAATACGCCAATACGCACCTTATCTGGAGCTCTGTGGGACACGGTTTGCATCCGCACTCCTTTATGGAACATCAAATCTACATAAACTCAAATAATTATTGCTAGCATTAAATAGTTAGAGCTAGCATTAAATATTTAGAGCTAAACTTAATTATCTGGCTTAGGCATTAACGCCTACAGACGCATTACTGCAAGTTAGTGCATATATCTTAAGCTCGTCCCGCGATTCGGTTAACGCACTAACGCGCGTATTTGGCGTTCATGGAACGCCGAATCTACATAAACTCAAATAATTACTACTATCTCTAAAGCATAAACATATTTAGTGCGAGCTCCAATTTATTCAGTAGTAGATCTTCAAAGGATTTGAAGCTGCTTCTAAATATGTAATGCTAGCTCTAATTATTTAGAGCTAGCATTAATTATTTGAGTTTATGTACATTTGGCATTTTATACTCCTTACCGTATAGAACTGGAGTAATTCTCCTTCACACGATTGCCCATACACTACACCGCGTGCTGGTGAAAATACAATAGTAGGTAGTCAAATCCGGTACTACATCACATGGGCGGATTCAGGGGAGGGTGGACCCGGCGCACGCCCCCCCCCCCCCCTCCCCCCCCCCCCTAAAATTCGCCGAGTAAAGATTTTTTACAAGTTACAAGGCACGTTTCATGCCAAGTGCCACGTTTTCCATGCATTTTTCCACGTTTCCAAGCATTTTTCGGTCGTTTTCTTATTGTTTCAAAATGTAAACGTTTTCAATCAAAAATCATGTCTAAACATACTGTGACAGTGTCAATATGTTTGCTCCAAAATGCGCCAGAACGCAGAAATGCGATGTAGATTTGCAAAATTTTCCGGGTGGGAATGCCCCCGGACCCCCCTAGCGCTATCTCGACTATTTTGCAATACTTGACTATATTATCGAACGAGCTTAGCTCGTTCGATAATATAGTCAAGTATTGCAAAATAGTTACGCCCCCCTTAACCCGAAATCCTGGATCCGCGACTGCATCAGACCAAAAACATTCAATGCAATACTCATTGGAACTGTAAATCCAGGATAGAACCAGATTTGCACCCGATCCGCATACCGTATAGAAGTGAAATAATTCTCTTTCACAGAATTGTCAATACACTACACCGCGTGTTGGTGAAACTACAATAATAGGTAGTCAAAACCGGCTCTATAGCGGACCAACTACCTTGCAATACTCATTGCAACTGTAATTCCAGGATAGAACCAGATATGCATCCGATCCGCATACTGTATAGAAGTAATAATTCTCTTTCACAGAATTGCCAATACATTACGTACATCGCGTGCTGGAGAAAATACAATAATAGGCAGTCCAAACCGGCTCTATGTCAGCAGCCTATTTCACCAAAATTGCTAAGCATACTTAACTAGCTAAGTATACTTTGAGGGAGTAATCATTTATTTTTCCCGAAGTGCATTATTTCATATAGAACTATGGACTGCATATATATGATGATTAAAAGTATGCAGAATTATTTTACTGAATTTATTACATTATCACAGCCAAAATGGCTGTGATAATGTAATGAAGTCAGTATAATAAAAATTAAAACAAATACATGTAGTATTAAATTGAAAAGTTCTCCCTCAAAGTGTACGTAGCGAGATAAGTATACTTTACAATTTTGGTGAAATAGGCTACTGACCAAATACATGTACCTTTAATACAATAATCATTGGAACTGTAAAGCCAGGGGTGGAACAATACTTACATCTGCTCCGCATACTGTATATACGTGGAGTAATTCGCCTTCACACGATTGCCAAGACATACACTAGTAGGCAGTCAAAACCGCAGACCAAATACCTTAAATGCAATAATGATAGGCACTAGAAGCCGGAATTAAACGCGGCTTACGCCAGACTCGCTTATTGGAGACGATGAGTTTTATAATCCCCATTGGCGCAACTTCCAATACATCACGCTGATGAAAATTCAATATTAGTCAAACTCGTACTCTATCATATAAATAATGCAAGTCTCTGTACAAGCGGCTGCAAAGTGTACATAACATGGCTTGTCATCATTTATCAGTCCAGACGTTTCATCATATACGTGTCCGTGTCCATTAAATTGTCATTTTCATAAAATATAGGCGGGTCTCCACGATTGATTTTTCCTATGTAACCTAACCATTCGCCACATTTTGCTATTCTCTACTACTTGCATTGTTGTGTGGATGATGATGGGGTCTACTTCCCCACAACCTGCACCCAATTCAGCACTGGATATTCACTAATGAAATTATAGGTGTAATTATTGTTAAGAAAGATAAATCCACTCTCATGTGACCACCCTGGTGGTTGCCCAAAAGGTCAGCGGCTGGAATTGAGACCGCCTCAATTGACAAACATGTTCCTATTTACAAAATGATCCCAAAACATATGCTTGAAAATGATACATTAACATGCCAGTGAAGTATATTAGTGCAGTGGGGTAAGCGTGTAAGTGCACACACGAACGAACACGACAGGTTGGAACCAACCTGTCGTGTTCGTTCGTGTGTGCACTTACACGCTGACCCCACTGTACATTAATTGACCGGTTTCTGCAAGCAAATGGTGTCTACATGTATGACATAAAACATCTGGCTTATTTTCTTTACCGTACTACTTCTGTATACCGCGCATGAATATCTGATGATTTAGTGTGGTTAAACATATACAGTTAAATATAGCAATAGGCGGTCAGATGATAACATTTATTATTTTACTCGTACATGTACAATATTTCCTCATGATATTTCACCATTTAAATTTACACAGTGGAACCTCTCTAAACCGGACACCAATATAACGCATGTGCTCTTATTTTTATGAGCTTCTTGATAATTTATCTCATGTGATAATGTATGTTCGTGATCGCATAGCAAACATATATGGCTCAGAAAGATCAAATGCCTGATTTACAATGAAACCTCTCTAAGCCGGACAACCTGGGAACCTCCCAGGGTGTCCGGTTTAGTGTGTTTCACTTTATACACATACAACAGCAACCGAGATGGTTTTATCGATACATTGTATGTTGTATGCAGTCATTCCAGTTGGAGACATATAATAAGCTAAAATATGCAACAAAAAAGTAAGCGAATATAAAGGTAACAAAGCAAAATTTATTACATCTGAATCATTTAAAAGCGATGTCATCCATGCATAAAGCATGACTAATCGTTCAAACTTTGTATGGAAACTGTGATAGCTATGGTATGTGAAATCGATATACATTTACATGCATTTATCTTGAGACCAGCCATGGCTTGTATACATATATACAGCTAGATAGGTAAAGAAGTGTTGTTTATGTACATCTCACCAAGTGTAAACACTACAATTACAACATGTAACATATTACACTGATACACAAACAAGTGCATTTCTATATACAGTGAAACCTCGCTAAACCGGACACCCTGTAGGTCCCCAGGGTATCCGATTTAGCGGTGTTTCACTGTAAATCAGACATCTGATTATCCCGAGCAATACATGTGTGCTATGCGATCACGAACAGAGTTAAATGAACAAGAAACCCATCAAAATTATGATCATATATATTTCTCGTTGTCCGGTTTAGAGAGGTTCCACTGTAGTTTGTTTGTCTTAACCCTTTCACCCCTAAGTAACTGAATGAGCTGCGATATGTTCGTTTTGCAACCAATCCAATCATCGCAAAATGATTTTCAGACTATTCCATTTATAAAAAGGGGCTCATCTGGATCTGCACTGTTTGCATAAACCGATATAGCGGGCTTTCAGGTTCAAAGGGTTAAAATACAGCTCGATGTAAAACGAAATTTCTTTCCAATTCGGTAAACCTGCATTCTGCGTGCTCGTTTCCTCTATATATATTCTTATAAACCGACTTTAACCCTTACAGTGCTGAATTAGAATTTATCGTCTGCTGCTCAGGTTTTATTTTCCATTTTTCTCATTAAAAACATGATTTGACAGCACTTTAGAAACATTTCCAATGGAAATGATTCTAAAGTGCTGTCAAACCATGTTTTTATTGAGAAAGAATACATAATGTGAAACAACAGCAGACGACACTTTTCCGTTCCCGCCTTTTAAGGGTTAAATATAAACCCAATATAGTCTACCACTGCAAATGCATGATTTAATGACTTATGCTGCTTTAACTCCGGCGCCATTGCTAATGGAAGCTGTTTGACACGCTTGAAACGTATGTCACCGCATCAAACTCGATAATGGATGTGTGGGTATGGTGTTTATGGCTGAGCAACCAGAATTTACTGGATGTCATGACTGCAGCACTGCGTTACAATCAGGGCTCGGTTGCTCAAATCCTCACTTAGCTTATAATGGACTGTTAAATCCTTAACAGTGTTAAGGAATTAGGTCTTAGAAAGATGTACTTGGCTTGAATGATAATTGCTTCACAAGAGCGATGTGATATATGACTTTATACCTCAACCATTGCTCCATGTAGCATAATAAAGAGGGTTGAATAAATGTTGTTTATATCTGAAGTAACCTAATATACCTGAAGTAGCCTAATATACATGAAGTGCCATTTTTGCCTTTATTTTTTCACCTTTGACTTCTAACCGTGGCCTCTGATTGGTGAGTCTCAACAGCAAATTCAAGATGGCGACGAATTTGAAAATCGAAATCGCTGTCGGTTTAGCTGAATGTTGTCCATTTTTACAGTATATGCAATGTAACCAACAACATGGATATGTCCATTATGATTGTAATGCTTTGTATTGAAGCTCATCGTAAATAAATCGGACATTTAATCAGATACAATACCGAATCTACCTTTGCTTTGCATGACGTCGTTAGATTTGTGACGTATGGCGAGGGAACGACGGCAAAAGATGACGTTCAACAATTATGTTTAGTATGCGGTGTTAATTAAATACATGATTAGTGCCGTCGAATATAAAATATATTCGGTTTCGCCCCGACAACTTTATAGGGATCGCTAAAGCTCGCCCAAATAAAGCTGTCTAAGGCTCAACCGAATATATTTTATATTCGACGGCACTAACCATGTATTTACTATATAACATATGCGAATATTGTCTTGTTACTGTATATTATATGGTACATTGAGTTGCCATCTCCGAAATCTTTGTATGTACAAGCTATCGTACAGTTTCACCACTTCGAGCGTTTGACACATACAGCAAATAATATGACAGTAAACCTAATAAAATTTGGTGCAATACATCATAGACGGATATGACAACAGCGTGCTATAAATATTAACAAACTAGACAAAATACGAGATATCTGATAATTTCTCCCATCAATCTCAAAATATAGTTTGATGTCTAAACTTGTCAATCTGATCTTTTCAGCCTATTGTTAGTGTACATGTTACCAATATGTATAGCCATATATATTCGCATAGTAGGCGAGTAGACCCCATTGACAATACACTCAGGTAATTGCTTACATGTCACTGGAGTTGATAACTAAAACAGAGAAGAGCATAGTGGGTATATATGGTATGTGTTGTGTGGTTTGTCAGGTAACAGTGGTACACTGTGCGATTTTATGTGTATGATGCTCTTTACAATGGTTATTCATGTTGCTAGAAACACAGGCACAAACCTGTCCATAAAACCGACATATTTTACAGTTTGGTAATATAATTGATAGGCGTCCGTTGTCGTGGCTTCTCTACATGTGATTAACTACATTAAAATTATGTTCTACTTCACATTTTGCGCTTTGTGTCAAACGCCAGAACAGGTGAAACTGGCTGATGGTTTGAACACACAAATATGGCCAAGTTCGCCACTCCATGTGTCGTATAAGATATAGTAATAAGGCAGTGTTCAGATATATGTTATACATATATTCCATCACATTTATGAAGCAATTATCTTTGAATCAAATATTGATCTGGTATAGAACGGGTCCTTAAGGATTGAACAGTCCGTTAACCCTTTGAACCCGAAAGCCTGCTATATCGGTTTATGCAAACAGTGCAGATCCAGATGAGCCGGCTCGTAACGAGCCGTCTCCTCAGAATCTGCTCTGTTTGAAAGTAATTTTCATATTTTATTCTCTTAAGCGTCCACCCAGATGGCCAAAACCTACCTACGTATCCGGTAAAAACAAACGAAGGTCTTGAAAAAAACTAAATTTATGTTAAAAACTTCCTCAACCCTTTGCAGTCTGCAATGGGTTGAGGGATTTTTTAGCATAAATTTAAATAAAACATAAGAAAATACTCTAATTAAACATATTATGTGTAAATTCAAGAACGGATATAAAAAAGTGGACACGTCTCCAATCAGTTTTCATATTAATTCTCCAGTAATAGTGTCAAATAGCATACAGAGTTTGTTTGTTTTTTCACAGAACCATTCTAAAAACCTACCCGCACGCGGACGCTTAACAGAGAAAGGACTTTATATGACCTCATCATGATATAGAGAATAGTTTCTTTTGATATTAAGTTTATGTGAGTACTATGTGGCAACGCTATGAACAGCGTAGGAATTTTAATGCTCGCCGGCGAATTACTACCGTTTCCGAGCCGAACCTGATAAACTTGATAACACAAGGCAGCACACTCACAGTAAGAGGGGATACCATGCTAGTGTATTTTGATGGCAAGCTATGAACTGCGTAAGACTTCTGAGACTCGCTTTGGAATTCCTACCGTTTCCGAGCAGAACCGGGAAATAATGTTCATAATACACGTGTGTTATACGTGTGTTACATATTATATAGCATGTATTCAACTGCTATTTTGAAATACCGGATTTATTTCCCGAGAAATCCGACAAAGAAACGTGTGTGCAGTACGAGTTTCTTTGTCGGATTTACGAAAGGCAAGGGAGTAGTCATCGGTAGTGCATAAACAGTTACTATTATTTCCCCAGTTTGCTGATAGAAAAATCTGATTAGTTTTTCCGCATCTCCCTAAAAGTATATGATGTGACCACCATTTGAACCGTCTCATCGAGACGGTTCAAATGAGTGGTCACATCATATACTTTCGATGAGAAATTGTATACCGCACGGAATGGGTTAAATAAAATTACGGCGTACACTGCAAATGTACATCTAGTACGGTATTATCTAACGCCGGTCAGAATATTATCTCTGTAATACGCTGTTTTGCGTTTGCCATTTAGTTTCTGACGATTCATACTTGTAATCAATATGGATTCAGTTCCAATTAGAGCAGATGAAACAAATTAATGAAACTATTAATTTGTGTAAATATGTGTTCATGCCTTATAACGACGGAACACGTGGGAGCCGGATACGATCTCGAATTGATTAGGGTTTCCGGCACAAGCGCAGTTTCTACTGTTGTCAGTGCAATATCAATTGGAACGCAAAAAGACGGTCATTTCATTAGGTGCATACGTTTTGAAATTCGCTGACAAATAAATAAAACGGAAACCGTTTAAAGTCCGTAAAAATGTGAAAACAAGTTTAATAACGGGGAAATGGGTATTTGAATATTCAGTATGATTTCAAGCGTTTGAGCCAAGGCTTTACATGTACATGTACCACATTTGGATCACGTTTGGACACTGTATGTAGCATGTTCTTATCATGTCCACACCGTTGCATAGATGTCAACGTTTCTGAACATCTATTGGCAATACCACTTGACAATCAAGCAGTTTGATTGACTGAGACTGAGCTGTAGCACAGCTCAGTCTCAGTCAATCAAGCTGCTTAATTTCAATCACAATATTAAAGCATTTTCAAACAAGAAAAGTAACATATATTCGCAAGGTCAGCGCGGGCGATGGTGTACCCACATCTGTGAACGATGTCCTCAGTATGCATGTACAGTAAAACACGTCTAAACCGGACAACCTGGAAGGTTCCCATGTTGTCCGATTTACAGAGCTTCCACTGCAATGTATGCATATGAATATGATATATCAGTGTCTTAATTGTGGCTGTTACTGGGACTTATGGGATTTGTGTCTAGTGTAGCTCCGATAAAATAGCACACTCATGTAGCCTGATAACAACATAACTGTATATTGCTGGTAAGAAGCATATCGGGTATTTCATGAGCCCCTTGTCGCCAGTCACAGCCACACATGTTTTTGTATTAGTACACTACAGCCTGCGTTAATTTTGACCAAATCATCAACGTTTCTCAATTGCAACTCGAAATAAAAATATCTGAACATCTATTGGCAATACCAACCGGCAATCAAGCAGTTTGATTGACTGAGACTGAGCTGTAGCACAGCTCAGTCTCAGTCAATCAAGCTGCTTGATTTTAAGCACAATATTATTTTATTTTGAAATAAAGAAACTGATACATATTGGTAAGATTAGCGCACACGGTGGTGTGGTAGCAGTTAGCAGCAATACAACATGTCTTCTCTTTGTCTACTGACAGCAATATAGCGCAGACCGTTAGGATATAGATTGATTGGGGTTTGACGTCCGTTCAACAACACAGACGGGGATGTAGCTGTGTGTGAGGACAACACATCGTGCAGTACTCTAAGCACGTGAACTATAACAAATGTCAGCACTGAAAGACAGAATCCTAGGGCCCGTTTCACTAAACTACGTACGAGTAAAATGTTCGTAAGTGCAAATTTAGGATGGTCTCGAAATTGCAATAGATGGATTTACATTTATTGAGCATAGGCTGCATATGTAACGTCCATGCGAACTTGCGCATGGAAGTAGAATATATACTTCTTGCACTATTAACTGTTTACTGTAAACGTCTTTAATTTTGCGGCGTCAACCTTTCGCGATTTTTCGATAGTGGTCAATTACATGGGTCCATGTTTTTGTGCAATCGTAATTTCCGATAGCAAAAGTATGGGTGTTTTTTTTAACATTTGTACAACATCTTGGGACCGTTTCAATAAACTTCGTACGACTAAAATGTTCGTAAGTGCAATATTATGATTTCTTGTGAACAAGTATTGGATTTACATTTATTGAGCATAGGCTGCATGCAGCCTATGCTCAATAAATGTAAATCCATCAATTGAAATTTCCATACGATCCTAAATTTGCACTTACGAACATTTAAGTCGTACGAAGTTTAGTGAAACGAGCCCCTGTTCTGCATACTTCGGACAAACAGTACCAATCAGTAACATTACCACATTGCTGTTGTGGTCTATGTACAGTACATTTATCAGGTAACCTGCCATGTATTGACCGAATACGTACTGACTGATAACATATTGTTGTACCAGGCATTGACCTGATACAAACATCCGGGTTAAAACGAAGTGAAAACTGACGTTCCATTGGTCCGATGACGTCACGTGACGTTACCGAATGACGTCAGTGTAATGATGCAACGTAACAGGTTCGAGTTTTGTCCATAGGTAACGACGTCATATGTGGTAATTTTCGAGCATATAAAACGTTACCTGATAAATATAATACCAGGCTAATGTCTTTTGATATCAAGTTTATCAGGATTGGCTCGGAAACGGTTTCCTAGCAATGTCTGATAAACTTGATATAAAAATACACTAGCCTGGTATTCTGTATTTGTCGGGATCCAAGATAGTCGCTAATTCCATACAATGTAATAAGCACCATTGTGTCAGTCGATGTTTACAAAGCTTTGCGATTGAATGGAGAAATGGAGCCACGGCCATTGCGACCAGTGTATATCCAGATCGGCCTGTGCATCGTCGCAGTCCAGTCAGGTTCTACACTGTTCGCTATGCACCCGGTGAAACACCAAGGGGCCGTTTCACTAAACGTCGTACGACTAAAATGTTCGTAAGTGCAAGATTATGAGTCTGTAAATTTCACATTAACAATGTTTTCTTGTAAACAATTATTGGATTTACATTTATTGAGCATAGGCTGCATATGCAGCCTATGCTCAATGAATGTAAATCCATCAATTGACATTTACACACGATCCTAAATTTGCACTTACGAACATTTTAGTCGTACGAAGTTTAGTGAAACGGGCCCGAGCTTTTCTTCTTACAAACATTTAAATTAGTACAGTTCAGTAGTAGGCAGAAGTACCATCCGTACGTACACCGGCCAGAAATGCCATAAGTCCGATTTCTCCAGGCATCAACGTATTTACTTTATCTGCGAGACTTGCTCATGAATAAGTTCACCTGATACATCGATTGTAGATTCTCCAGCTCTCCCACCAGACCGCCTAATTATCGACAATAACAGCGCTTACCGCACTCGTCTGGATGCTGTCACGGGCAAGACAATTGAATTCCCACACCCATAATGCATTTAAAGACAATAGTATACGTTTATTATATGTAGCTGCCACTGGAGAAATGCCTCTATAGCCCCTCAGGTTTCATCGCAGTAAATTGAGAAAGTAGTACATAATGAAGAAATAGTGCGACGCATTTTGCTTGTTTTGAGCTAAACGTTTGTGGTTACTGGTGAATTTCGGATTGGAATTATTAGAGGTACATATACCTTTAATCCTGCTACAAAAATATTGAGAGAATTTTCATTTTACTGCCTGGCACATATTCATACGTCACATGACCCTATCATTCGTTGATCCATTCTCGACTTGACTGAAGAAATGTCACTAGCCCCCTATCAGCGTGTGCGTTGGAAAGATATTCTGACTGCTAATACATTTAAAGGCAAACGTATACATTTGTTATACCTGTACGTAGCTGCGACTGGAGAAATGGGACTGTCTCAGAGTATACGCGTGTAATAATGCGTGCATTGCTTTTAAATCCATTATGACCCTCTGTATTCTCTTTCCAATGTGTAGGCTACCTTGGAAAGAGAATACAGAGGTTTTAACCCTTAGCCTGCTGAATGAAATGTTGTCGTCTGCTGTTTATGATTTATTTTCGATTTTCCTCATCAAAAACATGCTTTGACAGCACTTTAGAATCATTTCCATTGGAAATGATTCTAAAGTGCTGTCAAACCATGTTTTTATTGAGAAACAGGGCAACAAATAAAGCAACAGCAGACGACAGTTTTCGCGATCAGAAGGCTAAGGGTTAAATGCAGTATGGCCTTCTGTATTATTTGTTCAATGTGCAGGCTGCCTTGGAAAGAGAATACAGAGGTTTTAAATGCATTATGGCATTTTGTATTCTCTTTTCAATGTGCAGGCTACATTGGAAAGAGAATACATAGGTTTTAAATGCAGCCTGCACCTTGGAAAGAGAATACAGAGGGTCATAATGTGTTTAAAAGTGTAACCGGAATGGTACCATGTGTAATCATGAGTGTGGATATAAAAATACCGATCGGCAGCATCGTGCTCCGGTAGCGCAGTAGTTTAGCGCGTCCCGCTGCTATTGGGAAGGTCCCGGGTTCGAACCCCGGTCGGTGCACATTTTTTCCATTGCAATTTCCGTATCCTGTTACATTTGGGGGCTCGTCCAACCCTCATGAGTGTCGGTGGGCTCTCTAGAGGGGTGAACTTGGGGTGAGTTTCTTCGTATTTGACGAAACTCAAAGATAACGGGGGAGGAGTGTAACGGGAATGGTACCATGTGTAATCATGAGTGTGGATATAAAAATACCGATCGGCAGCATCGTGTTCCGGTAGCGCAGTTGGTTAGCGCGTCCCGCTGGTATTGGGAAGGTCCCGGGTTCGAACCTCGGTCGGTGCACATTTTTTCCGTTGCAATTTCCGTATCCTGTTACAAACGCAATGCACGCATTTATTACATGCGGCTGCGACTGGAGAAAGTGGGACTAGGCCCCGACCAGCGTACACGTACGCGTTTGAAAGATAATTCCGAGAGTCATAATAGTATACATTTATTATATGCGGCATTGACTGTAGACATGGGACTAGCGCCCGAACAGCGCGCGCGTTGGAAACAGAATTCCGGCATAATGCATTTGTGGCTGAGACTGTAGATATGGGACTCATGGGATTTGTGACCAGTGTAGCGCCTGATCAAATAGCACACTTATGTGGCCTGATAGCGATCTATGTTGCTTGTTACAAACATGACGGGTGTTTCAATGATGGCATTGCGTCCAGTGCGGATCCTGATCAGACTGTACTGATGCACGGGCTGATCTGGATCTACACGTGCTTGTCACAAAACCCTTAGGCCCCGTTTCTCCAATCACAGCCACATTTAAGACAATTAAATGCTACGCTATACATGTACATTTATTATGTGTGGCTGTGTAACCCCAGTAGCCTATTTCACCAAAATCTAACTAAGCACACTTTGAGGGAGAAACTTTCAATTTAAGGATAAATTTATTAATATTTATTTTACTGAATTTATTACATTATCACAGCCATTTTGGCTGTGATAATGTAATAAGTCCAGTATAATAATTATGATACTTTTAATCATCAAATATATAAAGTCGTTAGTCCTATATGAAATAATCCAATTCGGGAAAAAGAAATGATTATTCCCTCAAAGTAAACTTTGCTAGATAAGTATACTTTCCAATTTTGATGAAATCGGCTACAGCTCAGCCTTCACATTGTATTTTTCTCAGTTTGAGTGTTTATATCACACGGCGGCCTATATGTGACTGCTACTGGATAAATGGGGATTATGGGTTTACAAGAAAACATTGTTAATGTGAAATTGACGGACTATCATAATTTTGCACTTACAAACATTTTAGTCGTACGCAGTTTAGCGAATCGCCCACCCCCCCCCCCCCCCCCCCCCCACCCCCCACCCCCGCCCGAATAGGGCACACCGTTATCATGAGCAATTCACGGGCTCGATAGTTTTGTCAACATTGAATATACTGAAAGTACTCGCTTTTTCGGCAAAACGATTATTTAATTATAATTGTGACGTTTGCACATACTGGTTCTTATAGTGTATGTATAACCAGCATGTAATGCCATTTGCGTATACGGTTTCTTAGTGTATGTCTAATCCAAATTGAATGACGTATAAGCATACGGATTCGAGTTATAATTATAGACATTCGCAAAGAAACATTTACCCTGAAGTAGCATTACTGTCGCCGGCAGAGGAGTTATATACGTGACACGTGATAATGCCGATGTGTAGTTATGGATCATGATGTGTTTGCAGACGTCGTAATATCTCGTTTGGGAGTCACAGTCCATGTTTAATACCCAAGCGTGTGACTATAAGTCACCATGAAGAAATGTGTGACTATATGTCACACATATGGGTATTACACATAGACATAATTGCCGGCGGCCGACAGCCATAGTTAATGTTTCTAAAAATAGATAAATAAAATGGCGATACCTAAATATAGCAACATACATCGGACGCTGACATAACACTGTATCTAACGTTACAGTAATAATACAGATGTTGTTATGCATATTCACTGTTTGCTTGCAAAACCTGTAGCCCATTTCACTACAATTGCAAAGTATACTTTTCTAGCTAAGTATACTTTGAGGGAGTAATCATTTATTTTTCCCGAAATGCATTATTTCATATCCAACTAACGACTGCGTATATTTGATGATTGAACGTATACATAATTATTATACTGAATTGATTACATTAGTACAGCCAACATGGCTGTGATAATGTAATACATTCAGTATAATAACAATTAATAATATATATCCTTAAATTGAAAATTGTTCCCTCAAAGTGTACTTAGCAAGATAAGTATACTTTACATGTACAATTTCGGTGAAATAGGCTACTGGTCAATTGATGTTCATGTAATAGTGTACATTCACAATGAGTGAATATCCAGAGCAGGGTTTGTGCAGATTATAGAAAAATAGGTGTCGCAACATCCTTACTAAAAGTGAACGTAGCAGATAATCGCCAACTACGGAGCCCAACAGGGACATGGAATACAACAAAGTATTAATTAGTTCCCACGAAATAACAATTCGTTCCCTCAATTTAACAATTCGTTCCCTCGGATTAACAAATCATTCCCACGATATAACAATTCGTTCCCTCGAATTAACAATTCGTTCCCACGAAAAGAAAATTCGTTCCCTCAATTTAAAAATTCGTTCCCTCGAATTAACTATTCGTTCCCACGATATAACAATTCGTTCCAACGAATTAACAATTCGTTCCCGTGGGAACGAATTGTTATTTCGTGGGAACGAATTGTTAAATAGATGGAACGAATTGTTAATTCGTGGGAACGAATTGTTAAATTGAGGGAACGAATTGTTAATTCATGGGAACGAATTGTTAAATTGAGGGAACGAATTGTTATTTCGTGGGAACGACTTCTTATTTCATGGGAACGTATTAATAAATCAAAGTACTGAAAGTACTGACTGGCGGGAGACAAGTAGCCACTTGTGAATTTGCATACTCAGAAATTCCTTGTTAGAAATATATTCGATTTTGATTATTGGATGTACAATCTGCAAATTTGGAGAACTTGATCAGTTACTGGTGTTTGTAAAATACAGCCTGCTCTAAACACAAATAGGTTGATGAAGCAAAGGTGCTTTATGTCCAACTAATAAACCGTTTTACGAGGTATATTGCAGACGTATTTATTGGGGTAGAACCCAGAATTGAAGTGGTGATATACGCCTTTATACGGATATGGTGAGAGGTGCCCTCTGCCAAAAAGTTTGTGCTTCATAAATGTAACTCATCAGGTACCCTCCCCATTTTTGTAGTCGATGAAATTTGGTCAAAATATTGATTTTAGGGTGAAAAAAACATATTTTCTATTATACATAGATTTTCTTCCATGATTTTTGCTTTACTGGACTGATTTTCACACAGGACCATGCCTGTAAAGTTGCATGTCCATATGCCAAGTGGTTTATGAAAGGAAGAGAAACAAAGTTGCTAATGGAAAGGTGACATTTTGACCTTTCGGCAGCCATCTTGGATGACGTATAACCCATTTTGAAAATAAATACGCCATAGTGATCGGCTCATCAATACCTTCGATTTGATATATGACATGACCAGGTTCGACTAAATATGAAATTTGACCTACATTTGACCCCCCGGGCCACGCCCATTTTTGACCCCGGGGTAAATTCCTGAACATGTTTGAAAGTCCACCAGCCAATGATCATTCGTGCAAAATGTTGTCGAAATCCGCTACAGGAGTAGGCTTTTTAAGGATTTGACCTACTTTTATATGGCGGCCATCTTGGATTACGCAACAACTCCATTTTAACAATTTTGTATTCCCCCTACCTAAGGATAATACGAAAAACCTTTTTTTTTTAGAAATTAATCTCGAAACCTGACGAGATAGCTCGGAAATGATCTAACTAACAACACAAAAGTATTATGTGAAAGTCGGCCCAGTAAAACAAAAATTATGGAAGAAAATTTATTTATAGATCACATCTCCCATAGAGAATGATGCCCATAAAATCAATATTTGATCGATTTTGTTCAAAAAATATTTTTGGCAGCATAGGTTTTTCGTAATGTGAAGAAAAATAAACGGGAAATTTTCATATTTTTAATATGTTTATTTGGCCAAAATCAATCGGCACTTTGCAGAATAGGGATACAAACCGAGTAATCCAAATTGCATACCCAACAGGAACTCTGGAGGTGTGACATAATATTATGTGAAATCTTTTCAAAAGTATGACTGGGCGTAGACCTACATACGTGTATGCAGCATGAACGGCAAAATGTTTTCATGAATTTTGTTTCGCTCACCCAGAGGGTAATTTTTCGAAAATCGCCCGTAAACCACAATATGAAAAAGAAATGGCCTTCGACGTCGCATTGCGACTGCGTGGTACACGATACGGGGGGCGTCGCAATAACAGCAATTTGTTCTCTTCAAAAGTAAAGTTGGGCATGCCAATTATTTTACACATAATGTTGAGCATTGCCGTTGCTATTAATAACTTGCTTTCAGTTCACTCGCTGACTTTAAATGTCACCTGACTGTTGTTAATTGCGAACGCAAATTGAGCCTATTGAGACGTCCCCCGATGAACATGCGACTGCGTGGTACACGATACGGGGGTGGGGGCGTCTCAATAACAGCAATTTGTTCTCTTCAAAAGTAGTTCTCTTCAAAAGTAAAGTTGGGCATGCCAACTATTTTACACATAATGTTGAGCATTGCCGTTGCTATTAATAACTTGCTTTCAGTTCACTCGCTGACTTTAAATGTCACCTGACTGTTGTTAATTGCGAACGCAAATTGAGCCTATTGAGACGTCCCCCGATGAACAGAGAGCCACTTCCGAAAGTAGTCCCGTGCAAACGGCCAGAATCACGATCCCAATAGCGTGGAGACAGTATGTCTCCCGCCAAAAAACATTCTACGTCCCCTATGGGGCTCCGTAGCCAACTGTGGTAAATGGTTGGATTATATAGTAAACATCAATGATGGTGAAGAAAACTATACAGTGTGGCTGTAAGACGGTGATGACTCCGGCTTTCGTATTTTTATGCATGAAACAAACTAGGGAGATGTATTGGATCGTTCATTGTTAATTTGTGGGAACGAATTGTTATATCGTGCGAACGAATTGTTAATTCGAGGGAACGAATTGTTAAATTGAGGGAACGAATTGTCATTTCGTGGGATGTTAAATTGAGGGAACGAATTGTCATTTCGTGGGAACGAATTGTTAAATCGAGGGAACGAATTGTTAAATCGAGGGAACGAATTATTATATCGTGGGAACGAATTGTTAAATTGACAGAACGAATTGTTATTTCGTGGGAACGAATTAATACAATTAATGTAAATCCCGATACGCTAGCAAACACTTTAATCCTGATATGCGTCTGAAATTTCCTTAGAAGCAGAAGCATGGTTTCTCAGTTGATTCGCGAAACATGTAATTCCTGATCAGACTGCGCGGAGGCGCATGCTGGTCTGGAGCTCCACTTTTCCCACACTCAATACGCCCATTATTCTCGTGTCCGTATACAGATTTCATCATTCCGCTGTGTGATGCGTGACGTCATTTGACACTTCCAATACACACAACACACAACGGTGGGTGGCAGGTGGGAGCACGCGATGGGTAATTTAACGATCGGGGTTCATCCTTACCGGAATCCCGACTGGAGACCTGGTTTGGCCCTCACATACGTCTTTGGCATTTTGTATGTGACAGTTGAATCTGGTTATACCCCTTATAAGAGTAATCCTACCGGTGTTACTTTTAAATAGGGGAAGGGGCCAAGTGACTTTGGTGCGGTATGCACCAGGTCAGGTTATTCTAATTTCAGAGCTGAATATGTTGTATCTCGATGTAAATATTCCGTTCTGATTTTGGAATTTTCCCCCCAATGCAGCAGGTTAAAACGGGATCGAACCTGTTTGCCCGGCCTTACATGACCTTAGCTGTTGATAGGCCGTTAAACACCAATAAACAAACAAACAAACAACACACAACGGAAGTTTGACATCACGTATTATTGACACATATTTTAATCGGGCATTACACGTGTACAACGCGCTTTCATGTTTTAAAGTATCATGTTGTTTGTTGGATTATTAAATTATAAAAGAACAGATTCGTTGTTAACATGTATCCCCAGGACATTAATTTTCCACTCGCTTGAAAAAATAGTTAATTGATTATTATTTGAAGCACGTGGGAACTCAATTTATCCGAGACGTGTTACCGGTGTCAATTCCGTAATAGTGAGGAGATTTAGAATAGCCAATCGAATATTCGAATACCAGTTTTACCATTCGATGCCATCCCTAAAAAAGGCATGTCCTCTGCGGGGCTCCGTATAAAGGAAAAAACTACGGAGATGTACAGTGGGGTCAGCGTGTAAGTGCACACACGAACGAACACGACAGGTCCAACCTGTCGTGTTCGTTCGTGTGTGCACTTACACGCTGACCCCACTGTATTGGATGAAAACATAATATTGCGTTACTTTCTGTTCCACGTGATGCTTTACATATACATGTATGGCTGTTACTGGAGAAATACGATATTTCAGTGACATGCTGCCGAAAATGTCAAAAACGAACCAGAGCATGGGTGAAATCAAATTTGCCGTAACGTGAGATCTGTTTTGTCAACTTTAGTTTACAGACGTTTTATCACAGATCTTCTAAATTAATTTAGAAAAATTCTTATATTTGATAACGCAGGAAATCTAATTTATTACAGAAGTACATGCACATGTGGGTCGTTGGCTCGCAAATGGGATCTTAAAAGTATTGCTAACGAACTATCAATACATCGCTTTTAATGCACTATTATAAGCAGGGGCGGGTCTAGAGGGGGGGGGGTCCGGGATTGCACCCCCCCCCCCCCCCCCCTCCCCCCCCCCCCCCCCTACGGAGTTTACGTAGATCACAGTTTACCACTAGTTTGAGACTGAATTTAAATGCCGTAAAACACAGGAAAGTGCATTTCGAAGAGCTCGAAAACAGGACAACCCCCTAGTTGCGAACGGTAACTCTTGCAATTACTCCCGTACGGACGATACGGGAGCAGATTGCAAGAGTTAACTTCGCAACTAGACGCCCACCCCCCCCCCCCCCACCCCCCCCCCCCCCCTCCCGTTCCCCAAATGCTGGATCCGCCCATGATAAGGCTACTTCTTGGACATATGGCGAACAGCGTAGACGATCTGCGCACGGTGATTTGAGGTTACGTCATAAAATTGCGTTGTCAGTAACCGGTGCACCGAGTGGGCGACTGATTTAAATAACGTCTACATCAATATATATCCATGAGATTTTGAATATTAACTCATATGAGATGTGTCTTGTGTTTGGACTTGAGCTTGAAGGTTTGCGCTGTCTTCAACACACGACGTCGCAAGTTGGCTTAAATTTCAGAGCGAAAAGTCCGCATGTGTTCTGAATTGCTGCCAATTTCCGATGTATTTTGCCAAAAAAATAAATATCTCAGTCACTTTCGGAAAAGTATCGTATGAGCTAATGCAGAAAATCACATACACTGGCTCGTATAGTAATTATCGGTTGCAATGTTGGACATTCGACCACAGACAACGGAAGAAGATAACAACACATTATCACATCTTTGATCTATGATCACGTGGTACTAACAACAACAACAAGTACCGATTCAAAGTACGTATTCTTTCATAGTGTCCTTATTACGTAACGGATTTCGATGAAATATGGCGCATCAAACGCGTCTTGTTAAGCTGCATTTGGTGGTCTCTGTATGTTCGCCCAAACTTCTGTCGTTTTTGCGAAGAATCGATTTCCGTGTCGCAAAAACGACATAAGTCTGTTCCAAACTCCCTAGACCACCAAATGCAGCTCATGAAGACGCGTTTGCTGTGCCATATGTCATCAAAATCCTTGAATATTAAGGAAAATATCAAATAATACTTATTTTGGAATGGGCGACGTTGTTGTTGTTGTAACCACGTGATCATGCACCTTGATACAGTTTCGAGTTTTGTTTCTGCATTTACACAGCGCATGGGAAATGTGTGGCCACGAGAATGTGACAACACAGTTAGATCACGTTCTTCCGCATGTACGATCGATAATGCACTCGCTAAAGCTCGCGGAGTATCTCCTCGTACATGCGAATGAACCGTGATCTAACTGTGGCCTAGTACCACCGACTTGTCTCGTATGTTTGAGGACATCATTGTATTATATATTTCGCCGAATATTTATTTTGTTGCCAAAGGAAAACCATTGTTCTACATGTGAAATTAAATATATGGACCAGGGGCTGTTTCACTAAACTTCGTACGACTAAACTGTCCATAAGTGCAAACTTATGATAGTCTGTAAATTTCACATTAACAGTATTCCTATGCGCAATACATGTAAATCCATCAATTGACGATCCTAAATGCACTTACGAACATTTTAGTCGTAGGAAGTTTAGTGAAACGGCACCAAGTTTTCAAAAACATCAAATATGTTTCAAAAACTAAATTTTTTTTCTAGATCATTTCGAAACTATCTCTAATCAGGATGCACTTAAACATACATACATGTACATGTATTCCATGAATGATATGTGATATGCATGTACAATTGGTAGAAAACAAGCTTTCACGCCTATGAAAATCCTCCTGGACAGTTTCTGCTGCGATGTAGTCAAAGAACAAATCGGTGAAATAAAGTAGCATTCTCGATACAAGTATTTGAACTATAGAAAACAATGGTGTTTTTATTTCTAACTAAATATAATCCAGGTTTAATAATCAATTTTATTTTATTGATGAAAATGTACTTATGTTCAAATAGTTTTATTTAATGTGTTCACTATTCAAACGACGGTCATCAGGAAACTGTGGAACAATTGTAAATACATGTATATAACCAATACCCTGACGTATGTGCTAATATTGCCAATATTTGTCAAATTCCTTACTAAAATACGTGAATACTGTGCTTGAAATCAAGTAACTTCATTGTCTGAGCCTGAGCTGTGCTACAACTCAGGCTCAGACAATGAAGTTACTTGAATTCGAGTTGAAATTGCTAGTAGACGTTCAGAAACGTTGATAATCTGAACAATATTAGAGCATGCGGCCGTGTATTATGCGCGAATATCATCACCATACAGTGGACGAGTGTTCTGTGACGGCGCTTCACAATACAATGACGTCACACACAGTGTTGCCGGCTTGACATGGGCGTTTCTAGTAGAATGTTGCCAAATATTATAGGAATTAATGGCCTTTTTGTGGAATTTATCGGGGTATAAACTTGGAAAAGTCGCGGGAATACTGGACGAAGCGATACAAAATTACAATTTTCGAAAATAAATCCCCAAAAAAAAAAAGTCTTTTTTTTTTTGTTGATTTTTTTTCGAAAATTGTAATTTTTTAAGGCCTCGTCCAGTATTCCCGCGACTTTTCCAAGTTAATACCCCGATAAATTCCACAAAAAAGGCCATTCATTCCTTATAATTCCAGCATTTGAAATAAATTCATCAAGAAAATGTTTTTATTTTCCGTTTTCTTAAGAATTATTTTAACTGCGCCTCACGTGTTACGGAAAGTAGTTCGGCGTGGGAGTTTACTGTTTACTGGGATATAAATGTTGGACAGAGACTTGCTACGGGCCAATCAAATGTTAGGGAATTGTGTAAATATTTGTGTGCTGGAATTATTCTACGTTAAATTTAGAATTCTAGATTTTGGCAAATATTCAGAATGATGTTTTTATTAATATCCCTACTGTACACTGATTAAAGAATAACATGTTTCGCCTTAATTACGGGATTAAAAACGTTGTCAACGTGTAACATCAAAATGATACTATTTTCTCCGCGGAGTAACCACCACTCATATGTAATGACGGTCATTTCTTTACGGGAACAAACTTACGTGCTCCTCGCATGTTCGCGCTAGTGAAGTAATATGCATTTTAACGACGTTGTTTTCAAAATGGCCGAAAACCGAGAGTTGAAGTATAGGACAGACGTGTAAGAGAGATACGAAATAGCATTTCTTTGACGTACTGTCTAGCAATGATGATATATTTAGCATACAATGAAAATGTGTTTATTTTCCGTTTTCTTAAGAATTATTTTAACTGCGCCTCACGGTTATGGAAAGTAGTTCGGCATATGTGAGTTTACTGGGATATACATTTTGGACAGAGACTTGCTACAGGCCAATCAAATGTTAGGGAATTGTGTAAATATTTTTGTGCTGGAATTATTTAGTAATGGTAATTAGCGGCCTGTCAACAGCTAGTATCATTTTAGACCGGGGCAACGGAGTAGTTCACCTGAATGGACGGGTGGCGGGGGGGACGGGGTTCAAAACATATCAGGACTGAATATTTACATAACATTTATACATATGTCAGGTCTTCAACACACCAGCGTCACTTAGCCCCACTTCCTAAACGCACTAAAATTAGTACTAATCTTACTAGTTTTATAACCGATATAACCAGATTCAACTCTGACGGACAAAAAACCCAAACATGTACCCGAGGGCCAAACTAGGGGTATCGCGATTCTGGTAAGGATGAACCCCGTCATTAAATTACCATTCACATGCTCCCAACCGGCAGCCCGCCGCAGTACAGTGGGGTCTGCGTGTAAGTGCACACACGAACGAACACAACAGGTTGTAATCAACCTGTCGTGTTCGTTCGTGTGTGCACTTACACGCTGTCCCCACTGTAATTCATGTATAAAAAAAATGTAAATATTTTTCTGCATTTTTTTCTCATTTCGCATCAACAGTGTATGTTGTTACCACTCAGTTGAACTGTCTCGGCGAGACGGTTCAACTGAGTGGTAACAACATACACTTTGGTGGGTAGCGAACCAACCTGTCGTGTTCGTTCGTGTGTGCACTTACACGCTGACCCCACTGTATCATGGGTACTGCATACAGTGTATCATGACGAGACAAAACACAGTTACCTTTGTAACGAACAGTTACCGTGTATATCACCGATCACAGCGTAGTAAAGTCCCATTTGTCATAGCACGTCATATTTATTCAGATGAGAGGCAAATTATTCCGGCCACATTTATTACCGTGACTGTCTTGTTTCATATTAACACGGAGGGATTATACTGGGCGACGGAAAGTCAATAGTCGCCCCCAATAACCGGTCAGACAATCCCCGGTCGGCCGAGTGTTGGAGTCGTAGATCTTCGTGCCGCGTTCGGTCGACCGATTCCGTAATACGTATTGACAAGTTCGTCCAGACCTTATAAAACGTCGTTCTGAAGACATCACAATGCGATACTTGCCCCGCAATTGCGCGTCCAGGAATGTCCATCGAAAGTGTCAGTGGGCCAGTGGTGGGAATTATTCCATTAAAGGTACATGCCCACTCAATAACAACGAATTGTTTTTTATAGGGATTAAATAAGTGTATAATTGTGGCACTATTCCATCAGTTATTAAAATTACGATTGCCCGCTATACAGATATAATCATTTAGTAATGTTTATTTTACTGATAGTGACACGCGCTGGTATCAGGCTATTTTCATATGCAAATGAGGCATGATATGTTTTAATTATTTATACGCAGCCTATGCTCAATCAATGTAAATCCATCAATTGAAATTTACAGACTATCCTAAATGTGCACTTACGAACATTTTAGTCGTACGAAGTTTAGTGAAACGGGCCCCAGGTACACAACCACAAGCGTTAATCTTGCCCCGAGTATCAAGTTTTTGAACATCTATTGCCATGCTAGCAATTTGAATGTCTGAGCCTGAGTGGTAGCACAGCTCAGGCTCTGTCAAACAGTTTGTTCGATTTCAAGTACAATTGTCAAGTATGTAAGGAATACAATACATTTGGTCCGTTTAAAATGCGTGGAGTCCGAAGGACGCCTCGCAAACTTAAAAAAGACCAGATGTATTGGTACCACAGTGAACGCAACAGCCCATGGTTTATTAGTTATATTTACACTGCATATTCTGATGTAAATAACCAAATATGGCGTTAACATAAAGAATAATCTTGATTTACGTCATTTTGTCGCAATTCCTGGAACGGCGCTGTTGCCGATCAATAGCGACAACGTCGAGGAAATTAATGACGCTAAACGAACTTCAGCCAATCAACAACGTCGCGCGACGTCACGCGAGTCTAATGTAACTGGGATGTAAACGCAATACGTCGTATTATGAATTTATAGAAGTGTAAATATTTTGCAATAACGAAATTGGCGAATATTGGCAATATTAGAGCTGGCGGTAATATATGTGCATGTACCCAAAATATGTACTCACATTTACACAAGTGTATGCATTTGTAGAGACGGACCATGAAAAATTTTCACACTAAATCGACATACGCGGTGTAGTACATAAGGTGCATGGTCACGTGGTTACAACAACAACAACAATGGCTGAACGTGTTGAAAGCGCGCCCACATAATGTATTGTATTGCCCACATACTTCTGTCGTTTTTGCGAAGAATCGATTTCCGTGTCAGTAGACACGGAAATCGATTCTTCGCAAAAACGACAAAAGTTTTGGGCCAAAGTACCGAGACCACCAAATGCAGCTTAATAAGAAGCGTTTGATGCACCATATCTCATCAAATTCCGTTACATAATAAGGACAAAATAAAAGAATACGTACTTTGAATCGGAGGGCTTCTGGAAGTTTCAGTACTTGTTGTTGTTTTAACCACATGCACTTTGGTACAGTAAAGAAAATAAGTTGTACATGTTATGGTATGTTTCTCTATGCTTATATGTTGTAATTGATTTGTGTTTATAAATGACTATGAATGGAAATGGAAACTATAAGAAAATAATCCACAGGTTTCTGGCATAGACTGTGTTTGCTTGCATAACCTGTAGCCTATTTCACCAAAATTGCAAAGGTAAAGTATACTTATCTTGCTAAGTACATTTTCAGGGAGACATTTTTAATTTAAGGATAAATGTATTACTTTTTTATTATACTAAATTTATTACATGTATAAAATTCAGTATAATAATTATGCGTATTTATAATCATCAAATATATGCAGTCGTTAGTTCTACATGTATATGAAATAATGCATTTTGGGAAAAAACAAAATGATTACTCCCTCAAAGTATCCTTAGCTAGATACGTATGCTTTATAGCAATGTTGGTGAAATTGGCTACTGGTCAATGTTGTATTAACCTACTACTCCACAAGCATGTTACAGTCGAACCCCTCTAAGCCGGACACAACTAAAAGTTTAGTTCTACTTAATTTAAATCGGGTTCATTGCCATTTTTATCCCGTCAACACAGTGAGTATGTGCCATGAAACACGGTGCCGTGAAACATTTTTGATATCCAGTCAATACTAGTTTTGCATTTTACAGCCATTTGTAGGTGTTGACGTGATAAATAGAATAGTATGTTAGTGATGTGAATGGGAAAAAATATCTGGCGCGGCACGGAAACAGGATGTGCTCGGCCTCGCCCATCCCGTTTCCTGAGCCTTGCCAGATATTTTTTCCCATTCACGGCACTAACCTACTATTCTCTATATCTCCGCTGAGTATGTCTGTTCGTGATCGCAAAGCACCCACGCGTGTCTTCGAGTGATTGTCTGTCTATTTTCCAGTGGAACCTCTCTAAACCGGACTACATAGGTTCGACTGTTATACATTTTACATCATTTGCAAGCGTAAGTGTGAGGTTTGTGTTTAATGCTGTTTAACATGTTTGTCACGTGACAGTTTTAGCCGCTGACGTTGTGCCACCAGGGTGGTCTCAGGAAATTGAATATATATTTCGTTCTTAATACAAGGTGTATGATCACGTGGTTACAACAACAACAATAATGGTCGAAAGTGTTGAAATCTTGCCCACTCCAAAGTAAGTATTATTTGATATTTTCCTTAAAGCCCCTATACGGCTCAAGTTGCTGAATTTGGCCTCCTATTGGGTTTTCCCACACATAAATCCAACAGGTTTCTATTTACACACACTTTGAAACTGTTTGCATTTATTTTGGTACAAAAATGAATTTGTAGTCGATGAAAATATCAATATTTGTTGATAAACAAACAGCAGGTGCGTGTTTCAAAGCCCGATCGATTTTCCGATGGACGCTCGGGTCAACTCCTCAACTCCCCGATTCGCGGCCGATAAATTCCGATAGCCGGAGTTTATCGACTCGCTTCCGAGCCGAAGCCGTTGGGTTACGGAAATGAAATTGTCAATATTGACATTTTGCACTGAGTGGTACACAAGTTTTTGTTGTGTTCACATTGCGATTAAGATGTAAATCTCAAGACTTGAGATGTATCTATTAGGCAGTATATGATGTTAGTTTTGTGTACTAAATCAGTTGGCAAACACGTTTTTGTGTTTGAAAAAATCGGAAAATTGTAATACTGAGCCGTTCAGGGCCTTTAATATGCAACTGATTTTGAGCTACATTTGGTCGTCCCGGGAGTTTGGCACATACTTATGTCGTTTTTGTGAAGAATCGATTTCCGTGTCGGACCGACACGGAAATCGATTACACGGAAATCGATTCTTTGCAAAAACGACAGAAGTTTGGGCCAAAGTACAGAGACCACCAAATGCAGCTTTACAAGACACGTTTGATGCGCCAGATTTCATAAAAAAAATCCATTACATAATAAGGACAAAATAAAAATATATGTTCTTTGAATCGGAGGGCTTCTTGAAGTTTCAGTACGTGTTGTTGTTGTTGTAATCACGTGATCATACACCTTGTTAATAATTAAACATGTATATATTAAGTAGTGACAACCCAGCGCAGGGTGTGTTCAGGTTATGGGAAACGATACATTTATCTCATCGTATGTGGTTGAACATTTAATAAAAACCATGTGGTCCAAAATTTAATACAAATAGTGACTTTAAAATAATAATACATTTATCGTTTATTATTTATCCCACAACATCATACTAAAAATGAAAATAGCAGAGAATAGCCGAAATGTGTGTAAAATGGTTATGTTTTATAGTTATGTGTTGTAGGGAAAAAGTAAATGGCGAAGGCTCACCTTTAAGGAAACAATTTATACATTTTCCGAGAATCATTCGAAATAGTGATAACGGTACATGCAGTCGTTATCAAATAATGAGATTTTCGGAATGTTTGCAGCATTAAGCTGCTTATCTCGACATTAACACGTACACGTATTATGCGTGGGCCGTCACAGAGCTCCAGATAAGGTGCGTATTGGCGTATTTCACGCACTTATATTAGCAGAATACGCATTGATTATCAAAAGCGGGAGTACCAAATACTCACAGCAATGTGAAAATACCCATTGATTTTCAAATTGAGTAGTGAATATAAGTAAGTAAGTAAGTAATGTGTTTATTATAGTGACACGTGTTAAACGAAACAGGGAATATGTACAAAATAATATTGACGAAAACACCCGGCCCTATGGACCTATATGTCACTTTCAAATTTGACAATGACGGACTATTTACCAGATTTACTTAATATATGACTCACCAGATAAACGGGAATGTCTGCGCGTATGACCAATGAAGCTCCAGGTCGGTAAGTGCACCCGCGCAATCTGATCATGAGCAACGCAGTGAACAGTGTAGGCCCAGATCAAACTGTACATCTGTGCATTGTGATCAGGATCAATTTAGATTGTTAAGAGGAAATGCGACACAGTATAAACAATCAGGCTCAGTTAATGTATGGATATTGGACGGGATTGCTAGCTAGTAGGTGGAATGTTGTTGGATATAAATGTGTACATAACGTTATCTAATTACATAATGTAATAAAGTTGAAATTTACTTAGTTGAGCTGCAAAAAGCGTTTGCTTTTTTCAGCTCAAATCAGTGATTTTTTTATTTTGTTTTTATAATTTGTTCCATATTTAATTAGGAAGAAAATCAATAATACATTTGTAAAATTAAAATACGCATTGAATTTGAAAGTTGAGGTTATAATACTTTTCAGGTACAACACTTATCTAGAGCGTCGGACTGCTGACCGGGAGACCCCGAGTTCGATTCCCACTCCATCGCTGCGAATGGTCGATTCGGCGTGTCCTTGGGCAAGACAACTTCGTGCTAGCCTAGTCCTATCGGATGGGGACTTAAATAGTCGGTTTCGAAATCTCCGGGGCGTATCAAAGAGCTGTAGCACACAGCTCATGCTCAGCCAATCAAGTTATTTGACTTTAAGTAAAATGTTCATGTATTTTGAAATAAAGTAATTGACAAATATTGGCAAGATCTTACTCTCCTATGGAAGGAAACACGGTGAAGTGAACTATTTTTGATATCTAGTCAATACGACCTAATCACTGCGTATGAATAAATATGTACGGTTGTCATACTAGTCGATTCTCCGATTTTAAGGTTGCGGCTGGGGTTATATTAAAGCTATTTGTAGGTGTTGATGAGATAAATCGAGAATAGTAGGTTAGTGCCGTGAATGGGAAAAACTATCTGGCGCGGCACGGAAACGGGATGGGCTCGGCAGAGCCTCGCCCATCCGGTTTCCGAAGCCTTGCCAGATATTTTTCCCATTCACGGCACTAACCTACTATTCTCTATTTACTACTACTACTACTACTACAAGATGTATGATCACGTGGTATTAACAACAACAAGTACCGATTCAAAGTACGTATTCTTTTATAGTGTCCTTATTACGTAACGGATTTTGATGAAATATGGCGCATCAAACGCGTCTTGTTAAGCTGCATTTGGTGGTCTCTGTATTTTCGCCCAAACTTCTGTCGTTTTTGCGAAGAATCGATTTCCGTGTCTCCAAAAACGACATAAGTCTGTGTCAAACTCCATAGACCACAAAATGCAGCTCATGAAGACGCGTTTGCTGCGCCATATTTCATCAAAATCCGTTGCATATTACGGAAAATATAAAATAATACTTACTTTAGAGTGGGCGACGTTGTTGTTGTTGTAACCACATGATAATGCACCTTGTACTACTCCACCGATCGACTACTACACCAGCAAAGATTGTCTCGTCAGCGGCGAAACGGTTACGATATTTGCAACATACATTGTACATAGAACCATATCGGGTTGCACGTTCACATCTTCTGAAATATCATCTAATCTTTTCTAATCTCATGCTCAAACAATCAAGTTGCTTGATTTCAAACACATTTAATTACTTTGAAATAAAAAGATTAGCGTGGGCGGTACTGTAGTGTACATCCGAGCCATGATGACATCTTGAGGTACACACCACGCCGACCCCAGCCATTAACATTATAGCAATCCTTCTTTTTTTGTACTTCAGGGAATCTAGATCTAGGTCAAATAAAACAAGGCGAGCGTTTTGCATCGATTTGCAACATTCTTGTTTTATTTTACGGTATTGGGACCCGTTGAGACACGAATACAATGCGTTGGTTCGAGAAGTTTCTATTGAAATTTAACAAAACAAATCATTTAAAATATTTTTTAAACATAAACTAATTATAAATGTAATTAATGGAATATTAAGGTGTTTTTCTCGGCAATTTCCATTGGAACTTTGCAATTACCGGGAAGCAGTATCGTCGCATTCGATACGATTAACCCCCCTTTGAACCCGAAATCCCGATATAGCGGTTTATGCAAAAAATGCAGATCCAAATTAGCCGGCTCGTAACGAGCCGTCTCATCAGGATCGGCACTTTTTGCAATTAATTTTCATATTTCTTAGAACAAAAACACCCCCTTTTCATAAATGGACGAATCTGAAAATCATTTTGTGACCATTGGATTGGTCGGAACATTAGCATATCACAGTCCATTCCAGTTCCTTAGTGTTGAAATGATTAAATGTCGATTTTCTCTGTGCCAAGGGCACAGACATGTTGAATTTCTTCTCCACCCAAATTCAATTACAGTTTATGTAATGACTTTTAGGGCATTATATCGGAATTTGATTTCGCCGAATGCATTAACACTTAAAAGTCGGGAACCGAAAATTGTCGTCTGCTATTTATTTTACATTTGTTGTATTCCTTCGCAGAAACATATTTTGACAGAGCATGGGAATCGTCTCCATTGGAGACGATTCACATGCACTGTCAAAACATGTTTAAGTCAAGAAAATCTGAAAATAAACAATAAACAGCAGACGACACAATTTAATTCAACGTCATAAGGATTAAGTTGTGAAATTCAGCCAATAATAAAAACCGTGAATAATGAACGCCTTTCAGACGGGTTACTTAAAGGATATTTATCCTCAGAATGCAGTAAACTAAAATGGTCGCCTGCTGTTGTTTAATAGTTTGTCCTCTCTCAATAAACAATGGTTTGACAGCACGTTAGAAAGTTCTCTCAAACCTTGTGTTTTCCGAGAAAAAATGGAAAACATAAGATAAACAACAAATAGCTGAAATCTAATTCAACATTGTAAGTGTTAAACTCATTAAATTACTGGGCGAACCCTCCCTGCCCTCACCAGTGTATATATTTATCAAGTTACCTGCCCTGTATTGACCGAATACGTACTGACTGATAACATATTGCTGTATCAGGCATCGACCTGATACGAATATCCGGTTTGCAACAAAGTGAAAACTAATGTTTCATTTGTCAAACGGTGTCGCATGACGTTACCGAATTACGGCAGGTGAATGACGTCACGGAAACAAGTCCGCGTTCTTTTCAACGAAAACAAATGGATTTATGATTATAACATAAATCACGTTATTATATGGAGGTGCAATGCTCCGCCCCCTAAGCGTAACTCTGTGAGTCACGGGCGCAATAGCCAACGGGAATAGATCAGCGAGCATAAAATAGAAATTATTACAGCATTCGCCCTGTTCTGCTAGCGAAAGCTAAATAAGCAATTTTAATAAACAGGAATTAAATTATGTATTATCTGCACATGGAAGCCTGGTTAATCCGACATGCCAGTTATGTCGGTTTAACCAGGGTGGCAATTTGACCAGTTTCCATGTTCTCTATATATTATAGGTGTTGCTTAATAACATTGTGAGCTGATAAATTACGTGAAAACAGATTGGTGTCGCTGTGATTTCTCGGACATTATATTGCGAAACGAGTTGTTCACGGATTGCTGGGACATGCCGAGAACACGGAGGGCCAGAAAAGCGGTTGACGATTTGGGGTGTCAGGTTGCCTCTAAACGGGCGAAGAATACGCAAAACGATTACATGCGCCAGCGACACCCACGGCACCAGCGGCATCTGCGACGTCAGAGGGCCCAGTAGCGCCATCATTGGCGCCACCTATTCCAGCGGTATGGGCTGCACCGACGCCACCATCGTTGTCAGCACACACAGCGGCGCCAGTGATAGATATCACTACGGCAGGTGAGATTGTATGCAATAGCAACGATCCCATTATGGGGTTTAACATTCCTGTAGCCGCAATGTCCAGCATAACTGCACCATTTGAGCCAATTTATGGCTCCGCAAATACTCAAAATGCAGGTATTGAGGTTGTGCGGGAGAATGTACACATTCCCCCTCATACAGGACATGCCATGCCAATTCCAATATCGTGTGCAGACGATACAATCACCATACATGTGTCGCAGCAAATGCGCCAAAAAATTGTGTTAAATCAATACGTTCATTTGTCCCAATTGCTAAAGCGGGATAACGATGTCGGTGGTGATACTCAGGGTACAGCACTGTTTGTCAATGATCAGGGTATTATTCAAGCCAAGCCCAGAATGAATAGAGACAGACTGCAGTCAATCGATCAGTGGACCGATGCTTTCATTATTTACATGCATGTATATATACAACAGCATCCGACACAAGCGTCTGACATGCTGGCGTATTTACACACAATACGACACGCTGCAGCAAATAGGAATGATATGGCATGGTTGGCATATGATGAACAGTTCAGGCTGCGTCAAGCCATCGTGCCACAATGCTGGGCTAAGCTTAATTTGGATTTATGGATACAAATTATGACGCAGGTAAACCAGGTGCGACCATCGGCAACTATAGCACAGCAGCGTGTCTCACAATATAGATTGTCTGCGTCTGCACGTCCAGCAAATGCGACGTCGGCGAAACCGCTTTGCCGCATGTACAATGCAAAAGGCGGATGTAGATTTAACCCATGCAAGTATAAACACGCATGTTCATTTTGTAATGCTAATCACGCCATGATTAATTGCGATACATTTCGGAGGCAGTCACAAGTCACATCCAAAACAGGCGTCCCCAATAAAACAAAACCATTTTAAATTAGGTTCATCCCCCGTGAATTGTGACATTTTGGAACGCGAACTTAAAACGTATTCAAACCGCAATGCAGCTAACGAGTTAATTAACGGGTTCAAATATGGGTTCCCACTTCAGTATGAAGGTCCGCGTAATGCTTACGAAGCAACAAACTTGGGGTGGGGTCAGCATTATCGCGACCTCATGTCGTTGCCGCTAAATTAAATAATGAAATATTAGCAGGTAGAGTCGAAGGTCCCTTTAGCACGCGAATATTGCCTAATTTACGAGTTTCGCCGTTAGGACTGGTGGAGAAAAAAGGAGGTATGGATTACAGATTGATTCACCACTTATCATACCCAGCAGGGAGCTCAGTAAATGATTTTATTGACGCTGACTTATGTTCAGTGCACTACACGTCGTTTGACTCTGCGGTAGATGTTGTGCAAACTATCGGGAGACACGCTAAATTGGCAAAACTTGATATCCGTAATGCATTCAGGATCATTCCAGTGTCTCCTAATGACTACGAATTATTAGGTATGAAGCATGCAGGCCAATATTATTTTGACAAATGTTTACCGTTTGGCCTGTCTTTAAGCTGCGCGACTTTTGAGAAATTTTCAACATTTATTGAGTTTGGGCTGTGACAAATAAATTGGAAAGCGGTTTTATATTGCATTATTTAGACGACTTCTTATTAGCACACGCATCAGTGTCAGGATGTTACACAATGCTGACCACATTTATTACATTTTGTGAGGAATTAGGCGTGCCATTAGCTGAAGAAAAAACTGAACTTCCGAAAACTATTATCACTTTCTTAGGCATGGAAATTAATTCCGATAATATGACTGTTCGCATTCCCCAAGACAAGATAGATGATCTTAAACACAAGTTATTGGATACGTTACATAGAACTAAGACGACATTGCGCGACATGCAGTCTTTATTGGGCAGTCTGAACTTTGCGTGTAGAGCAGTAAGACCGGGCAGAAACCTTTTAGTAGACGCTTGATAGATGCAACCATGGGCAGAGCTAGGAAAAAATATCACCATGTAAGAATTACCCAAGAAATGAAATGTGACCTCCAAGTATGGCTTCAATTTTTAGAGCAATTTAATGGCGTTACCATAATGTCAGACAGATTATGGATTCAGAATGAGGCCATCGAGTTGTTCACTGATAGTGCCGGGGCCATAGATAAAGGTTTCGCAGCATTCTTTGCAGGTAGTTGGACATATGGCACATGGCCTGAGGACTGGGTTGCATCCGGGCTTTTAACGGATATAACATTTCTTGAATTCTTCCCAATTTTGGTGTCTGTCCATATCTGGCATAACAAACTGGAAAACAAGAGGATCATATTCCGATCTGACAATCAATCTGTGTGTCATATCCTGAACTCCATGACAAGTAGGTCACGAACTGTTATGAGGTTGGTCCGCCCGTTTGTCCTACATTGTCTAAAACACAACATTTTGTTCAGAGCTGAACATGTTCCTGGAAAAAGTAACTTAATATGCGATTCACTGTCTCGCCTAAATTTTCAGAAATTTCGCAGTCTGGCGCCGCATGCAGACGCAACTCCACAAAAAGTTCCGGCACATCTATTACAGATCTTCAAGCAGTAATCTCACGATTAACTACTAACAGTTTGTCCATTAATACACAACAGGCATATCATACGGGTTTGAGGTCATTCGCACAGTTTTTACAAATAATGGGTTGGGAATTTAGGCTACCCCAAACGGTATCGGTGATAAATCTTTACATTGCGTACATGTTCCGTCAAGGAAGTCACCCAGTACAATGGCGACATACCTAGCAGCGTTAGGTTTCGTTCATAAAATCAATGGTTACGATGACCCGACGATGTCATTTATTACGGCTAAAATACTTCTTGGAGCGAAACGTTTGAACCCACAGCGTGATATTAGACTACCCATTACATTACAAGTATTGAGGCGGTTATCCAAATCCGTAAATGTCGTCTGCACTACAAAATATGAAAGCATACTTTTTCGTTGTGCATACGTGATAGCCTTTTTCGGGTTATTTCGAGTTAGCGAGATAATATACACGTCGGCGAATGACCCACTGAGACCGATATTATTCTCTGATGTGGTAATTAGACATGACAGCCAAGCGCGCCCTATGAACGCGTGCATCACACTGCGCCGATCGAAAACCAGCCAGCATAAGGCTGTGACGGTTAACATTAATTCAATAGAGGGAGACGAAATTTGTCCAGTATCTGCACTGGTGGAATTCATTAACATTAGACTAGGGCCGGCGGTTCAGTTCTTCTGTCATGAAAATGGAACACCGTTAACTAGGTATCAATTTACTACGGTGTTGGGAAAATGTCTAACTATGCTGGGCTTACATACGGCCGGCTACAAGAGTCATAGTTTTCGTATGGGAGCATGTTCCTATTTGTATGATAGGGGTATATCGGCTTCTGACATTAAGCGTGCCGGGCGCTGGCGCAGTGATTGTTTTCAGACATATATCCGGTAGGCATATATAATGATCACATAGCATAGAATGGGTTGGGAAGCCGCGCCGCAGTGCTATAGCTAATCATCATCTAGTGTCATAAACATTATGGCTGTTAACTAGACCTCGTTTTTCAATTTGCTATAATAATAAATTTGCCGTTTGATGTCAGGGATTGTTTATATTAATTTTGTAGTTAATTTTCATTTCCGCTATTGACACATTTGACTTTTATAATAACATGCGTTTGTTATTACAGACCTAGCCTCGAACGTATGGATAGTGGGAGACTCCATGGTTCATTGGGGTCATGCAAGGGCGTGCCATATATTGGATGCACAACTCAGGTTACCACATGTATCGATCCAATGGTTTAGTAAACGGGGTATGCTATTCTCCGAAGTCCTTGTGCAAATAAACCGCATTTTGAAAAATGAATTAGCCCCAGACATCATTATTCTACACTGTGGAGGAAATTCCATAACGCAGATCCGATCAGCGTGCTTTGTGCACAAGTAAAGAATGATATTGCCGCCTTGTATAGAGCAATGCCCGCGACCACAATATTGTGGTCTGATGTATTGCCTAGGCTTCATTGGCGTGGTGCTATCCACAAACGCAAAATTAATAAAAAGAGAAAACACTTCAATCAGTCTGGTCGTGGAGCTACATTTGCGGCTGCCGGTAGGGTCATTCCGCATCCGAGACTGACTGAAAATACGCCCTCATTGTTCCGCACGGACGGGGTACATATGTCTGACGCGGGAAATGATATACTTTTAAATGCGTGGTCTCACGCGATTGAGAAGTGTAGCGACCTCAGGCAACCGGATGGACTAATTCCATTGTATTTCAATGAATAACCATTTTATGGAGGAAAAGTCGGCAGACTTTAGTGGCGGATGTGACAGACTCGAACTCGCGGAATAGCAAGTAACTATGCAGAAAATTGCACTATACCACGCTGGTAATCGGGCATCTCCAGCGGAGATGGCTGGAATATGCTTTCCAAACCCGAGCCATTGTAATTAATGGGCATCTCCCGCGGAGATGGCTGGACTATGCTCTCCAAACCGACGCGCTGTGGGAATCGTCTCCATGGAGACGATTCACATGCACTGTCAAAACATGTTTAAGTCAAGAAAATCTGAAAATAAACAATAAACAGCAGACGACACAATTTAATTCAACGTCATAAGGATTAAGTTGTGAAATTCAGCCAATAATAAAAACCGTGAATAATGAACGCCTTTCAGACGGGTTACTAAAGGATATTTATCCTCAGAATGCAGTAAACTAAAATGGTCGCCTGTGTTGTTTAATAGTTTGTCCTCTCTCAATAAACAATGGTTTGACAGCACGTTAGAAAGTTCTCTCAAACCTTGTGTTTTCCGAGAAAAAATGGAAAAAAATAAAACATAAGATAAACAGCAAATAGCTGAAATCTAATTCAACATTGTAGTGTTAAGCTCCAATACATATGGCGAACCCTCCCTGCCCTCACCAGTGTATATATTTATCAAGTTACCTGCCCTGTATTGACCGAATACGTACTGACTGATAACATATTGCTGTATCAGGCATCGACCTGATACGAATATCCGGTTTGCAACAAAGTGAAAACTAATGTTTCATTTGTCAAACGGTGTCGCATGACGTTACCGAATTACGGCAGGTGAATGACGTCACGGAAACAAGTCCGCGTTCTTTTCAACGAAAACAATGTCATAATTCAATATTGATGGAGCGGATGTGACCAGACTCGAACTCGCGGAATAGCAAGTAACTATGCAGAAAATTGCACTATACCACGCTGGTAATCGGGCATCTCCAGCGGAGATGGCTGGAATATGCTTTCCAAACCCGAGCCATGTAATAATCGGGCATCTCCACGCGGAGATGGTCATAATTGCTCATTTCGTAGCCAAGAACACTACCTGATAAATAAAATACCATGCTAGTGTCTTTTGGTATCAAGTTTATCAGGCTCGGCTCGGAAACGGTAGGAATTCCTTGGCAAGCCTCGGAATTCCTACGCGTTTTCTAGCCTTGCCTGATAAACTTGATATCAAAAGACACTAACCTGGTATTCTCTATTTATCACTTACTTAGCCCAGAGACATACATACTCTACAGCGGGCAGTTTCACTAAACTTCGTAATACTAAAATGTTCGTAAGTGCAAATTTAGGATCGTCTGGATATTTCAATTGATGGATTTACATTTATCGAACATAGGCTGCACATGCAGCCTATGCTCAATAAATGTAAATCCAATAATTGTTTACAAGAAAACAGTGTTAATGTGAAATTTACAGACTATCAAAATTTTGCAATTACGAACATGTTACTCGTACGAGGTTTAGTGAAACGGCCCCCTGATCCTTGCGTAGCCACACATTGACGATACGCACGCTTGCCGATAAAACGTGCCGTGATATATTGTACTAATTGATCCTGATACAATGTACATGTGCATGTATATCATGGACAATCCGTATTCTAAACTACTGTCTGTTTCACGAAAGCTGCCCAAATTTTACGGCCATATAAACAATGCAAACATTTCCCCATGTCAAATCCTCATAGACATCTTGGAAATTGTTTTTTTCGCAATAAAATCAATATTTGACTGAATTTCACGAAAAAAAAAAAGGATCTTTCTTAAAGTTTGCCTTTATTTAATATTATCGAAAAATATATTGTTTTTGCATTGTTTATATAGCCGTACCATCTGGACAGATTTCGTGAAACAGACAGCACATTCGCTGACTTTCGCTTTCATTGGTGGAATTAGTTGCGAACAGCAGCTCTTGTAGTCTTCTTTCGTACCGTCCGTAGGCTATGGACGGTACGGGAGTAGATTGCAAGAGTTACTGTTCGCAACTATGTGGAATGACGCCACCTAAAGTACTGAATGATGTCAAGGAAAACAAGTCCACGTTCCTATCAACACAAATAACATTATTTTTACATGCGCATTTCTTAGCATACCACGGTACAATGGAACCTCTCCAAACCGGACACCCAGGAAGGAGATGTTCAAATGTAAATCAGACATGTGAACAATTCATGAAACATGCTAGTGTTAGCAATCATGAAAAGTAATTGTAATCAGAAATACATAACAGCGAACACATCTGAGGTAAACTGGCCGGTGCCCGGTTTAGAGCGGGTGTGTATATTAACCAAGGTGGGGGATCACGTGGTTTCCGAACGGCATGACGTTATCTTTTTTAGATGCGTTTACAGTAGATTTTCTTAATATCTTGCTAATGGAATGACATATTTTTATGAAATATACCGCAGAAAATGCGGTACACGTTGCCCTTTATTGTATATGCATCTTTAATCTCTTAATTGTGTCGTTTTGACGAAGAATCGGTTACAGTAAATATAAATAAAAACTAGAGCACGTGAATGTAAGAAATAAACGGTACTCGATTCTTTGTGAAATTTATAAGTTATTGTAAAGAACTTTCAGAGCACCCATAAAACACATATGCCATCGTATTTGGTGCGCTACATATCATCAAAATCCGTCCGTTTGTTTGGAAGATTTCAATGAAAATCAACTGTAAAAATTACGTCACAGATTACATCACGTCGGAAAATCGGGTTCGGAAACCACGTAATCACACACCTTATTAACGCAGGCGGTTGTGTATGTTAACGCAGGCGGTTGTGTATATTAACGTAGGCGGTTGTGTATGTTAACGCAGGCGGTTGTGTATATTAACATAGGCGGTTGTGTATATTAACGCAGGCGGTTGTGTATATTATCGTAGGCGGTTGTGTATGTTAACGTTGGCGGTTGTGTATATTAACGTAGGCGGTTGTGTATATTAACGCCGGCGGTTGTATATGTTAACGTAGGCCATTGTTTATGTTAACGTAGGCGGTTGTGTATATTAACGTAGGCGGTTCTGTATATTAACGCAGGCGGTTGTGTTATTATCGTAGACGGTTGTGTATGTAAACGCAGGCGGTTTTGTATATTAACGTAGGCAGTTGTGTATATTAACACAGGCGGTTGTGTATATTAACGCAGGCGGTTGTGTATATTAACGCAGGCGGTTGTGTATATTAACGTAGGCGGTTGTGTATATTAACAGGCGGTTGTGAGTTCGTGGTTATATACGCAGGCGGTTGTGTATATAAACGGTTAGGCAGCGGTTGTGTATATTAACGTAGGCGTGTGTATATTAACGTATGCGGTTGTGTATATTAACACAGGCGGTTGTGTATATTAACCGCAGGCGGTTGTGTTATATTAACGTAGGCGGTTTTGTGTATACGTTAGGCGGTTTGTGTTATAATTAAACAAGGCGGTTGTGTATATTAACGGCCAAAGGCGGTTGTGTATAACGTAGGCGGTTGTGTATATTAACGTAGGCGGTTGTGTATATTAACGCAGGCGGCTGTGTACATTAACGTAGGCGGTTGTGTATGTTAACGTAGGCGGTTGTGTATATTAACGCAGACGGCTGTGTACATTAACGTAGGCGGTTGTGTATGTTAACGTAGGCAGTTGTGTATATTAATTAGGCGGTTGTGTATATTAAATTAGGCGGTTGTGTATATTAACGTAGGCGGTTGTTTATGTTAGCGTAGGCGGTTGTGTATATTAACGTAGGCGGTTGTGTATATTAACGTAGGCGGTTGTGTATATTAACGTAGGCGGTTGTGTATATTAACCTAGGCGGTTGTGTATATTAACGTAGGCGGTTGTGTATATTAACGCAGGCGGCTGTGTATATTAACGTAGGCGGTTGTGTATGTTAATGTAGGCGGTTGTGTATATTAACGTAGGCGGTTGTGTATATTAACGCAGGCGGTTGTGTATATTAACGGCAGGCGGCTGTGTATATTAACGTAGGCGGTTGTGTATGTTAACGCCGGCGGTTGTGTATATTAACGTAGGTGATTGTGTATATTAACGCATGCGGTTGTGTATGTTAACGTAGGCGGTTGTGTATATTAACGTAGGCGGTTGTGTATGTTAACACAGGCGGTTGTGTATATTAACGTAGGCGGTTGTGTACATCAACGCATGCGGTTGTGTATATTAACGCAGGCGGCTGTGTATATTAACGTAGGCGGTTGTGTATGTTAACGCCGGCAGTTGTGTATATTAACGTAGGCGGTTGTGTATGTTAACGCCGGCGGATGTGTATATTAACGTAGGCGGTTGTGTATGTTAACGTCGGCGGTTGTGTATATTAACGTAGGCGTTTGTGTATGTTAACACAGGCGGTTGTGTATATTAACGTAGGCGGTTGTGTATGTTAACACAGGCGGTTGTGTATATTTACATAGGCGGTTGTATTATGTTAACATATGCGGTTGTGTATATTAACATAGGCGGTTGTGTATATTAACTTAGGCGGTTGTGTATATTAACGCAGGCGGTTGTGTATGTTAACTCAGGCGGTTGTGTATATTAACATAGGCGGTTGTGTATATTAACGTAGGCGGCTGTGTATATTAACGTAGGCTGTTGTGTATATTAACGTAGGCGGTTGTGTATATTAAAGCAGGCGGCTGTGTATATTAACGTAGGCGGTTTTGTATAGTAACGTAGGCGGTTGTGTATATTAACTTAGGCCGTTGTGTATATTAACATAAGCGGTTGTGTATATTAAAGTAGGCTATTGTGTATATTAACGTAGGCGGTTGTGTATATTAACATAGGCGGTTGTGTATATTAACGTAGGCGGTTGTGTATATTAACGTAGGCGTTGTGTATGTTAACGCAGGCAGTTGTGTATATTAACATAGGCGGTTGTGTATATTAACGTAGGCGGTTGTGTATATTAACGTAGGCGGTTGTGTATATTAAAGCAGGCGGTTGTGTATATTAACGCAGGCGGTTGTGTATATTAACTGTATATTAACGCAGGCGGTTGTGTATGTTAACACAGGCGGTTGTCTATATTAACATAGGCTGTTGTGTATATAGGCGGTTGTGTATATTAACATAGGCGGTTGTGCATATTAACGTAGGCGGTTGTGTATATTGACGTAGACGGTTGTGTATGTTAACGTAGGCGGTTGTGTATATTAACGTAGGCGGTTGTGTATATTAACGTAGGCGGTTGTGTATATTAAAGCAGGCGGTTGTGTATATTAACGCAGGCGGTTGTGTATATTAACTGTATATTAACTTAGGCGGTTGTGTATGTTAACACAGGCGGTTGTGTATATTAACACAGGCTGTTGTGTATATAGGCGGTTGTGTATATTAACAGAGGCGGTTGTGCATATTAACGTAGGCGGTTGTGTATATTAACGTAGGCGGTTGTGTATATTAACGTAGACGGTTGTGTATATTAACGTAGGCGGTTGTGTATATTAACGTAGGCGGTTGTGTATATTAACGTAGACGGTTGTGTATATTAACGTAGTGTGTATATTAACGTAGGCGGTTGTGTATATTAACGTAGGCGGTTGTATATATTTACTACACATGCCTATAAGTTTCCACACGTTTCTCGCCACGACACAAATGGCTTACTACGTGTTCTACGTGTCAGTTTATCTAGTGATTGCCTAACACACCCATGCAATTGAATATGAATATGAACATTTCTGTTAGGGTTATCAGGAACGCTACCCAACTCGTTTACGGTGCATCGCTTGATGCACGTATGGAATCCGTAACTAAATGTTCATCCCATTTTGTTATTGTCGATTCGTCGACTTGAATTATTTCAGAAAACAAATGCTCTTATGCATTAGTGAAAAATGGTGACAAAACGTTTTACCGTCAATGTCATTTTTAAATAATTTAAAAAGATGCAATGCAATGCATATCTCTGAAATGCAAATGAGACACGCTATGTGATTTTGTACCTTCGGACGTTTACAAACTTTACAATATTTTTCATAAATGAAATCAAAAGTTGACAACACTTTCAGCGTACATGCGGAATATAATCGTTTGATGTCATTTACGGAAAATATTGTAAATTTTGTAAAAGTATTTCATGAAAGTACCCAGATGTCCGTAGGTACAAACTCACATGGCGTGTCTCATTAACGAGGTGTATTTTCCCAATAATTATAACATGTCTAAACTGCTGTTATAGCTAATTTTTAGTTTGGACATTGAAATTCATGATATTAGAGAGATTCCAAAGCCAGACCTGTGCGCCACAAGACCACGTTAGTGCGAGTTACGACCATGCACACACATTATTAATAAGGATGTAGAGATTACCAGGCTAGTGTCTTTTGCTATCAAGTTTATCAGACAAGGCTAGGAAACGCGTAAGAATTGCGAGGCTTGCCGAGGAATTCCTACATTTTCAGAGCCGAGCCTGATACACTTCATATCAATTATACTGGTATTCTATGTATCAGCTAACATTTTATGCTCGAAAATGACCACACATTATGTCGTTATATATGGACAGAACGCGGACTTGTTTACGCTGCGTCATTACACTGACGTCATTCGGTAGCGACACGTGATGTCATCCGACCAATGGGACTTCAGTTTTCACTTCGTTATAACCCGGACGTTTGCATCAGGTCAATGCCTGATACAACAATATGTTATCAGTCAGTAAGTATCCGGTCAATACAGGGCAGGTTATATGATAAATTACAGTGACAACACGCTGGAAATGTTGACAAACTAAACTATTTAAAGGTACATACCCACTCTGTAGGCACAAAATGTTCTTTATAGGAATTAAATAAGTGTATAATTGTGTCACTATTCCACCAGTTCTAAACATTAAGAGTGCCCGCTACACAGATATTAATCATTTAGTAATGTTTATTTTACTGATAGTGACGCGCGGTGGTATCAGGCTATTTTCATAAGCAAATGAGGCATGATATTTTTTAATTATTTATGCTAATTAAATGCGTCACTTGAAAACATAATATTTCCGACAGATTAAAAGTATGATCATTGCACATCAAAATATAAATACAAAGAATAAACAGTAATGTCCGTAAACATTTTAAGTGTGTGTGTGAATTTACGTCTGATATAAAACGTATACTAATGTCAAAAAATACGTGGGGTAATGTTGGATGAATGTTTATTTTGCCAGAAAATGTCTCAGATGATCTCTCTGATATACCAAACATTTTTTGTCTACTGAGTGGGCATGTAACTATAATGTTAACGATATTAACTGTGTTGTAAGTGTTTTAAATCACGGCTGTAGACAATATATACAAAGGCAGCCACGGCGGCCTGTGGCGCTAAATGTATTTACTATTTTGGGCCGGATATTATTTTAATTTCTTTTGTGTCTTTATTTTGTTAGTGGCTGTTGCATGATGTATGGAGAAAATCAACAGTCTACCGACGATAGCCTCTAGAATGTGAAAACGCCGTTTTGCGGGTCTAAGTTAATTTCGTTGTCGCGAGGAAGACTCCAGAAACAAAGCACAAAGGCCGAGCTAATCTTGCCAATATTTCCTTATTTCAAAATATTCTGTTATTCAAAGAGCTGATCCCCCACGCACGCACGCACACACGCACGCACGCACGCACGCACGCCAATCCAACCTAATGCCCTCATTTTCCAAGCGCCACTCTTTAACACACAATACTACATGTATGTTTGGGAAACCTATTTAAAATTACTTGCAAATACATGTATTTGCAAGTTTAATTCGTTCTATTTCAGCGACGCAATGTCACACTCTACATGTAAGTGTATACACTTTACGTCCTGGCACAGTGATTAATGAATATAATGAATGTAACAGGACACGACACCCGGTTACGTGGACAGATTAATGGGACTATCTGATACTGCTCTGCCTATTCTGGACAATTCAAATTACAATTCATTGATCGTTGTACATATTTATGATGGGTAATGTACGTCATATGCACATCAGGAGCCCGTTTCACTAAACTTCATACGACTAAAATGTTCGTACGTCCAGATTTAGGATCGTCTGGAGATTTCAATTGATGTATTTACATGTATTGAGCATATGCTGCATATGCAGCCTATGCTCAATAAATGTAAATCCAATAATTGTTTTGAAGAAAACACTGTTAATGGGAAATTTACAGACTATCATAATTTTGCACTTACGAACATTTTAGTCGTACGAAGTTTAGTGAAACGGCCCCCTGTTTATACCCGGTTCCACTTTCATGTTCCAAATACAGTACCGCCAGCGCAAATCTTACCACTATTTGTCAATATCTTTATGTCAAAATACTTGAATATGGTGCTTCACATCAAACAGTTTGATTGTTTGAGCCCGAGCTGTGGCACAGCTCGGGCTCAGACAATCAAAATGTTTTATTACGAGTTGGCATTGTTGTGTTCTGGCGCCCTTTTAATTACACTTCGTAGGATAAAAATGTTCGTACGAAGATTTTTATGAATATGCTTCTCACTTTAACGTGTTTCTCAAATGCTACCACTTTGCGCATACGGGTTCGTGACATTTTGCACTTACGAACTTCTTAGTCGTACGGAGTTTAGTGAAACGGGTCCCAAAAATATTGATAATCTGGGCGAGATTAACGCAGGTGGTTGTGTACATACATCAATATATGTACGAAAACAATTGAAGATCTCAGTAGAAGCAGGGTACTACATTTATAAAAGTCCTGGGGCCCGTTTCACTAAACTTCGTACGACTAAAATGTTCATAAGTGCAAATTTATGATAGTCTGTAAATTTCATATTAACAATGTTTTCTTGTAAACAATTATTGGATTTACATTTATTGAGCATATGCTGCATATGCAGCCTATGCTCAATAAATGTAAATCCATAAATTGAAATTTACAGACGATCTTAAATTTGAAGTTACGAACATTTTAGTCGTAAGAAGTTTAGTGAAACGGGCCCCTGGGCCCATTCACTAAATTTCGTACGACTAAGAAGTTCGTAAGTGCAAACTCCACAATAGAATATGTTCTCATATCGTTCATACAGTGTTGGAGACCGGATACAAGCATGTGCTTATATAAACCTTTCAGTTTTTTCGGCCCTTTTCGTAGTGTTTTCCCTTAATTGATATGATCATATGTTTATTCATAAGTACATGTACATACAATCAAATACAATCGAGATTCCCGTGGGTGGGTGAACTGAAGCAGTGTGGATAAAGTGTCATGCTCAAGGACACAACGCACTCCTCCGGTGAGGCTCGAACCCACGACCGTATGATCAGCAGTCCGACGCCTCAAACTGCTCGCCCACGCGCTTCTGACGGCCGTGTATGTGCTGCATTGAATGTACAAAGTTGTAGAAATAGAGAAACACGTTAATGTGAGAAGAAAATACATAGAAATCTTCGCACGAACATTTGTATCGTACGACGTTTAGTGAAACGGGTCCCAGGGTTCGGATATCTTTAATCAGCTGCTGTCACACTGAACCGGTAGAATGTCATTCAGTATCGGCCACCGGTTTCGAAAAAAAGGATAGTTAAGCCTGTGTCTATCAACCTAGCTCTATGTCATCATAATTTGATTAGTTCCGAGTACATACATATAATTTCATTACATTACAGTGCATTACATTTATGGCAAAGTAGCATTTCCAAATTTGCATTTTAAGGTAGCGCGAAAAATGAAGTTTTTGTACACATGATCGTACATATAGCATACATGTCTACATAGTGCCCTGTGCTATAAATTATAAAACAGATTTACGTACATGTCATATAATTCCAGCACAAAAATATTTACACAATTCCCTAACATTTGATCGGTCCGTAGCAAGTCTCTGTCCAAAATTTATATCCCAGTAAACTCCCACGCTTAACTACTTTCCGTAACCGTGAGGTGCAGTTAAAATAATTCTTAAGAAAACGGAAAATAAACACATTTTCTTGATGAATTTATTTCAAATGCTGGAATCATAAGGAATGAATGGCCTTTTTGTGGAATTTATCGGGGATATAAACTTGGAAAAGTTGCGGCAATAATGGACGAGGCCTTCCGGCCTTCGTCCAGTATTCCCGCGACTTTTCTAAGTTTATACCCCGATAAATTCCACAAAAAGGCCATTCCATTCATTCCTATAATAAAATACCTCTACACACGAATATCGCCCTGCGGGTTATTACAAAATATGTTAGTGCGCGAAATGGAAACCTTATTCCGCTAATGTTTAGTTGACTGCAGTGTAGCGGTATAGAGCAACCTAGTGTCTATAAAGCTGAAAACGTGCAGCTATACTAATATCATCTGCTTTTTTCGCCATTCCGTTAGTCAGCTAGCCTTATCATAACACTATACGTAAAGAATTTCAATGTTAAGTCTCTTGTGTGACTGTATATTGTTAGGAGTTTATGGTCTCATAAACAGTGCAATTTTCTATTTTGAAGGACAGAAATTATATTTTTATTGGGGACTATGTTATTCTATATGTAATAGTTTTAGTTCACATACTGAATTTTTAATACATTAATTTCGAACGAGCGCCAGCGAGCTAGAAATTAGTTTATTAAAAATGAAACTAGGGCAAACAACAATTAATAGTTATAGTTCACATACTGAATGCTTAATAAATAAATTTCGAACGAGCGCCAAACGAGCGAGAAATTAGTTTATTAAAATTGAAATATGTGAAATATAACTTACTTATTGGTTGCCCCGCCGCCTTCTTCACATACACATGTCTGTTTCAATGCAAGTCCCGCTCATGCGCGCTTCCGACTTGCGATACTACTACGCTATTGGCCGTTTAACACCGCAAGGCACATGTACACGTCGCAACTTTATTCGTGCCACGCGAATTTCTGACAACAAGTTGTGACGTCTGGATATATATGTAACTGTTTACGTATTTGAACATTTAATGAATACAATTTAGTAGATATTGGAGAAATAGTCGCCATATGTGATTAATTGAGACGAAGTGCTGTATTTGCATTGGTCGAGCAACTAGGGCAAACAATAAATACATACAGTGGGGTCAGCTTGTAAGTACACACACGAACGAACACGACAGGTTGGAACCAACCTCTCGTGTTCGTTTGTGTGTGTACTTACACGCTGACCCCACTGTAACATAGCCCAACTTCGGTGGCAAAACTAAGAGTTCCTCACTATTTCGCGTGCTATACACATGCATTTAATTGTACTGTAAGACGATTTCGTAATATAAATTGAAGCAAGCAAATCCTCCAGCACGGCAGCAGACAGACTGGAAAGGCCACTTTCAAATTAAATTCCTATCACGCCGGATCAATGAGAGATACGAGCAAATGTCAAATTACATCTACAATTACCACGGCAATTGGATTGCCGTGATATTGTGCCTTTATTGCACTATCTACAATAACATAGACTCTAATCGAAGCTGTCGATACCGAAACCATCAACTCATACCTATAGATGTATATTCACATTTATTGCATAATAGGGGACGCTCGCGGTGTATTAACACAGTGTATTACAAATCATATTACACTAGACTAAGTGTAATAAATATGCAAATTAGCTCGTTACAGAAAACATGTTAGGCAATCAGCACAGCTTCAAATTATGATGGTGTGCGTCGGCAATAAATATAATATAACATATGTGTCGATTTAATATGATATGTATTAAACTCGTTGGCTGATTTCATGAGAAACGAGGCAGGCATTGCCTCGTTTCTTATGAAATCAGTAAACTCGTTTAATAAATATCTTATTAAATCATCACTCGTGTAACATCATCTATTTACACCATATGTGTATGTCACCAGTCACCAAAGCTGAAACTTTCATAGATTTACATGTATTTCCAATACAGCCGAACGTGTGCTAAACGCCACACCCGAATACCAATTTTCTACAGTAGTTGCGAACCGTAACTCTTGCAATTTACTCCCGTACGGCAGTAAATTGCAAAGTTACCGTTCGCAACTATATCCTAAAGCATCCGCGTTTTTTCCCCAATTATTCAATTACTACATGTACATACATGTAAATGAATATTTTGTTCTCTTCCCGGTTATGTACGGATTCAGAGGTTTGGCTGTATTTGGTTTAATTAATTAATATATATATGTGTATAATATTGGTATTACCCTGACCGGATTGATGACAAAACGATGTAAGCCTTTCAACCTCACGTTATTTTTTTTTAAACATAGTTTCCCATTGACGTCAATGGTGAAGTCACCAAAAAAGGGTCATACAATAATGACATCTACGTTAATTATCTACCTCGAAAACGGCAGGAGATTTTAAATGCACATGCCCACTCAATAGGCACAAACTGTTCTCTATAGGAATTAAATAAGTGTATAATTGTGTCACTATTGCACCAGTTCTAAAAATGTTGAGTGCCCACTATACATATATAATCTGTTAGTAATATTTAGTTTACTGATAGTGACGCGCGGTGGTTATGATCAGGCTATTTTCATAAACAAATGAGGTATGCTATTTTTTAATTATTTATACAAATTAAATGCGTCACCTGAAAAAATAGTATTTTCGACAGATTATAACGTATGATTTTTGCACATCAAAAAATAAATACAGCCAATAAATAGTAATGTCCATTAACATTTTAAGGAAACACGGTTATCGCCCCTGATGTCAGTGTGAAAATTTACATCTGATATAAAATGTTTAATAATTCCAAATAAATTCTTATTTTGCCAGAAAATGTCATATCTACAGAATATACAAATCAATATGTCTCTCTATATTATAACCTACTGAGTGGGCATGTACATTTAACATCATACAACTGTATTAACCCTTAGACCGCTACTCACAACAATTGTCGTCTGCTGTTGCTTTCATAGCTTGCCTTATTTCTCAATAAAAACATGGTTTGACAGCACTTCAGAATCATTTCCAAATGGAAATGATTCTGAAGTGCTGTCAAAACATGTTGTAAATTATTCTAAAATGCTTTCAAAGCATGTTTTTGATGATAAAAATGGAAAATAGAAAATAAACAGCAGACGACAAAAAAAATAAGATAACGGTCTAAGGGTTAATGTGCATAAGTTTCAATACAGCAGGGCCTATCAATTAATATTCGACCCAGAATACACTAAGTGAATCGGGAACGATATGTTCGGCCAGTCATAACGAAAGGGCCGTAGATGTGTATCGTGACAGCCTTACAAAATTCTACAGGAGCATTGTGATTCAATCAAACGGGGACACCAATATAACGACTAAATTATAACATGCTTGGCAACGATGAACGTTTTAAAAGTATTTTGAAAGTACTTTGCATGTATGGTATGATATTTAGTGTATTTAAACATACATGTAGTTGTATTGCTGTCTCTAGACAATATGAAGTCACACTCACGAAGACAATTTGCTTGTGCATGTAAGATCAAACGAGTTGACCTAGTAAAAGTACCAACATTAATTATAGCCCTTCCCAAATATATGACGATACCCTTTTGTCGAAATGTATTACAATGACATGTCTGTAAACAGGAGACAAACACACGCGTACAAGCGTGAACATTTTCTGTTGATTTCACTACAATTGATCTTCAATGTTAACACAATTAAATGTTCATGAATGCAAAGCACTCATAATTGTGCGGGAGTTCTGACGTACCTGTGTTACAGTGGAATCTCTCTAAATCGGACACCCTGTCCGATTTAGAGAGGTTCCACTGTACTATAGTTGCATATACAGTGGGGTCAGCGTGTAAGTGCACACACGAACGAACACGACAGGTTGGAACCAACCTGTCGTGTTCGTTCGTGTGTGCACTTACACGCTGACCCCACTGTAGGCAGCCCATGTGCTACATGTGCATATGAACCCCAGCTGACACAGTTTTACAGGGAACTCACGACATTTACAACCAACGCAACCTTAAATTAACCTGCACAACAGCCTAGTCTGATGTGTCTCCACTATTCGCCATTTGAGTGTCCTTCTTATGAAATGGTATCAACCTATGAACAAATACGATGATGTTAAAGGTACATGCCCACTCAGTAGGCATGAACAGGATTGTCTGAGCTTGCGCTGTGCTTGCGGTTCGATTCGAGCCAATCAAGCTGCTTCAATTTCAATGACAATATTTGTGAAATGGACACGTATTGACAAGGTTCGCGCAGGCGGTAATGTATTCACGATGAATTATTCATTCTGCTACGGCGACTGCATGACTCCGTTAGGCTACACGGGCCAGAATAATTGGCAGGTGTAGATAATTGATACAGCGCCATTGATTCATTATTGTAACATAATGCGGCACCAGATTGGGTACACGGCTTAATGGAACCACAATAATGGTCCACATGGCAGTCTCTGGGAAAATGGGGCGTTCTGCCATTGGCGGTCGGTGTAGACTCATCGTGCAAATCAGTATTGTCACTCAATCGACTGACAAAGATCTGGTATTCTGGAGTGTAGACACTTATTAGTTGATGAAATGGCGACTACTGTCTGTTCCACGTTTTGCTACCGATTTGCTGCCCACGAACTTTAAAACGAACAATTTAAATCCCAAAAATATGAAACTGTAAATATTTTTCATCAATAACAAAATTGTCACCGTCCCCCAAAAATTTAAATTCCCATAGGAAAACCTTCTGTTTTTCAATAAAATAAATATTTGATGAGATTTCATCAAATAAAACAAATGGAGCGGGTGACTTTTTTGTTATTGATGAAAAACTACAAACATTTACGTATTTTTTAGATGTAATGTGTTTAATAGCCAATGGTCGTTGGCAGAAATACGTGGCTGATCCGGAGCTACACTTGTCGCAAAAGTCTAAGTGACTTTTGCGACAAGTGTAGCTCCGGATCAGCCACGTATTTCTGCCGACGAACTTTGGCTATTAAACCATGGCATATATATAGTACATACATTTGTGAGTTATCCAACGAAATTCATATTGCTATCATCGCATGTACCTATATATTCAATAGAGTGATCAAGAGCAGTTATTCCGATTGGACAGACTAATCCACGGTTACGTTGGACATACATGTCATTGAGAGAGAAAATGATGGCATGTGGGGTAAGTGTAAATTCTTCAGTACCTATCAGTCAATCAGATCGATAATTTAAAACAGTTACGGGGGTATATGCAAGTTTCAATTGACGGATTTACTACTAGTGTGTACCGAGAAAAGACTACGCGGATGCGCAACAAGCTGGTCCTGAGCTACGCTGGTCGTAAACACCGCTATGTTCCATTTTCTCTAGCCACCACCCACGTGACAACGGCGTACTCACAGAATCCGGAGTGACCCACTTACCGGCCGGTTATCCGCTGAATACAGAATGTTCCCAGTATCGGCGAGCCATATATAGCCAGAATGGCGCAATGATGCATGCAGTCTGTCGTATAATTTATCCTGCATCGTCCCGATTGAAACTTACGGAGCCCAGCAAGGGACATATAATTCTTTTTTTCTTATTAATTTGTTCCCACGAAATAACAATTCATTCCTACGAAATAATAATTCGTTCCCTCAATTTAACAATTCGTTTCCGCGAATTAACAATTTGTTCCATCAATTTAACAATTTGTTCCCACGAAATAACAATTCGTTCCCACAGGAACGAATTGTTATTTCGAGGGAACGAATTGTTAAACTGAGGTAACGAATTGTCATTTCGTGGGAATTAATTGCTAATTCGAGGGAACGAATTATTAAATTGAGGGAACAAATTGTTATTTCGTGGGAACGGAAAAAAATCCATGTCCCCTGCGGGGCTCCGTAGAAACTCGCCCTTATTATGCGACGTCGCAACACGGGTGATAATGTACGCCACGAATCTGCTGAATATATACTTAAGGCCAGAATAAATTTACAGAATCTAAATGGCTCGATAAGCATGTATTTTGTAAAATGTGTTGATGCATTAGTTGCAGATTAGATTCGGCATTTAAAAAAAAAACATTTTTCATCAGGTACTATATCTAGTGGCTCACAAAATATCGAACCGTTTGCATACTGTAAAGTTTATCTAGGCTTTAAGTATAGAATATTCATGTGTGCGGAAAGTAAACATAAAACGGGTCAAGCCAATGGCCGTTGGTCGGTTTTCCTTTATGAATTTAGTATTGGTTGCAACAGAAAATGTTATCGACTTTTTCACCAAATAGGGTTTACAAAACCCGGGGGTTACAAAAACCGTTTTTGTAACCCCCGGTTTTTGTAAACCCTATGCATTGAAAAGTCTATTACATTTTCTGTCACTCGACTGTAGTGTAGTGTAACAAGGTTATACAAACGACAGAGTTAAATACACTTTATGCACTCCGCCACCGCCCAAAAGCAGCTTGAATATCGAACTTGGAACATCGGGTCAGGTCCAAGCATACTTTATTTCAAGTTTGAAGCAATCATATTTCATGTATCCCAATATTAATATTGAGGGTTACAAAAACCGGGGGTTACAAAAACCGGCGTGTACGTCAAAGGTTTTTGTAACCACAGGTTTTTGTAACCGAGTTTACAAAAACCGGGAAGTTACAAAAACCGGCTCTACAAACGTCAATTTGACATTAAAACGTGTGACTTGGTACACGAGTCTGGCTGGTAGCTAAGTTTTGATTTGAATAATAAAAATCGGGCCATATTTTCACTACCACTTGACCATGTAAGTGGAAATTTAAGCCTATGCTCAATAAATGTAAATCCAATAATTGTTCACAAGAAAATAATGTTAATGTGAAATGTACAGACTATCATAATTTTGCACTTACGAACATTGTATTCGTACAAAGTTCAGTGAAACGGCCCTTTGATCTTTTAGCACATACCTGCAGTCTGACATGAGTATATAGACGCAGGACAGGTGGTACATGTATACCGACTGGACGGCAAACAGTGTAAAGCTATGACGACTACACAGGTCACATAAATCATACGCCCAATATCTTCCGCCCAATATATGTGACATATCATGTGATTTTGTACCTAAGATAATGGAAAATGTGCGATCTCTCATGAACAATATTTACTGAAACTGATATTTTCTGTAAATGACTTCGAACGGTAACGAGATTTTCAAAGCAAATGCGGATTCGCATTTCCTATGAATATTTCGGCATATGGTAACTTTTGTCAATATTTTCATGACCACATAGGTCAAGACCATATAGCTATGACGTACTAAAAGGGTCATTAATGTTCTACCCTGCATCATGCTGCATAATGCAGAGTCATGCTTAAAACTGTTCAATCTTTCAGCATCATGCTGCATCATGCTAAATATGTTAGCACATGCTGCATCATGCTGCATCATGCAGGGTCATGACAATTATTTGTCAGCCTCATGCTAAAAAATCCTGCATGATGCAGGGTCTTGCTACAATATGAATATTGAACCTTCCGTACGTTACAAGTAATTAGCATGATGCAGGGGCTTGCTAAATACCTGTACTATAAGGGTCTTTAATGTACCACCCTGCTTCATGCAGCATCATGCAGGGTCGGGTTTGTATGTAATAACCAGCATCATGCAGCATCATGCAGGGTCGGGTTTGTATACAATACCCTGCATCATGCAGCATCATGCAGCATCATGCAGGATCATCCATGTCAGGTCTTTAATGCACTACCCTGCATCATGCAGCATCATGCAGGGTCGGGTTTGTATGCAATACCCTGCATCATGCAGCATCATGCAGCATCATGCAGGGTCGGGTTTGTATGCAATACCCAGCATCATGCAGCATCATGCAGGGTCGGGTTTGTATACAATACCCTGCATCATGCATCATCATGCAGCATCATGCAGGATCATCCATGTCAGGTCTTTAATGCACTACCCTGCATCATGCAGCATCATGCAGCATCATGCAGCATCATGCAGGGTCGGGTTTGTATGCAATACCATGCATCATGCAGCATCATGCATCATTTGTATGCAATACCCTGTATCATGCAGCATCATGCAGGATCATCCATGTCAGGTCTTTAATGCACTACCCTGCATCATGCAGCATCATGCAGGGTCAGCCATGTTAGGTATTTAATGCACTACCCTGCATCATGTAGCATCATGCAGGGTCGGGTTTGTATGCAGGGTCATCCATGTCAGGTCTTGAATGCACTACCCTGCATCATGCAGCATCATGCAGGGTCATGCAGGGCATCATGCAGGGTCATGCAGGGTCAGGTCTTTAATACAACCCTGCATCATGCAGCATCATGCAGGGTCATGCAGGGCATCATGCAGGGTCATGCAGGGTCAGGTCTTTAATACACTACCCTGCATCATGCAGCATCATGCAGGGTCATGCAGGATCAGGTCTTTAATACACCACCCTACATCATGCTGCATGATGCAGCATCATGCAGGGTCATTAATACACTAACCTGCATGTCATCGTAAATACATTTCCCAAAACGTTCTACAGCACAAAATCTAAGTCCGAAGATGACAGATCTATGACCAACCTGATACAGTCGAACCTCCCCGAACGGGCACCTCTCTAAACAACACCCTCTCTATAACAGACGCTATTTTGTATCCCAAATGGATGATTTCCTCTGTATCTAACCTGAGCTGAGCACGAAAATTGTCGTCTGCTTTTGCCGTCTTTCTCAATATAAACATGTTTTAACAGCTTACCAAAGCATGTTCTTCATATAATTATTGAAGAAAATAAATAAACAGCGGACGTCACAATTTAATTCAGCATTAACCTCCCTACAACAGCCATCTCTCTACAACAGTCAGTTTTGCGTCTTCCCATGGGTGGCTGTTGTAGGGAGGTTACACAATATTGTGAAAAATATGTTTTGTGCATGTGTGGTTCAAAAATAAATCAAAGGAGGTTGCAAAAGCCGCGGCTGTACAGCAGACACACAACAAAACTTGAATTTGTGTTTGTCTACTGATTGACGGATAAATGATTGTCCCTGCTGATTGCGGATACAATCAACAAACAAAGGGCATGTCACTCCATCATTGCGAAGCGCATTGACTCAAACATAAGTGCAGTAAACATCCAGCGTTAAAGAGATAGAGAATATTAGGTTAGTGCCGTGAATGGGAAAAAATATCCGGCAAGGCTCAATAATTTCTTTATTTCTCATCAGAAGTATATGTTGTGACCACTCATTTGAACCGTCTCGCCGAGTGGTCACAACATATATTTTGTTTCAGAAATAAGGAAAATAGATAGAGAATAGTAGGTTAGTGCCGTGAATGGGAAAAAATATCTGGCAAGGCTCAGAAAACGGGATGGGCGAGGCTATGCCGAGCACATCCCGTTTCCGTGCCGCGCCAGATATTGTTTCCCATTCACGGCACTAACTTACTATTCTATTTATCCCGTCAACACCTACAAATGGCTGTAAAATGCAAAAAAAATAGTATTGACTGGATATCAAAAATGTTTCACGGCACCGTGTTTCACGGCACATACGCACTGTGTTGACGGGATAAAGATAGATACTTCGTTGATCACCAGACTCCTCATTACGATCCAATTTCATCCCGATATCGACATGAATGCATTATTTTGGTTTGAAAATCAGCGAGGTCCTCATTCCCTTTACAAACTAGATGGCCGCGTCCCGCAAGTCGCGCCCCTCGAGGCTTAGTTAGTACACCGAAAAACTTTAAGTAACACACAATGTGGCCTGTTGGCACACGAATGCCATCGGTGGCAGATTGGAGAAACTGTGGTAAAGTTAAGTAACAAAAAGTGATAAGTATTCATAAGCATAGTTGTGAAGGTCAAAATGTTAAGGTCATATTATGGGCAGCATGGATGTGTGGCATTTGTGCTCAAGTATGATGCATTTAAATAGTATAGTAATCCTTCAATGGATATAGAAGATATGACATAATTGAGAAACTGCGGCAAACTTATTGACCTTGACCACAAAATATACGACCATGATCCCCCACAAACTTCACGAACTTACTCAGTCATCTAAAAAATTATAAAATCAATATCAAATGTTCGCAAATAGCAATTTGATATATGACGTGAGCATATTTGATCAAAAATAAAATTTGACCCCACGGCCCAAGCCCATTTTTGACCCCGGGGTCACCATTTTAACACTTTTGAAAGAGCATTCTACGTCGATCATTCCTACCAAGTTTCGTCGAAATCCGGCTGGCGGTTCATGAGAAGAAGATTTTTTAAGAATTTGTGCTATTTTTGGACGGCGGCCATCTTGGATTAGCAACGACCTCCGTTTTAAAAAATCTGAAAATGCTTCACCCATGGACCATAACTTTTAAGTTTGGCCACCATTGGCCAAGCGGTTCGTGTGAAGATGAATTTTGAAATCTCTAATAAAAGAACGACCTTTTGACCTAGGCTTTCGGTGGCCATCTTGGATGACATGACCATCCAATTTCGACAAAAAAATGTACCAGAGCGATCGCCTCTTTCATACCTTCGATTTGATATAGACATGACCATATTCGATCAAAAATAAAATTTGACCCCAATTTGACCCCACGGGCCACGCCCATTTTTGTCCCCGGGGTCACCATTTTAACAAATTTGAAAGAGCATTGTACATCGATCATTCCTACCAAGTTTTGTTGAAATCCGGTCGGCGGTTCTTGAGAAGAAGATTTTTGAAGAATTTGTGCTATTTTTAGACGGCGGCCATCTTGGATTAGCAACGACCTCCGTTTTAAAAAATCTGAAAATGCTTCACCCATGGACCATAACTTTTAAGTTTGGCCACCATAGGTCAAGCGGTTCGTGTGAAGATGAATTTTGAAATCTCTAATAAAAGAACGACCTTTTGACCTAGGCTTTCGGTGGCCATCTTGGATGACATGACCATCCAATTTCGACAAAAGATGTACCAGAGCGATCGTCTCTTTGATACCTTCGATTTGATATAGACATGACCATATTCGATCAAAAATAAAATTTGACCCCAATTTGACCACACGAACCACGCCCATTTTTGTCCCCGGGGTCACCATTTTAATAACTTTGAAAGAGCATTGTACATCGATCATTCCTACCAAGTTTTGTTGAAATCCGGTTGGCGGTTCTTGAGAAGAAAATTTTTGAAGAATTTGTGCTATTTGTAAACGGCGGCCATCTTAGATTACGTGATGACGTCATTTTAACAATTTTGTAATCCCCCTACCTAAGGACCATGACCATGAAGTTTGGTGAATATAGGCTCAATGGTTACCGAGGAGAAGACGTTTGAAAATGTTCACAGACGGACGGACAACGGACGGACGACGGACACATTGTGGTAACAATAGCTCACATGAGCTTTGCTCAGGTGAGCTAAAAATACTATAAAAAGTAAAAACGTGTTTTCATCATGGCCCTGTGTAAAGTGGTTTAATTGAAGATATATGATGATACTAGGACTGCTAGGTTGTTTCAATGTTTACCTATATCGGTACAAATGTTGACAGGAGATCAGAAATGTATGTACCTATATGGCTGAAAATAGAAACTATCCAGTATCGTCATATATCTTGAATTAAACCACTTTACACAGGGCCATGACAAAAACATTTTCATTTTTTTCCCGACCCCCCAAAAATAATGATATGCCCCTCTAAAAGCCGCCACATACCATTGCTATAAAGCGGCCGATGAACCTGAGGTAGACCAGGTGATCGGGATTGATGTTCGAGGCAGGGTTTATGTGGAGGCTGTAGTTGCTGTTACTTGCATATTCAAACAGACAGTACATCGGATTCAGTACGTCGTGCGACAGGTGGAAAACAAACCCATTCCCTGAAAGATACGGTAAGCCATGCACATGCTTGAAAGGTTCAGTGGAATAAGGGAGCTAAGTCCCTAAGTAGCGATCCCAGCCAAAGCGACCATTTTGTTTTTCCCTATCTGCACCATTGAAATACGATCCGTATTGAAATGCTAATATATTAACTACTTACACAATGTCATCTGTCGTTTTCAACAGCAATCGATAAAGTAATGTCAACTTTATCATATGAACATATTTTTTTTATCAAGTTATTCTCCGATATTCAGCAATAAATGTGAAAAACTCGAAGAAACTACGCACTTCCGGGTAAAATTCGACCATTTTGAAGCCAAGACGTGTCTCGCGGAAAACGTTATTTCGCGTGACTTCATGCCCCACGTAATTGGTGACGTAGTGCACACATCGAGCTTTGAGCTACCTATCGGCTGCTGCAAAACGTTCTGCAAAAAAAAGTCACTTTAATTAATGAAAATTTTATTTTTATTACCAATTTTGCTGTCCGGTGACGGAAAAATATTGTTTTCACCTACATACACTAATAGCTGCGCATCGCTGTGCAAAGGCTATTTATATCTCACCAGTGGTTTCCAGATATGCAAATTGGAAACCGGAAGTGAGAATCCGAGTAGTCCGAACAGTAACAAAAACACGGAAGTAAACCCAAAATTAGCTATTTCGCTAATAAAATCACAGTATTTCATTATTTTTATAATGATAAATTGTTTCAGTAGTAACAATTAAGTTATTTATTATGTATTTTATACATTACATTAGTTTATTTATGGATATTTGCAGGAATAAAATAGTCCAAAATCCAGTCTGCTGACTTGAAAGTTTGAAACTGAAAGTGAAATTGAAAATGCTTCAGTCATGGTTTATCAAAACAGTTTATATCACGTTTACTTTCGTCATCAAATGCATGATTTGGAATCTGATTTGAATTTGTCATATTTTGATAACAGTGATTGTACTTATTTTCCAAGTACTGGACAGCTTCTTCGTTTCCATTCTGCTCGTGATGGACTTATTTTTCATTTTATAACCATGTTATGATTTATCTATCTTCCAATAATCTAGAACCCCTATTGGGCACTTAGAGATGTATAACTGATTTACCAGCTGAAATCACAGTTGATATTCACTTGAATTGCCGGCACACCGCCAGCTAATTCAATGGCCAATGATTGCTATGCGTCTCCATCAGTTGATGGTGCAACGTGTCCCACATCATTTTCCGGCCCTATGTTTATGTGCACTTTCACAGATGAGTATTGGAGTCATATACACTGGGGCTACATGTATGACTGATGAAACAAACACAAACACCCGATACAGAGCATGAAACTGATGTGAAGGTGGATACCTTTTCTGAGCCCATTGTGGTACATGTATCTGATCATGATGATAGCGTTATCCATATCATGCCTATTGATTAATTATTTGTTTGCATAATTTTCTTTGGGAGATGATGAAAACAGACCAAATGTTATTCACACGACATGTACAGCAAACGCCCACGGAATTATTACTTACATTTAATGTACATTGCATTTTGGGATAGTTTCAACGAGATTTGTCAGGATGTGAGGCTTACGGAATACCCAACATGTGTTTGGGGAACCGGACTTCGGTTGTGTCGAGGGTATAATAAAAAATGTAAATAACCAAATATGGTGTTAACATTAGGAATCGTATTGCTTTACGTCATTTGGTTGCAATTCATAGAACAGAGACGTTACTGGTCAATAGTGTGACGTTATGAACGTTGTGTATTTTAATGACGTCAAACAAAATGTGAATAAGTGGCTGTGACTGGAGAAATGGAGCTTGTGGGATTTGTGACCAGTGTATATCCAGATAAGCATGTACATTCACAGTCTGATCAGTCTAACATATGATTATTGGGTGTTTCCTGGTACCCGGTTTCCCTGATTGGTTTAACTTGAAATACGACGGCCAAACTGCTCGCCGACTACAAAAACCAAGACCTAGAAATATTGCAATAGTATCCAACTACCAGACCATTAACAGATAACAAGATAACAGACAGTATATTGAGTAACCACTTAGCCGTAAGAACATGTTAAGTTTCCCTTGTGGATGAAAAGCCTGTATTGTACAGAGTGCAAGTATGTGCAAATTTTGTGTACAATTTGATATCACCATAGGTCTTTAAAGCGCTATAACTCCTGCAAATATTGATTGTTTTAAACAGTCATTGTACCATTATGTTTCTGTAATCATTCTCTTTACAACACTATTTTACGCAATTATTTCAGCTGAATACGCATTGATTATCAAAAGTGGGAGTACGCAATACGCACAGCAATGTGATTTTCAAATTGAGTATGTCATAAAGTTAAAAATTCACTTAGTTGAGCTGCAAAAAGCAAACGTAATTTGCTTTTTGCAGCTCAAATAAGTGAATGTTTTTTTATCATTTGTTCCCTATTTAGTAATGAAGAAAATCAATAAATCCATTTGTAAAAGTAAAGTACGCAATGATTTTGAAATCAGGGGGTGTAGTACGCTTTAGACACAAAGCTTATCTGGAGCACTGAGTCTAGTGTTTAACCGCAATAGCTAAGATCATTTCGAGACGGGTATTCGGTTTTGAATCTCATCCGAAAGACCATTGATTGAATTATTAGTGTTATTACTAATCAACAGCTGAGGTCATTTAAGGCCGGGCCGACGTGTTTGATCCCGTATTTAACCTGCTGCATTGTGGGGAAAATCGCAAAATATATTCAGCCCTGAAATTAGAATAACCCGACCTGGTGCCAGGTCCATACCACACCAAAGTCACTTGGCCCCTTCCACTAAAAGTAATAGCTTTACGAATAATCGTAATTCTCATAAAACGGGGTATACCCAGATTCAACTGTCACATACAAGAATGCCAACGACATACGTGAGGGCCAAACCATGGAAATACGAAAATGAATGAATTTTCTTGCTCATTGCTGTACCACTAGTCCACATTCCGTCTCGTTCATTTGAAGCAAAGCAGTCACCAGAGACTGGCATACAACAGTGATATAAACGAGCCACTGGCTGACAAAAGGGAGGACGACAGTATCAGTGGATAATGAAGGCTGAAATTAAATGAATATACAGTATTCAATAATAACTAGAAAATGTGGTCCGTCGACGCACTTAGGGCTACGATAGGTTATTTGAGGAACTCTTACAAAAACTTCCAAAATATAAACAGACGGACAGACAAGCGGACAGACTGACAGATAGGGCGAAACCTATAGTGGAAGAAGTCTCTATCTCCTACGTCTACTGACCCCTTCAATGCAAGAAAGTGAAACGGTAAATGTCCCCGCAATAACTAAGGTCATTTGTGGCTGTGATTGGAGAAATGGGACTTATGGGTTTTGCGACCAGTGTAGATCCAGATCAGCATGTGCATACGCATAGTCTGGTCAGGATCTACACAGTTTATCATTCCATCAATGAAACACCTTTCATGCTTCTATCAAGCAATTTAGATTATCAGACTACAGAGTGTACAATTTGATCACCAGCTACATTGGTCACAAATCACATAAGCCCCATGTCTCCTGTCGCGTCCACATTTAGAGACGGGCCCTCGGTTTTAACCCTTACACCACACCGCTATCTGATTTTTTTGTCGTCTGCTGTTTATTTTCTATTTTCCATTTTCATCATCAAAAGCATGCTTTGACAGCACTTTCGAATAATTTACAACATGCTTTGATAGCACTTCAGAATCATTTCCTTTGGAAATGATTCTGAAGTGCTGTCAAACCATGTTTTTATTGAGAAATTAGGCAAGATATAAAAGCAACAGCAGACGACAATTGTTGTGAGTAGCGGTCTAAGGATTAAAGCTCATGCAAAACACTAGTGGGATGGAACTGAAGTATTGTTTGCCTATGGCGGGGTCTGACTGGCACAAACCAGTGATAGAAACGAGCCACTGGCTGACAAAAGGGACAAGAGGATTGGCAGTATCAGTGGATAAACAAGGCTGAAATTAAATTAATATACAGAATTAATAATTCTGTAGGCGCATTATCTACAAGACAGAAAGGAAAAAACTATCTGAGCACAACCTCAAAATTGAGTTCAGTCGCCGATTTCACCAACATTGCAAAGCATACTTTGAGGGAGTAATCATGTTCTTCCCCCGAAATGCATTATGTCATATAGAACTAACGACTGCATATATTTGATGATTAAAAGTATACAGAATTATTATACTGAATTTATTACATTATCACAGCCAAAATGGCTGTGATAATGAAATAAATTCAGTATAATAAAAAATAATAAATTTATCCTTAAATTGAAAATTTCTCCCTCAAAGTATACTTAGCAAGATAAGTATACTTTGTAATGTTGGTGAAGTAGGCTACAGGTCAGTTTTAATCAATCAAACTGGTAGATTTCGCTCACAATCAGGTACATGTACTGAAAAGTTTTTTTTATTTAATATGATCATGGGTGATCACCCCTCATATGTCTAACAAACAGGCTACTGGCGGGTGTTAGCATATATGTAGCCTATTTCACGAACCTCCGTTAGTCGACTAAGTTTAGTCGATTAACCATAGTCTGCTAAACTTGTTGACATGTTTGCATTTCACGAACGATTTTGTAAGCCACGTTCAAAACAACCGTAGGCGCCGCCATCTTGGAATTCCGTCGTCTGCTATTTTGCTTAGTAGACTAACCGAAAGTTTAGCCGACTAACGAGGAGGCTAAGAAAAGTAGACTTTGCTTAGTCGACTAACGTGTTCGTGAAATGCGTTTTTCCCGTTAGTCGACTAACGGCCTGAAGTTTAGCAGACTAACCGAGTTTAGTCGACTAACGGAGGTTCGTGAAATAGGCTACTGGGCCCGTTTCACTAAACTTCGTACAATTAAAATGTTCGTAAGTGCAAATTTAGGATCGTCTGTCAATTTAAATTGATGGATTTACATGTATTGAGCATAGGCTGCTGCTCAATAAATGTAAATCCGATAATTGTTTACAAGAAAACACTGTTAATGTAAAATTTGCAGACTATCATAATTTTACACTTTCGAACATCTTAGTCGTAAACTGATTGAATGGTCCAACGATAAACATTAAAGTTCTGTATGCCGGTTGAGTTAACTGTCACACAGAGGTAACCCTTTCAACCTAAACTGGAATTAATGCTGATATGTTAATTTTCCAAACAATCCAATCGTCACAAAATGATTTTCCGACTAGTCCATTTAAGAAAAGGGGCATTTGTTTTGGGTTTTTTTAAACACGAAAATTACTTGCAAAAAGTCACGAGCCGGCTCATCTGGATCTACACTGTTTGCCAATACCACTCACTATACAGGCCTGTAGTGGTGAAAGAGTTAATACACACTAACGTCACAGTTAACGTGATGGCCATCCAATGTACAGACAAAAAAGCCAAAATCATCAACAAAGAGCAGCGGCAGCAACATTAGGCAGCTATATCTGCATTACGTTACTTTATACCGGGTGATTAATAAAAAACGTTCCCAAATTTAATTTCCTATATAACTCCTACACTACTGAACATAAATACTTGAAACTTAGCATGATGATTCATCATGATGTTGTAGATAACTTGTAAAAATATTACCGTGATAAACCAAACACTTTACAAATGACCAATTATGCAATATGGTGGGTGGAAATGTACAATAAATGTATCTGGGATGTTTCATCTAGAAGGCAGATGGTACAGCTATGAATATTCTACAGAAGCCAGACCACTTGACCACATACCTGAGCAAATGAGTCCTCAAATAGATTATCTCTGGACACGGTGACCTTGACATGACCGGGTAAGGTGTTGGACTGACACAGATAGCGGAACTGTCCCAGTTTCCATCGGAAACTCCTCTCGTACTGTATAGGTAAAGTCGCGGGAATACTGGACGAAGGCCGGAAGGCCTCGTCCAGTATTCCCGCGACTTTTCCTAGTACCATAGGCACCTTTTGGACTGAAAATATATGTGGCAAAATGGGGTCCACTGCTGTTTTTACTATAGCAATGAATGGCCTTTTTGTGGAATGTATCGGGGTATAAACTTGGAAAAGTCGCGGGAATACTGGACGAAGGCCGGAAGGCCTCGTCCAGTATTCCCGCGACTTTTCCAAGTACCTTGGGCACCTTTTGGACTGAAAATATACGTGGCAAAATGGGGTCCACTGCTGTTTTTACTATAGGAATGAATGACCTTTTTGTGGAATTTATCGGGGTATAAACTTGGAAAAGTCGCGGGAATACTGGACGAAGGCCGGAAGGCCTCGTCCAGTATTCCCGCGACTTTTCCAAGTACCTTGGGCACCTTTTGGACTGAAAATATACGTGGCAAAATGGGGTCCACTGCTGTTTTTACTATAGGAATGAATGACCTTTTTGTGGAATTTATCGGGGTATAAACTTGGAAAAGTCGCGGGAATACTGGACGAAGGCCGGAAGGCCTCGTCCAGTATTCCCGCGACTTTCCAAGTACCATAGGCACCTTTTGGACTGAAAATATACATGGCAAAATGGGGTCCACTGCTGTTTTAACTATAGGAATGAATGGCCTTTTTGTGGAATTTATCGGGGTATAATCTTGGAAAAGTCGCGGGAATACTGTTTACATTGACAGCACTGACAGCGCATCTGTAGAAAGTAGTTCGGCGTGGTTGTTAACTGGGATATAAATTTTGGACAGAGATTTGCTACGGGCCAATCAAATGTTAGGGAATTGTGTAAATATGTTTGTGCTGGAATTATAAGAGCATACTCAACAATATGGGGCTGTGACTGGAGAAATGGTGGTTCATGGGATTTTTGGCCAGTGTAGATTCTAATCAAATACTACATCCCTGTTGCCTGGTAACGATTTATATTGCTCGTTAGAAGCATGACATGGTTTTCATTGATGGAATGGCGAACAGTGCAGATCCTGATCAGACTGTGCAGATGCACAGGCTGATCTGGATCTACACTAGCAAAACCCATAAGCCCCATTTCTCCAGTCACATAAACATATGAGCTACAATCTGACAAGATTATTGACTACGGTAAATCCTAGGCCAGCGCTTATAAAACGTTCTGAGCAAGTACTCCATTTTCATGCTCGAAATAAAAAAACAGTTTGATTGCTTACTGTGCTCTTGGTCAACCAAACTGCGTTATTTCGAGTACACATTTAGATAAGTTTCATCAGCACAGGCCCAGTAGCCGATTTCATCAGAATTGCAATTGAGAGAGTAATCATTTATTTTCTCCCGAAATGCATTATTTCATATAGAACTACCGACTGCATATATTTGAGGATTAAAAGTATGCAGAATTATCATACTGAATGTATTACATTATCACAGCCAAAATGACTGTGATAATATAATAAATTCACTATAATAAAAATTAATATTTGTTTTCTTAAATTGAAAATTTCTCCCTCAAAGTATACTTTGCTAGATAATGTTGGTGAAATAGGCTACAGATCACCAGAGACACTATAACATCCCGACAACAATCCAAATAGCTCAATAGACGATTCAGTGACATTTTGGTGGTCGACTGGCGAACGCCGAATAGAGTCCGATCATACTGGGCTGGTCTAGGTCTAACATTGGTTGCAAAGACAACAAGGGCATAGTTATCACTAAGCTAATCCCCTCGCTGCGGCCTTGATAATAATAATAACGCATTTGCCTTACAAACAAGGTGAACATTTGTACTCAGTGACCTTGACCATGTGAAGTCGGACGTGGGTGATATGCAAAAGAAAGCACTATCCCTAGACACACATCGTGGCCAAATATTATCACTAGATGGCCGCGGCCCGCATGTCGCGCCCGGAGAGCTTTGATCATATACCAAAAAACTTTAACCAATAACTATGTTGCGCTGTACGCAAGCGGGCACGACAAAAATCAGTCAAGCGGTTCAAAAGTTTTATTTAAATGAAAGTGTTACTAACCTACGCACGCACGTACATGGAGTAACACTTATAGGTGAGGGGATAATGAAGATCGTTATCAGGCTACAGGATTGTGTGATCAGGAGCTACTTTCATCACAAATCCGATAAGCCTCATTTTCTCAGTCACAGCCACATTTTATCACCCCTCATATGTCTAACAAACAGGATGCTGACGGGTGATAGCACATCAGGACTTTGTCATGAAAAATATTCGCAGAAATTCTGATATTTTCTGTAAATGACAATACCAAAAGTTGACAAAGGTTTTCATCAGCTTTTCATGCAATTTACGGAAAATATTGTGAATTTTGTGAACATATATATCTTCTTGGGTACAAGAAAACATGGTTTGTCACAAATGCCATAAGCCCCATTTCTCAGGTGATAGCCAGATATCCTTCAATGTCAGCCATGGGATCTAAGTGGGCAATTAAAACCATCAAATATAGCTTTGCATTTTCCTGTATTGAGATAACGGGATGTAAGACAATGACACAAAACGGAAAATCATACTGTTAAAATTTGACACATCACTTAGTGATAATTAAGGTCATGGTAACCTGTACACAGCTAGTTCACTAATGCACCCTGATATGCATCTAGCTTCATTATTACTGATTGATTGATTGGATCGATTGATTCAGGTTTAACATCCATTCAACACCAAGGTCGTATACAGGCGGGAATGCATCTGTATGGGGGGACTTGTATGCGGGAGCATTGCACATTCAGCAATACAATTAATATATGTTGGAACAATTCTGCAATAACCAGGGTTCCTGGTTATTGCAGAATTGTTCAACATATCGTATTAATGCGGAAAGCTTGCTAAAATTACAATACAAGAATTCCGCAGAATCAAATGTCTCGCCTTGTTCCGCCTTGTTCCGCCTTGTTCCGCCTTGTTCCGCCTTGTTCCGCCTTGACCTTGACCCTGGGGCATTGACCTTGACCCTGAGAATAGTCATATATTCATCTACATATCATAGTAAAGGTATGTATAAAGTGTGATGACTGTAGCTGATAAGGTGTTGAAATAATGACCGTAACACGAAAACTTAACATTGAATGATGATGACGCTGACGACGCCGCCGACGACACCACCGCCGCCGACGACTCATAGGCAAAACCTATGTCTCGCTTTCCGCTTTCGCGGGCGGGACAAACAACTGAAACAGTGTCATGATCTGGTGCAAGGCACCCTTCCCACACCTTGACTTCACTCAACCTGCGACCTTTGTATAGACGGCTTTCACGAAGTAATGAAGCATTCTGTAAATGTGACTATAGAAATCCTTAACCCTTACAGTGCTGAATTAAAATTTGTCGTCTGCTGTTAATTTTTTAATTTCTCTTTTTCTTATCAAAAACATGCTTTGACAGCACTTTAGAATCATTTCCAATGGAAATGATTCTAAAATTTTGCCACACCACGTTTTTATTTAGAGAAAATACAAAATAAGAAATAACAGCAGACGATAATTTTCGGTTCCCGCTTTCTAAGGGTTAAGGTATTTGTGGTCTCTCCGGGTCCCCAGTATTTCTGGTTCTGCCAGTACACTTCTGCAGTATGGTAAGGACCTATTCTTTATTCAGACGTATTAGTGTTTTACCAATAAAATGGCAAACAATGTAGACGCTGATCAGACTATGCGAAAGCGAAGTCCGGTCTGGGTCTACACTGGTTGCAAATACCATAAGCCCCACGCATACAGTTAAGTAGTTCAGTCAATTTGACACACTGCCTACTGGATTATGAACAAACTGTGAAAGTACCAATACACCTGATATACCATGGTCTAAAATGTCACAATGTGGTTTTTGTCGGGAACGGTACATAAACCAATTGCATTATTAAAACACGGATATTACTCAAGTATCCAGAGAAATTATCACTTTGTGAGAGTTCCAATGACTATGTGAACTATGATGTGACCACGATAATATAAATACATATCAAGAATGGAATTGTATAAACTCATATTTATGTTGCTGATAATCGTGAGTGATATTATTCTTAATGTTGTGACAGTAGAGATAGATAAATCTCAAGCAGATATCCTCCAATATCCAAACGCATTTTGTAAATATGAGAACCATTATCATGGTGACTTTAGCTGCAAGAATCATGAACACAAGCTCACGTATATTCCCAAACTGGATTATGTCAGGAATTTGTACTTTACAGGGAATTATCTACAGAACGTTTCACAGGGCACATTTGCAAATATATCAACATCTGAATTGAGGTCGCTTTCGCTTGCCAATAACAGTGTAGTAAACATTGCCAATGACACATTCGAGAACTTCGATCGGCTGGTGTACCTCAACCTGGGAAGTAACACTATTTCTGCCAGTTCGTTTGAATCATTGTTTTCTTCATTGTCAACACTGGACAACCTAGAGATATTAAGCTTGGAATCACTTTCTATTCCAAACATTCCCGATGATTTTTTTGACAACATAGCTGGCACACAAATAAACATATTAAAACTCAGAGATAACAACATTACAAGTTTTCCGAGTAGTGTGTTCACAAGTTTTAAATATTTAGATGAACTACATTTGAGAATGAATGCTATACAACACTTTGAAATGAAGGAAGTGATGACATCATTACATCTTCTGAACCTTGACAACAACAAACTGACACGTTTCCCCAATTTCTGCTCCCGCAACAAGTCCAGCCTGGTGCCAGAGATTCGAGAATTGTTTCTGATTTACAACGCACTAACTACAATCAGCAAGGACATGTTCCAGTGTGTTACATCAATAAACAAGTTGGATATTTCAGGAAATCGTTTCCATGTATTAGAAAATGATATATTATATCACTTAAAAAGCTTGGCATCATTGCATATAAAATGGATTCAAAATACGGCATTTCATTTTCAGCCTTATGCATTTAGGTCTTTGTCTTTGGAATATCTCGATCTGAAAAACTATAAAACAGCAAACCATATATTCATGTCATATGTTGATGCATTCAATAATACACCAAACCTGAGAGATGTGAACCTACAATCCATTTCATTTGCCAGGTCTGAAATTCGTGATTTAGAAATTCTTTTTCAGCCATTGGCAAAACTACAATACATTTCGTTATATAATGGGCATGTAAGAGCAATATCAGGTGAAATGTTCGACCATATGCCACATCTTGAAGTAATTAATCTAAAAAGAAATGAATTAACATCCTTTAAAAATGCACCGTTCAAAAACTTGCACCACATAAAAGAACTGAAACTTAGCCATAACAGGATTACTACAGTTGCAAAGAATAATCTACCATTAAGTCAGCCAAGTCTAAAGTTTGTGGACCTATCAAGTAACCCATTTGATTGCACCTGTGCGTTAACTTGGTTTACAACATGGCTGTCAAGTGCAGGCAGCCACATTAAACTCTATCCTAAACAGTATACATGTGCCACTCCCACCATCTGGAAGGGGAAGCGACTGAAAGATGTGAAATTCACCTACAGGGAGTGCCACCCGTTCACACCTTATGAATGGGCAGCCATGATTGGAGGGCCATCACTGGTGGTCATAGTTGTCGTGGCTACAATCCTCTACAGAAACCGCTGGACCATCAAACACTACATTTACTTGGTGAGGAAACGCAGAAACTATGAAAATATAGAAAACAATGACTTTGTGTATGATGCGTTTGTTGGGTACAGCCAAATTGACTATCAATGGGTCATTGGAACAATGCTCCAAAAACTTGAACAGGAAGAAAACTACAGCCTCTGTGTCCACGACAGAGACTTCACACCCGGCAAATACATCCTCGATAACATAGTTACACATCTTGATATTAGCAGGAAAATCATCCTCGTCGTCTCAAATGAATTTGCCAAGAGTGAATGGTGTAGATTTGAGCTGAAGCTGGCACAGAAGCGGTCCATAGACGACGACACCGACACACTAATTGTCGTATTGCTGGAAGCTCTTCAGACGCAGAATGTACCAAAGTCGATGAAAGTCTTACTCAATACAACAACGTACATAGAATGGACCAATGACCCGGTTGGGGAGCAGCTCTTCTGGACAAAACTGACAGATGTTCTGAGACGGCCCGCCTAATGGAAACATTGACACAAGTATGGACTTGATGTCTACTCGGTAAACAGCATTGGACCGGGACCTTGCACCATTAGTATCATTGGCAGCTCTTCTGGACAAAACTGAAAGATGTCTGTGACGGACAACATTGACACAAGTATGGACTTGATGTATATTAGGTAAAAAGCATTAGATCGGGAACTCTGACCGCCAATATTGATGGTGATCCAAACCGCAAATGTGTCAATGCAAGCAGCTCTTCTGGCCAAAACTTACAGGGCCCGGTTGCACAAAACCTCTGTTAGCTTAACAGACAGTTAAATCCTTAGCAATGCTAAGGATTTAACAGTCTGTTAAGTTAACAGAAGCTTTGAGCAACTGGGCCCTGATGTTCTGAGAAAGCCTGCGTAATGGCAACACACAATTATGGCTGTGACATGGAGAAATTGTGCTTATGGGTTTTGCGACCAGTGTAGATCCTGATCAACGTGTTGCATACGACTCAAGTCCGACCGCCCAAGGTCACTGAGGACTTATGTTCACCTTGTTTGTAAGGCATATGCGTTAAAGTTTTTTTAGTTTTAGTTTATTCAACAACTTGTTTTATTATCAAGGCTGCTAGTGAGGGGATTAGCTTAGTGATAACGATGCCCGTGTTAATTATTGTATCGCCCAACCACCCATGCAATTAATTTATTTATTTCATGTTTTAAAAAGATGATCATGTTTTGTCAAAATATTTTTTTGTTAATATTTTGTTTCTAATAAACATGTTTTGGTAGCACATCAGAATCATCTCCCAAGACGATTCTCATGTTAAGTCAAACTATGTTTTTGCTAAGAAATATTAAAACACAAGTAAATACTACTACCAATTACCCCTGAAAACTACATCATATGATAATACATGACAAACACGGCCTGCTTAAATTATCGGACATAGCTAAATTTTTCTACAAGCCTAGATAGTGTCGTGGGGCCTGATTAGAGTGTGCACGTGCATATGCTGATCTGGAACCACAGCACAAACAATAAGTAACCAGTTAACCAAACGTATATTGTTTTGTGCTTTCATTGTCGCATCAAGAAGGACAAAACATGTTTCTCGGCAGACGAATAACCGTTCACTATTGACCATATAAATGGGCACCGTCTGGGAAAAGGGACCTTATGCCGTTTGTAGTAATTGTATAAGCAAGCTATACATTTTGATAATTCGAGTTGTAAGAATATAAGTAAGTCGTATACACGTGAGGCAATGGCAATGATTTTACAGTAGGTCGACGTAGACCCTGATCAGACTGGGCGAATGCACCGATTGAATGCGTCTCAATGCCCTTTTTCCCCAGCCGATGACCAATTTTCAAATAGTTGAACTAAAATAGTGTATATAATGTCATGCGTATTATTTCTACAGTTTAAGCTATTGATGTTTTTGACGAAGCATTTTCGCTGCCTACTATTGTGAGGTGTTATTATTATACATCCCATGTCAGTTTCTTATCATATATTATAGTACATGTATTATGAACACGGAAATAGACAAGTCAGACATATAACGACAATCTGCTGGATCTATACTGGTTACATGTCACATACATGCAATTATCAAAACATCCCCGGTTGATTGAAGAGTAATCCACGTTAACATTAACGGTCCATGAATATGCACTACTTAGCTTGATAAGATTGTCGGAAATATATTTTTACAGATCAGAAGTGTAGTGAATCCTGAACGGAGTGCGCGCATGCGCATGCCGATCAAGATCCACATCACTAACAATAACCAGTTAAATAGGCATGTACCTTTTTTTTTCTTTCTCATCATATCACTATTGGCAAACAAACACCATTTAATCCTTTATACTGCGCTGGATGAAATTTTGTCGTCTGGTGTAGAACTCTTACTTTGAACATCTTAACAAAGGTGTGTTTTTTGGCAACACACGAGAGTTGCCGACATTGGAGACGATTTTCATGTCCCGTCAAAAAGTATCTTTCATTAAAAAAAGTGATAAAAATAAATATAAGCAGACGACATTTGTTTTCGTTTCTCGAACTGTGAGAGTTTGAAGGTCTATATAAATAGCCACCGTCTGAGAGATGGGACCTTACGACATCAGTTTTTCATTATATACGGTATTCATTTGGGTCATTCTTGTTGTAGGAATACAGGTACTGTAGATATTTTTATTATCTCAAACATGTGATGCAATGTCAAATACTTGACAGGAGAACGGTGTAGGCCCTGATCAGACTGCGCGGATGTGCATGCTGATACGAGCCTGCACTGATTATATATTCTTTGGAGTACCTTTCAGAGACGGTGAGCAAACTACGAACAGTTGAACAAAAATAACTTGTATAATGCCATGCTTATTATTCCACAGTTTTAAATTATTGTTAGCTTGAAACATTGCCGCTGTGCATTACTGGGGTGTGTTTTTAGAAAAGTATGGAAACTGTAGCAGACATGTCGGATAAACTTTCAACAACCCGCATAGCACTTATACATGTATGTTGGATCTATACTGGTCACAGGATTTCATAATACCATTATCTAAGAAACGACGTATCAACATGTTTACCTATTTGCAAGCGGATACAATGTTGTGTATGAACATACATATCTGAATTACATGTTTGCTTTTATTTCGCTAAAAGCAAACATAATTGCATTTAAATAAAATAAAAAAGAAGTTGATATTATGTACAACACACACACATATTCTGCTCACAAACGAAAACAATCAACAGATATGGATGAACAAAAAGACGCGTTAAGTTTTTACATATAATGTTGGCCTTACTTGTGTACATGCGTGCGTGAGCTGAGTGTGTGAGCGTGTGTGTGTGCGCGCGTGTGTGCGTGTGTGTGTGAGAGTGCGTGCGCGTGGGTGTGTACGGGAGGGTAACTGTGTGCGTATGTACGTGTGTTGATATGTCAAAGGTCAACATTATTAAAACACAGCTGATATATTTGTATATACTAAAATACATTCTTGACTGTGTACTCGTAACATCCAGCTCCTGATAAGGTGTTTTTTTCTATATGATGGGTACATACAGCGATCTTCCAACTGGTATACATATGTAGTTAATTATTGACGACTGTGCTTCTCAATTAGCAGTTATTCACATCTTAAAATACATATAACATATACGAGTCGCCAGACACAACCGTTTTTCCTGGAATATATAGAGTGGACGGACAGTGTAGGCCCTGATCGGTATGCACACATGTGTGGCCTGATTGAGGCATGCGCAGTCTGATTTTTGTTATATTTGTTTAAACATTGACATCCCTCATCACTGATGAAACATATATATTATTGAATGTTGACCTTTGAGTAGTAAATGCATTTTCCTCAATCCGAATGCAACCTATTTCAATTGTTACTACACATTACCCATACCGACCTCTTCCCTATATATTATATCCTAGCCTATATGAATATAAAACTAACCATTCTATATGTGATACTTCTTGGAAACGGCCACTATTCGTTATATGCCAATACAATATTGTGTATAGTAATCATGTAGTTTGTGAATGCAAAAATATAAACAATACAACCAATGGACACACACTTATGTAGCTTCAATGTAAACGGGCTTGGGGATAAAATCAAACGTACAAAACTATTTTCGTGGTTGAAACAAAAATAAATTGCAATATGCTTTCTACAAGAGCTTCATTGTACACATGGATGTATAGACCAATGGAAAAACGAATGGAAAAATGAAATATTTATTTTTGGTAACAGCTCCAATAGTACAGGAATCGGAATCATACTTAATTTAAACAACACTTCATATGATAGTATAGAATACAAAGATGTAATTCCAGGACGACTGCAGTTGCTAAAAATATGTACATTCAATACAACATTAGTATTAATAAACATTTATGGGCCCAATACTGAAGACATAGAATTTTTTACAACATTGGAACATTTAGTTATCGAGAATAATAGTGAAACCCTAGTTTTGGGAGGCGATTTTAATAACGTTCTTGATTTTAATTTAGATAAAATAAATGGAAGAAAATATACAAACAAAGGATGTTCAACAAAAGTAAATGACATAATAAACGATAATTATTTATATGACATATTTAGACTGCGACATCCAGACAGTAAGCGTTTCACTTGGCATTCTAATCATAGACCACCAATATTCTGTAGACTGGATTACTTCCTAATATCATCTAATTTACTAAATGCTGTAACACACTGTGAAATAGTACCTGGGTTTTTGTCTGACCATTCAACAGTAACGCTAAAGTTAAATTTGAACGAAATAGTAAGAGGGCCAGGATATTTCAAACTAAATAATAGTATATTGCTACAAGAAGAATACAAACAAAAAATTAAACTATCAATTCAGGAAACAATAAATGAAAATACGGGATGTAATCCAAAAACCTTATGGGAACTAATAAAAGGAACAATAAGAAATGAATCAATAAAATATTCAAGTATGATGAAAAAAAATGAGAGAGCAAATGAAAAAGAAATAGTACTCAATATAAAAAGGTTAGAAGAAAATTTATCACATGATCCAAACAATCTACATAAATTAGATGAACTAAATGTCGAAAAAAACAAACTTACTGAAATGACTAATGAGAAAATAAAGGGAATACTATTACGATCGAAGGCTGAATGGGTCGAAGGGTCTGAAAAGAATACGAAATAGTTTGCAAACTTGGAAAAAAATAGATGTGAACAAAAATAAATTAAACAACTGATGATAAATGGAACAATGGAAAATAACCAAACAGATATTCTTAATCATGTTGAACATTACTATATGCATATTTATGAACAAGATACTAATATAAATCACAACAATGATACATTTTTCAACTTCATTGATCACAAACTAAGCGAAAATGAAAAACAGTCTTGTGAAGGCTACATAAACGAGTATGAATGTGTAGCAACAATAAAAGAAATGAAAAATTCAAAAAGTCCAGGATCAGATGGTATAACTGCTGAATTTTATAAGCTATATTGGAATGATATAAAAGAGCACTATATCGATAAATTATTCATACGAAAATGGATCTCTAACTGAATTACAAAAACAAGGGATCATTACATTACTGCCAAAGAAAGATAAAAACACCCTCTCAATTGATAATTGGAGGCCAATTTCGCTATTGAATGAAGACTATAAAATCGCGACAAAAGTTATAGGTAACAGAATAAACAAGAGCTGTAGGAGAACAGCATAGCTCGACTACGAGGGTTGTCGATGTACACATAGCTTGACAAAGAAGGTGGCTGTGGCCTGCATAAAAACCTTAACCAAGGTTGACTAAAAACCTTAACCAATGGAAATTAAGTAAGTAATTCAAGGTTAAATGTAGGTCAATGTCAGATATAGGTCAGGGGTTATTGATGTACATCACTAGGAGATGAAGTTTTCCAAGTATGGTTTCTGTAGGCCCAGGAGTATTCCATATACAAGCTTGACTAAAAACCGTAACCGAGGGGAAATAACTAAGTAATCCAAGGATAAAAGTAGGTCAAGGTCAAATATAGGTCAGGGATTATTGATGTACATCACTAGGAGATGAAGTTGTCCAAATATGGTTGATGTAGGCCCAGGCGTATTCCATATACAAGCTTGACTATAAACATTAACCAAGTAATTCAAGGTTAAATGTAGGTGAAGGTAAAATAAAGGTCGGGGGTTCTTGATGTACATCCCTATGAGAAAAAGTTATCCAAGTATGGTGTGTGTATGCACAATAGTGTTCCATGTACAAGCTTGACTAAAAACCTTAACCAAGGTTGACTAAAAACCTTAACCAATGGGGAATTAAGTAAGTAATTCAAGAGGAAATGTAGGTGAAGGTCAAATATAGATCAGGGGTTATTGATGCACATCACTAGGATATGAAGTTGTCCAAGTATGGTGGGTGTAGGGCCAGTAGTATTCCATATACAAGCTTGACTAAAAACCATAACCAAGGGGAAATTAACTAAGTAATTGAAGAGGAAATGTAGGTCAAGGTCAAATATAGATCAGGGGTTATTGATGTACATCCCTATGAGAAAAGGTTGTCAAAGTATGGTGTCTGTATGCACAATAGTGTTCCATGTTCCATGTTCCATATACAAGCTTGACTAAAAACCTTAACCAAGGTTGATTAAAAACCTTAACCAAGGGGAATTAACTAAGTAATTCAAGAGGAAATGTAGGTCAAGGTCAAATATAGATCAGGGGTTATTGATGTACATCACTAGGAGATGAAGTTGTCCAAGTATGGTGGGTGTAGGGCCAGTAGTATTGCATATACAAGCTTGACTAAAAACCTTAACCAAGGGGAATTAACTAAGTAATTCAAGAGGAAATGTAGGTCAAGGTAAAATATAGATCAGGGGTTATTGATGTACATCCCTATGATAAAAGGTTGTCCAAGTATGGTGTCTGTATGCACAATAGTGTTCCATGTACAAGCTTGACTAAAAACCTTAACCAAGGTTGACTAAAAACCTTAACCAAGGGGAATTAACTAAGTAATTCAAGAGGAAATGTAGGTGAAGGTCATATATAGATCAGGGGTTATTGATGTGCATCACTAGGAGATGAAGTTGTCCAAGTATGGTGGGTGTAGGGCCAGTAGTATTGCATATACAAGCTTGACTAAAAACCTTAACCAAGGTTGACTAAAAACCTTAACCAAGGGGAATTAACTAAGTAATTCAAGAGGAAATATAGGTCAAGGTCAAATATAGATCAGGGGTTATTGATGTACATCACTAGGAGATGAAGTTGTCCAAGTATGGTGGGTGTAGGGCCAGTAGTATTCCATATACATGTTTGACTAAAAACCTTAACCAAGGCGTGACGGTGACGCCGACGCCGACGCCGACGCCGACGCCGACGCCGGGGTGACAACATAAGCTCTACTTATTCTTCGAATAGTCGAGCTAAAAAGGTATTAAACACAATAATCAACATGAATCAAACGGGGTTTATAAAAGGTAGATATATAGGAGAAAACGTACGGACACTTATAGAAATAATAAATGAAGCTAATGAAAACAATACACCAGGTTTAATCTTCTTTGCAGATTTCCAGAAAGCTTTTGATAGCCTAGACCATGGATTTATAATTAAATGCCTCAACAATATTAACTTTGGTAATTCATTAATACAATGGATATCGCTATTCTATAACGATGCAAAAAGTTGTGTTTCAAATAATGGCAATTTTTTAAACTTTTTCAGTGTTAAAAAAGGTGTTAGACAGGGTTGTCCGCTATTAGCAAACATTTTTATTATTTGTATAGAGATTTTATCGAGACAAATAGATGCAAATGTAGAAATAAAAGGTCTACCTTTAGGTGAAAATGAAATAAAACAAACACTATTCGCAGATGATGCAATTTTCACGCTTGATGGATCTGAAAATTCATTTAAAGAACTAATACACACACTAGACACTTTTTCAATAATATCAGGTCTAAAACTTAATAAATCAAAATGTACAGCATTAAAGATTGGGGAACTTAGGCATAACCCAAGTCAATGGTATAATAGTAATCGATATACGTGGTCAAACGACCATGCATCAACACTTGGAATAATATTCACAAACAATAAAACACAGCTACATGAACTAAATGTATTACCAAAAATTAAGTAATTTCAAAACTGTTTAACAAACTGGCAAAAATGGAACTTGACATTAATTGGCAACTGTATTAAAGACCTTCGCGTTACCAAAACTAATATACCCACTGACAGTCCTAGAGAACCCGGCTGAAGAAACAATCAAACAGATTAATGACATAATGTACAAATTTATCTGGGATGGTAAACCCGATAAAATAGCACGAAAAACTATAATACAAAACTATGAAAACTGTGGTTTGAAAATGATTAACATACATGCATTCATCAATTCACTAAAATGTTCATGGATAAAACGCTTAAAAGGTAATCAGAATCAATTAAAAAAGCATCTAATAAGGAACTAAGTAAATATGGTGGTAATGTACTATTTAAAAGCAATCTAAATTCAAATGACACAAAACACCTTAAAACAATATTCGTTTCTAAACAATATGTTAACGTCTTGGTGCAAAATCAATTATAAGCATTCATATACCAACATATCATATGAAATATTATGGCATAACGCAAACATAAAAAATGAAAGAAATATAACCTTCTTCTATAAAGACTGGTATGACAGAGGTATAATGTATTTAAAACACATATATGATTTTAGAATAGAAGACTTTTACAGCTTCAACGATATGAAAACTATATATGACATAAATAATGGAGATTTCTTGAAATATTACAAATTATTAGGTAATATTAAAAACGAATGGAAAATAGAAATGAAAACCGTGCCATTGGATAATGAAACACAGAAATACAAAATAAATCAATGTTTATCATCAAAACATATTAATAAAATGTTATATAATATACAGATAGAAAACATGAAATTAACACAGCAAAAACATATAATTAAATGGGAAAGTGAGTTAAATAAACAAGATATCGAATGGAAAGGTATTTTTTCACTGTCATATAAAAGCACAATAAGCACAAAACTTCGTGCGTTTCAGTACAAATATTTAATGAGAATAATTCCAAACAATGGCTTTTTATTCAAATGCAAATTAAAACCTTCAAACTTATGTGAATTCTGTCATATGAATGTGGATTCTAATAAGCATATGTTTTGGGAATGCACTGTCATACAATCGTTTTGGTCGGATATCAACATACTATTACAAACAAGTATACTAGACTACAACAGTAATTTAACATATGAAAACATATCATTTTGTAACGTGAGGGTCGACTGCAAAAATAAAACAATGATTATAAGCTTCCTAATTCTTCTAGCAAAGTATTTAATATATAGGTGCAAATACGATGAAACGCAGCCATCGATAGGCCGCTTTAACACATATATGAAGCAAACAATAAAAATAGAAGAAACTATTGCCACTATTAAGAATAAACTAGATACTTTTCATTCAAAATGGAGTGACTTTATAGAACAAAATACGTAGACATAATCATTTGATATAAGAACCAACGAATGTAAATATATGAGCCCGGACCATTTATTTGACACCCGTCCCCCACTTTTGGACATTTTCTTCTCCGACCTATACCAATCTCATAGCCCATATGCCCTATATAGACTCCTATATTTAGTTTAAAAACTCAATGTTACATGTAGACATGTATTCTTAGGTTAATTATACAGACTATGATGTATTCATGTTTTTGTTGAACTGACAGAACAGCTGTACTATGTTTAATCAACTGTATGTATAATCATATCATTGTATTTGTACATGTACATGTAGCAAAGAGAATAAAATATTAAATGACAACAAAAAAGAAATATTAAAAGAACAGTGGATCGTTATCACTAAGCTAATCTTCTCGCAGGTAGCCTTGATAATAATAATAATACAACAAAATAACATTTTTGCCTTACAAACAATATGAACATTTATAAGTCCTCAGTGACTTTGACCTTGGGTAGTCGTACATGGGTCGTATGCAAAACAAAGCACCAGCCCTAGACATCCATTGTGGCCAAATATTATCAGAATTGGTGAAATGGTTCGCAAGCCATTGAACAGACGAACATACATGGACTAACGCTATATCCCCTCTTGCCTGTCGACGATGGGGTAAAAAAAAAATGTTTTGGCAGCACATGAGAATCGTCTCCTTAGACAATTACACGGTGTCCTGTTAGGGCCGTGTTACGATCTCACAAACCTATGCGCGATATCATGAAAATGCGAGGCGAAAACGCGAGATTCTTCTACATGTATATTCAATCTCCCATTTTCGCGAATTACCTCGCGATCTCACCTTCCGCTTTTGTTTTGTGCATATGTGTGTAATGTCCACATGCATGCTTTCTACACATGCATGAGCAAACGTATTTCCAAAAGCGGAAGGCGAGATTCTTTTCTTTTTCTTTTTTTCAAGTTTGAAAATATTTATTTTCCCCGTAATAGGTTTGTGGTGGGTCGGGGCCATCCCCCACAAACCGTACATAATATACATGTAATAGTCAGATACAAATACAAAATATACAATTACAGATATTCACCCTCTTTTGCTCTTGCAATACTGGGTAGAAATCACTGTTCTATTAAGACTTCATGGTTGAGTGGTACATTAGAATCGTCATTAATGAGAGACCTGAATTTTCAATAAAAAAACTTGCACGTGTTATTAAAAAAAGACAGTAATACTTATAATAAACCCGCAGATGACAATGTCCCTCTCCAGCGCTGCAAGAGCCAAAGTTTGATTTAGCATATGTATTACATGTAATTGATTATGTTATCATTCATATTACCCATGATCCAACTGTGAACCAGTCCCACTCTGTAAAAAGTGAAGTTCAATCCTACTGTGCATCTACATGTTTAAATCGTGTATTAACCCTTTCAACACTACAGCCGTTTATATAGGTGTTTTAAAACAGTGTAGGTCCAAAAGAGCCGGCTCATCAGGATCTGCACTCTTTGCAAGTAATTTTCATATTTGTTAAAAAAAAAATAATATTATAGATCGATTATTTGAAAAGTATTTTGTGTTGAATGGAATTGACCGAAGATTAACATATTATATATAATCCATTCCAGTTATTTAGGGCTGAAAGGGTTAAATGTTACAGTTGTTGGTAACATTATGTATTGACAAACCAATGTACAATCTGTTCTGATCCCCACACTGATTATAAAACAAAACGCGGCTGATTCCGTCATATCATGGTCTTTGCTTGAACCTGTATTACTCTGTGTATATTATATTCTTCTACTAGATTCATATTTATAATGTCTTTATTTCCCAAACCTATAATATGAGGTGGAATGGGAGGTGGGGAGGGGGTGTGGAATGGATTAAAACAAAGAAAGGGGGGGACCCACAAAAAGCAGAGATTTATTATAGCACCCGCTACTAGCTCAGCTGAAGATGAAATCTTATTTTGGTATTTTTGTTACATAAATTAAACTTTTGAAATGATAAAGTCTTCCAAATTTTTGTAAACTTTACAAGTTTGTTGGCCATTATTGCTGCCTTCCTGGATGTTTCATACACTAGTTGAATTCGATGCTTCAGTACGCTGAGACTTGGAACTACTTTTGAACACCGGCAATAATAGTTTGATAAGTGAGATACATACATGTGATACATACAGTTTGAAACAGGATTAGAAAACCAGCTTTTACGTGATGTGAATTCTTCTCCTGGACAATATCAAGCAAAATGGCTAAGGAACTTATAGCTGAACAGTAGCCCATTTCATCAACATTGCAAAGTATACTTTACTGGCAAAGTATACTTTGAGGGAGTAATCATTTTTTTTTCCTGAAATGCATTATTTCATATAGAACTAACAAATGCATATATTTCATGATTAAAAGTATGCAGAATTATTATACTGAATTGATTACATTATCACAGCCAAATTGGCTGTGATAATGTAATAAATTCAGTATAATACAAATTAACAAATTTCTCATAAAATTGAAAATTTCTCCCTCAAAGTATACTTTGCTAGTAAAGTATACTTTGCAATGTTGATGAAATAGGCTACAGAGCTCCAGATAAGCTGCATATTTGCTTAAATGAAATGTACCCAATAAAATTGAAATCAGAAGTAGCGAGTATCAAAAAGCAATACAATTTTACTGTACCTTTATCATGCTGCAGAAAATAATAAACTGACCATAAATACAGCATATTTTTCTTATTTTCTAAGAAAACACATCTTGGTATTTCATTAGAATTGTCTCCAAGGAGACAATTATAATGAAATGCCAAGACTTGTTTTCATTTCGAAGCAAACTATTCAATACTTGCTGTCTGTTGATGTGTAAACAGTAGTGTGATTTTATTTTACCCAAATAAAATTTTGAAATACCCAATTGCTTAAGAAATGATGGAGTGACAATACTCAATTACTAATTCCTTATCTGGAGCACTGGCTGAAATAAAGTAACCTGGTCTAAATTTTTAATAAAAATAAAAGAAGAATTTCAATCATTTATTACTGTCAGCAAAATCCCAAATCCTTAGTCTGTTGTATACGTTTTCTAGGATATGATTGGCAAAAGCACAGGCATTCGGCGTGTTTTGGCTTTCATCGGTATAACTATATATGAACATCAAGGCTTCTAGCTTTGGTCGGACATGACCTCGTATCATAACGCGCGATTTTCTTAACGCTAATGTAAATATTTTACCGGAAAGTTCACATGTTCATTTGAGAATTATTGTTACTGGTAATAGCATAGTTAGAACATAATTATGCAAACAATATTGAATTGCTGCTGTTTTTTCTAGGTCGGGTTGACCTCGTATAGTAAGAAATGAAATAATGTGTTTAAAGCTCGAACGTTAATATTGCACTGGCAAGTTCATATGTTTATTTCAGAATTATCATTATCCTGCAGAAATACATAGAATGCATAGAAAATTACAATTTTAAACATGTTATTTGGTTACAATACGAGCTTGTGTCCCACCACTATAAATATCAAAGCAAATGGCGTTATTTAATAAATTCATTGTGTAACTCAACTGTAGTTCGTCTGCAATAAAACTATTTCTCAAACTTTCTGGTAACCCCTCGGACAACAATGCAAGTAAAACTATTCCTTAACACGGAGAATAATCCCTCCAATGATCATCATGATGATGAGACCCAAGCACCAGCCTATAGACACCACGTAGCCCCGCCACACCGCATAGAACGCAATGTCCAAACCTGCAAATGGAAATATAGAGATTAGTAGGTTAGTGCCATGAATGGGAAAGAATATCTGGCAAGGCTTAGGAAACAGGATGGGCGAGGCTCTGCCGAGCACATCCCATTTCCGTGCCGAGCCAGATATTTTTTCCCATTCATGGCACTAACCTACTATTCTATTTATCCCGTCAACACCGACAAATGGCTTTAAAATGCAAAACAATAACCACAGTCACCGCACATATTCATAGGCAGTGATTATGTCGTATTGACAGGATATCAAAAATGTTTCAAGGCACTGTGTTTCATGGCACATGTATACGCACTGTGTTGACGGGATAAATGTCATTACAGGTAACTTACTGGAACAGATATACAGTGGCATTACAGTGGAACCTCTCTAAACCAGGCACCAAGGAAATATATGTGATCTCATTTTGAGAGGTTTCTTGGTAATGCATCTCGGGTAATAATGCATGTTCATGATTACAAAAGACAGCAGTATGCCCCAGAATGGTCATATGCCTATTTACAGTGGAACATCTCTAAACCGGACACACTGGGGCCTATCAAGGTGTCCGGTTTAGAGACGTTTCACTGTATACGATAACTTACTAAACTTACATATGTCATGGCAATTCATGACTGACTAACTGGTACATAAGAATGCGGTAACAGTGCACTTTATCATTTTATCATGCTCAGCAGAATTCCTACATGTTTCCCAGGCTTTACTGATATCAAAAGATTCTAGCTCGAGTTCATGCATATAAAACTTTACTTCTAACATTCTCCTAATTAGTTCTCTAAATCATGCAGTTTGAACGTCCGAGACCGAGCACTGCTTAGTCTCAACCAAGCGAACTTGATATTGAGCATGGGAATGGAGTGCATGATAGAAGCCCTAACACTCTCTAGCTACAAATGATATCTAATGTATCTGCCACGGCTTGGAACTGGTTGATATTCCTCCGCGAGCCTTTCCTATCCTTGCGTGTTAAACATGTTAAACATGAATTTAAAAGATACCAGCCTGTGTCTGTGTTTATAACCATTACAATGTTCTCGAAGTCAAGCAGTTTGATTGGCCGAGACTGAGTCTCGGCCAATCAAACTTCTTGATTTCGAGCGTACGCACAGAGTGAAAGATCAGAAAGTTTAAAAGCAGGGGCTCAACTCTCCAAGTATCAAGGGTTACCTCTGGTGAGGACACATCTGAGAGCCTCTGTGGAGAACGTTAGCGGAGAGACGTAGCTCAAATACCGCAGCCACATTGGGATGGCTTCTAGTGGCCAGATGACACCTGGAATACAAGCCAATATAAATATGTGACACAATGTGAGGAAAGTGGCCAACAATTCAAGAAGATATTAGTTTGTGATACAGCATGAGAAATGTCATCAAAATGTGATTAGAGCGTCGTATAAAATTGTTTTATTATCATATTTCATTGATTGCTTGATTAATTGATTGATAAGATTTGTATGTCCAGTCAACAGCAAGGTCAATGAGAATGTGCCTGTGTGGAGGTAGTTTATTTATGTGTTTGTTTATTGGTGTTTTACGGCCTATCAACAGCTTAGGTAATTTAAGGCCGGGCCAATGGGTTCAATCCCGCATTTAACCCCCTGCATTGGGGCGGAAATCCCAAAATCAGAACGGAATATTTACATCAAAATAAATATATATTCAGCCTATATTCAAATTAGAATAACCTGACCTGGTGCCAGGTCCATACCACACGAAAGTAGTACATTTCCTTCAGCACTGAAATTACCATAAAAACTTTTAGCACTGAAAGACAGTGTCCTGATCCAATGCCAGCAACCCTTTCTACTTCGGATCACTTTGCCCGTGGGTTTCACTGCTAAGGTATGAATCATTATGCGTATTCAGCTAACATAAATGTGTAAAATACACCACTCCGTGCCTTATCTTGAGCTCTGGTTACACTAACTCACCTTCCCTCATTATAATACGTCAGTTACACAAACTCACCACTAATTAACAGAAAGGGAAATAAGACCCTAGTGCCTCCTTGGATGACGGATGTTTGATCACCCCTCATATACCGTATTTGTTCTAATAGTAGCCCCCTCCCATATTTGCATTCCAAATCTGCTATTTTCACATACAAAAGCCATTTAAAACATTGTTTTAAATGGCTTTTGTATTTGAAAATAATATATCTTGATCCTATTTTCCATGTTTTGATCCCTACAAATTGCATAGCACTGGGGGCGTTTATTAGAATAAATACGGTACGTCAGACACACTAACTCACAAAGGAAAGTAAGACCCGAGCACGACCTGGATGGCGGACGTTTCCTCCGTACACATGGCCGAGATGAGAACGTCGAGGGCCATTCCACAAAACCCCTGAACCAGCACCAGCAGTATAATCCAGACCAGGGGCCCCTCACACGGCACCTGTCGTGATAAAGTGAAAGGGTTTAACGTCCCAGCAACAGTTAAGGTCATATGAGACACGCCATGCGATTTTGTCCCCTAAGAACATGTACGATTTTCCATGAAATATATTTAAAGAAAATGTGATATTTTCCGTTAATGATTCCGCATTTGCTATGAAACTTTTGTCATCTTTCGATGTCATTTACGAAAAATATCGTAGATTTTGTAAATATTTTTTTGTTCTTAGGTACAAAATTGCATGGCATGTCTCATATGTGGTCGTGACTGGAGAAACAGGGCTTGTATTTTGTGTGACCAGTGTAGCTGCTAATCAAATAGCTCACTCCTGTAGCCTGATAGCGGTCTATGTTTCTTGTTGGAAGCATGACGGGTGTCTCATTGATTAAATGGTGAATAGTGCAGATCCTGTTCAGACTGTGCGGATGCACAGGCTGATCTGTATCTACACTGGTCGCAAAACCAATTAGCTCAATTTCTCCAGTCACAGCCACATATAGTCAGGACCACAGCTTAAAAGTATCTCCGACATATGGAAGGTAATATCTGCCATAATTCTATGTGACTTGATGCTTGCGTGCTGATGACATTACAACTTATATTCATGTTATTTCATTTGTCATTTGTATTTATTACATTTGAAATCTGCTTTTTGAAATTGTATTTGTCTTTCTTACATGTCCATTCTGCTGATTGCTTTGTTCAGTCGTCTCATTTACATTACAATTATTGATACGTCCTTATTCGTGTCCCTGTTTTATTGCACTAAGCATTTACAATAGACAGTTAGAACAAAGCACTTAGCACTTTGAATAAGGCCGAAAGCAGTAAGGACAAAGCCGCAGGAAGTAAGCATCAAGCCACAGTCGGAAAGCGGAAAGCCGCAAGCAGAAAGCATCAAGCCAAAAGCAGAATGATGCAAGCAATATATGAGTTAGTAGTGCCTCATTATGACGCCAGATGGCACTGCTGTCAATGTTAGGAATCCTCCGACTAATAAATAATAGTACGATATGTGATTGGCTGTTTGAGGCACACCTCCAATGCCGGTGTTGATGTAAGATTTCACCTACAAATTATCACAGTATAGGTTAGAAGACACCAAATAGTTTTACTATATGGTAACTTACACAGGTTGACTGTCAACCAGGCCCGTTACCGATGCAAACCAATAACCGTCCGGGATCAGACTAAGGTTGACCACCACCAATGATTTTCCCCAAAAAATTAACCCGTTACCACACATTTTTCTATTCTCTGCTCCTTTCATTTTTCTTATGGATGTTGTGGGACCTAATTTCCAATAACCTACACCCATTCTGCTCTCGATCTTGACTAATTAAAATATAGATTTAATTATTGTTGAAACTGGGGTCCCATCTAGTAGGTACACACTTTTCTTTATAGAAATTAAATAAGTGTATAATTGCAACTAGTCCACCACTTTTAAAAATTACGAGTGCCAGCTACACAGATATAATTATTTAGTAATCGTTAATGTACTCATAGAGACTCGCGGTGGTATCAAGCTAGTTCCATATGCAAATGATGCAGTATTTTTAAATTATTTATATCAAATAAATGCTGAATAAATAATTTTATCGACATATCATAAAGTATGATATTGCACATCAAAACATAAATAAATGGAATAAATAGTTGCTTCCGTTATCATTTTAAGGAAACCCGGTTATCGCCCCTGATATCAAACTGGCATTTCGCGTTTGATATAAAAAGTATAATAATGTCAATGAGTACGTCTGGTAATGGTAAATCAATGTTCAGTTTGCCAGAAAAATGTCAGATTGAAAGAATAAAGAAAAACATGTCTCCCTGTAGTATAACCTGGCATGTAGCACTCTAGGTTTAAGGTTAGAGAAATTGAGTATGCAAAAGTAGTCCGGCATAAAAAATAGTCCGGGTGTTTTAAGGTCACAGACACAGCTTTCTTGCAAATCTTGATCCATTACTACCCTGTTTCACTTGAGGAACATGTTGTGGTGTTTTTAACACCAGTTTTCAGCATATTTGAAGCATTTAAAAGAAAACATTGGTCACGGGATGTAAACAGAGTTTCCGTGGCCAATGAATGTAAACAATAGTGGGGGACATGACGAGGTTGGTCCCAGAACATCCATACGAATAGTGAAAGTAGGAAAGACTGGCTGGGATTCGGTTAAATTATACAGTAAAACTATTTGGTGTCTTTTAACCTAAACATGGCGCAACAGAAAAGGCATCATCAATCTACATCAACACCGTTAGGGACATGGAAACAATTTAGAGAGCAACGCATTGGAGGACGGGTACCAGCATACTAAATCATTTTAGGATAACTATTTTAAGTTTTAGCAGCGCACCTGGCGTCATAATGGTTGTTCCCAAATTACTGTTGCAATTGTTGTTGTCAAGGGGCGTGGCTTAGCGAGGTCACAAAACGCACGCCAAAACAGCGATGCAATAATCAATAATGGAACTCCGGATGTCACTAAGAATGAATCATCAAACCGATTAGAATGTAATCAACACAAACGCATTGAAACAGTGCGAATGAATAAAGCATCAAGCCCAATGCACATGCAAGTTAGACTACAACCAAGAATATTTCAAATGTCATAAAAACGAATGACGAATAAAATAACATGAAAGTAAGTTGTAATGGCACAAATCAGCAAGCATCAAGCCACATATAATTGTAATAAGACGGATAGAACTTAGAATGTCATCAGCAAGCAAGCATCAGACCTAATATAATTATGGCGGATATTACCTTCCATGCTATCTAGCTACAAGAGTTGCCTACGATATGGTTATCTCAAGGGGAGAGTATCGCAGCGAGATAGCAATTGTTTCTAGCCTCTATCAAGCAATATAGATCGCTTACAGGCTACAGGAGTGTGCCATTTGATCAGGAGCTACACTGGTCACAAATGACATAAGACCCATTTCTCCAGTCACAGCCACAAATAATGGAGATTATTGCACACATCACTTAAATAGCACACTCCTGTATTGTGAGTATGGTCTATATTGCCTGTTAGAAGCATAATGGGTGATTTACGGACTGAATGGCAAACAGTGTAGGGCCTGATCAGACTGCGTGGATGTGCAGGCTGATCTGGATCATAATTGTCGCGAAACACATAAGTCCCATTTCTCACAGCCACAAATATGCATTTTCACTTCCATGTTAGTTATTTCTCTTTGATTAAACATAGTTTATTGTTTTCAATGTACACAAGGTTTGGGCCACAAGTTCTACCAACTGTGCTAGGGCCCTCACCTTTTATTTTTCATATAAACAGCATGTACAGCACACGTGTCAAAACAGAACACCTGGAACGGTACAACTTGGTGTAGTGTAACCAGTGTAGTTACATAATGTGAATTCACATCCTATTTAAACTCTGTAAATCTGATCAAATAGACAAACATTATTTTTTAAGCAGAGTTATGTAATTTATCCCATCGACACAGTGTGTATGTGCCATGAAACACGGTGCCGTGAAACATGTTTGATATCCGGTCAATACGAACTAATCACTGCGTATGAATATGTGCTGTGGCTGGGGTTATTTGTTTGCATTTTAAAGCTATTTGTAGGTATTGACGGGATAAATAGAATAGTAGGTTAGTGCCGTGAATGGGAAAAAATATCTGGCGCGGCACGGAAACGGGCAGAGCCTCGCCCATTCCCATTTCCTAAGCCTTGCCAGATATTTGTTTCCATTCACGGCACTAACCTACTATTTTCTATAATTAGAACTATCACCAGCCTTTGTTGGAAACTGAATGACTCGGGGTGTGGGCAGCATATTGTGAGAAAAGAGAAAATTGGTGAAAATAGGAAACCTATTCACCCCCTCGACAAAAGTATGATTTGTTGGGCCGTTTTATTAAAAGAGGAAATCAGCTGTAAAAAAGAGAATTTCACACCAATGGGATGTAGTTCACACGGCAGTCATGTCATGAAATACTGTTCCGCATTTTCTATAAAAAATAAATGTCATCTTTCGACGTCATTTACAGAAAATATCACAGTCTCTGTAAATACATTTCATGCGATATCATCGCACATGTTCTCAGTTACAAAATCACATGGCATGTCTCGTTTGTTTGTCAGCCGGCCTGTATTTGGTCAATGCATAACAAGTTACAAGATAAATATATAAATTATCATTTTACTTGTAACAGTAAAATCATATGTGGGAATATGGAACAGAATGAGTTTCGGTGACCTTGAGCTTAACAACTAGGCTAACTACCAGGGTGGGAACGGTTCCACATGCCAAATCCTGAAAATGGCTAAACAAATATATTGTTGCACCCACATATGCGTAAAAGTGTGCTTCCCATGTTGAAACATTAATATTTTTCTGTAATTATCAGGAACCTGAATTACTGATTTCAGGATATATCCTGAAAATTCCCACCCCTGAATTAGAAATCATTTGAACCCGACAACTACCTAGCGGGGTTTGCAAACAGTGCAGATTGAGATGAGACGGCTCGTAATAGGATCTGCACTGTTTGCATGTAATTTCATACTTTTTAGAACAAAAACACCCCCTTTTCATAAATGGACTAGTCTGAAAAATCAGCTTGTGACGACTGGCACAGTCCGTTCCAGTTACTTACTGTCTGTTTCACAAAACCTGCGCAAATTTTACGACCATATAAACAATGCAAAAACAATAGTTTGTCGATAATATTAAATTATAGCAAAATTTAAGAATGAGCCTTCTTTTTATTTCGTGAAATTTGGTCCAATATTGATTTTACATGTACATGTATTACGAAAAAACAATTTCCCCATGTTAAAGCCACATAGACATCTGTGAAGATGGCTATGGGGATTTAACATAGGGAAATTTTTTATAATTTCAGAAATACCGGACTAATTTTCAAAACTGTTGTTTTCTTAGCTTGATCATTTCCAAGCTATCTTGTAAGCTATGTCACACACGGAAACTGGTTAAGGCAACACCCTTTACCCAATTAAACAACAATGAATCAATAATGATACATTTTACGATAAATTTAGAAAGAATACTTGTTAAACAGTCTATTAGCATGATTATGTATAGTCTGACTTACTCTTTGGACCACTACAGTGTAAGGCTAGCCGAAACGAGAACAAACTTTGATAAACCAGCGGCTTCATAAACGTTTTTGTTACGTACTACATTGTAACTAAGTGTACCTCCGGTGTGGAGAGTTTCATATAGGAAACTTCGGCCTCAAATAGTTTCGTACCAGATATAATAAGATTGATTAATTGAGTATTGGTGTTTAACGGCCTATCAACATCTAAGGTCATCTAAGGCCAGGTCAACGGGTCTATCCCATATTTAACCTGTCCATAATTAGGGAAATTCCCAAAATCAGAACTGAATATTCACAGAAAAATATATATTCAGCCCTGAAATTAGAATATCCTGACCTGGTGCCAGGTCCATTCCACACAAGTCACTTAGCTCCAACCCAAAAAGTAATATGATCAGCACTAATCCTATTACTTTTAATGGGGTATAACAGGATTTAGCTCTCAAGTATTAGAAGGCCGAAAATGTACACGAGGGCCAAACCATGTAAGTTGGCATTCACATAAGGATGAACACCGATCGTTAAATTACTCATCGTGTGCTCACGACCAACCACCCACAAATATAATAAGAACATTGGCAATGGTGTATAACACTTTCTGTGTTACAGAACATGAATTATGGGTAAATTTGTGGAAAATACCGGAAATAAAGCTTGCATTTTATTAATATGAACAATCAGCAACAAATAATGATCAAAACTAGTTCACTTATATATATGAGACCTCAGGTGTGACTATATAGCTTTAATCACATATTTTTCATAAGGACTGAAGAAAAAAAAATATGTCACGGTACGTAACTCACTATGGGCACGAATACACATATTCTCCCCATAGTGAGTTACGTACCATGACACACGTAATTGTATTTGGGTGTATTTTGGTGTTTCGTAACACCGACCGCGGCTAACGTTACGGGCCCGTAACTCTAGCCGGTGCCAATAACTCCCCCCACCCCTCAATGGCTCAAGACAGTTCTACCAAGAAAGTCTGTTAAAGAAAACCTAATACCTTTTCATTGTTTCCAAAATGCCAATCGCCTCCTGTATCTCGGAAGTTAATGTTCGCAAACAGGGTACGTAGTGGACATTACGGTGTCCTGTTAGGGCGAGAACGCGAGGCGAGAATGTATTCTCGCGATCTCGCGATCTCGCATCTCATCTCGCGATCTCGCATTCTCGCGATCTCGCGATCTCGCATTCTCGAGATCTCGCATTCTCGCGATCTCGCGATAGGAAGTAAATATATGCGCATGCTCGCTGGGAATGCGTTTTGTACGGTGGCACAGAGGGGACATGGAAATATTTTTTATACTTTCGCGTGCGCACGCAATAGGTTTTAGGCTGATCTGGAGCTACCCTGGGTGGTATTACCAAGTGGTATGGTTTCCCATGTACTGGCTCATATACAGTATACATGTAGCACGGTAAATAGACGGCAGTACGCCAATGAACCTAACAAACAAAGGCGGCGCCGGAAGAGAGATGGTTCGATTATTGTCCGACTACGTACCAACTGAGCTAGGGAGGAAGATGTAATACATTTTGTGATAATCAGCCGGTATGTCCGTATGTATAAAGGTATTGTATAATCCAAGTGGAACATACATGTACCTACATAACGCCCATGTATATGTGTAGCTGATTGTTTATGTCAACAACTTAGAGTTGCTAACTTTTTGTATAACTGTTTAATATTAGCAATTGTAGAAGTGCACACTTTCTTAAGAGAACAGACAATACAACTGGCGATTAAATTCTGACAAGGGAGACAACCTGCTAAACTGACGAGTACGTCGTTTCATTGCGTGCGCACGCGAAAGTAAAACATATTTCCATGTCCCCTCTGTGCCATCGTACAAAACGCATTCCCAGCGAGCATGCGCATATATTTACTTCCGACCGCGAGATCGCGAGATCGCGAGAATGCGAGATCGCGAGAATGCGAGATCGCGAGATCGCGATATCACGAGATCGCGAGAATGCGAGATCGCGAGATCGCGAGAATGCAAGATCGCGAAATCGCGAGATCGCGAGAACGCGAGGCGAGATCGCGAGAATGCGAGAACGCGAGGCGAGATCGCGAGGTGAAAACGCGAGATTCAATCTCGCAATTTCGCCTCGCGATCTCGCAATCTCGCCTCGCGATCTCGCGATCTCGCGAGCACGCCTCGCGTTCTCGCGATCTCGTGTATAAATCGAGAGAGCGAGAACGCGAGAATGTAATGTGGCCCTAACAGGACACCGTAGGTAACAGAGCCCATTATTCTTTGGGCTCCTTGGAGAAAGCCCTCTAAATTCATTTCGTTCGTGTTGACAAGGAATTGAGGAATTCTGTCTTTCTTGTAACGACGTCTCTGATTGGCGGAGTCAGAATGTTGCATTATGGTATACGGCTATGACGTATTTAGCAGACCCTGCATGATGCTGCAGGTTAGTGTATTAATGATTGCTGCATCATGCAGGGTGGTGTATTAAAGACCTGACCCTGCATGACCCTGCATGATGCTGCATGATGCAGGGTATTACATACAAACCCGACCCTGCATGATGATGCATGATGCTGCATGATGCAGGGTAGTGCATTAAATGCCTGACATGGCTGACCCTGCATGATGCTGCATCATGATTGGTAGTGCATTAAAGACATGGCATGGATGACCCTTCATGATGCTGCATGATGCAGGGTATTGCGTACAAACCGACCCTGCATGATGCTGCATGTTGCTGCATGATGCAGGGTAGTGCATTAAAGACATGACATGGATGAACCTGCATGAAGCTGCATGATGTAGGGTATTGTATACAAACACGACCCTGCATGATGCTGCATGATGCAGGGTATTGCATACAAACACGACCCTGCATGATGCTGCATGATGCAGGGTATTGCATACAAACCGACCCTGCGTGCTGCAGGGTAGTGCATTAGAGACCTGACATGGATGACCCTGCATGATGCTGCATGATGCAGAGTATTGTATACAAACCCGACCCTGCATGATGCTGCATGATGCAGGGTATTGCATACAAACCGACCCTGCGTGATGCATGGTAGTGCATTAGAGACCTGACATGGATGACCCTGCATGATGCTGCATGATGCAGAGTATTGTATACAAACCCGACCCTGCATGATGCTGCATGATGCAGGGTATTGCATACAAACACGACCCTGCATGATGCTGCATGATGCAGGGTATTGCATACAAGCCGACCCTGCGTGATGCAGGGTAGTGCATTAGAGACCTGACATGGATGACCCTGCATGATGCTGCATGATGCAGAGTATTGTATACAAACCCGACCCTGCATGATGCTGATGATGCAGGGTATTGCATACAAACCGACCCTGCATGCTGCAGGGTAGTGCATTAGAGACCTGACATGGATGACCCTGCATGATGCTGCATGGTGCAGGGTATTGCATACAAACCCGACCCTGCATGATGCTGTATGATGCAGGGTGGTACATTAAAGACCCTTATAGTACAGGTATTTAGCAAGCCCCTGCATCATGCTAATTACTTTTAACGTACGGAAGGTTCAATATTCATATTGTAGCAAGACCCTGCATCATGCAGGATTTTTTAGCCTGAGGTTGAAAAATAATTATCATGACCCTGTATGATGCAGCATGTGCTAAAAGATTAGGGTAGTGCATTAATGACCCTTTTAGTACGTCAGCGAGGGTGCTGAATGAGTATACCACGGCGGGTACAGGGGTACTGTACGTCACGTACATGTACACGACGGCGTGTTATATAGCACCGCTTCGACCTATGTGTTCATAAATCATTCGTGCCGTGTGCAGCAGCTGTTTTCCTGCGATAAATCACAGATACATGTACCTCGGCAATGCAGTGGCAGCACCAATATATTCCTCTTAACGTCGGAGACACCGCAGACATAATTGATGTATGTGTGATACCACTTTCCTTGCTTTAATGCAAATATACTGAACAAAAAAGTAACGCTACATACATAATTATACTATTATGCTATCAAATGTATAACCGTGTGTTAATCCAATTGGATGTTGTATTGTTGGTATACCATCCCTCAATAACCATACGAAACACTATTATACTGGCGTAATGTACGGAGCCCCGCAGGGGACGTAGAATTGTTTTTTTTTTATTATTTCGTAACAATTCGTTCCCTCAGTTTAACAATTCGTTCCCACGAAATAACAATTCGTTCCCTCAGTTTAACAATTCGTTCACACGAATTAACAATTCGTTCTCTCAGTTTAACAATTCGTTCCCACGAAATAACAATTCGTTCCCTCAGTTTAACAATTCGTTCACACGAATTAACAATTCGTTCCCTCAGTTTAACAATTCGTTCCCACGAAATAACAATTCGTTCCCACTGGAACGAATTGTTAATTCTTTGGAACGAATTGTTATATCGTGGGAACGAATTGTTAATTATACAGTGATGTATATGTAACATGAAAATAACTTTACGGTGAACGATAGGCCGTCGCTCAACTAAATAGATTTAAAACAGTCCGATCAGGATCTACACTTTTCGCCATTGCATTCCATCAATGAAACACCGGTCATGGTAACAAGAAACAAGAAATAAGAAATTTAAAATGGATGCCACTTAGCGTTTAGTAGAAACTAATTCCTTGATAAAGGCCTTGTGCCGAAACGTCGGAAAAGTGGGTTCCTAGTATTTGTAGTGTAATAACTAACAGGCAGATTTTCAAAGATCAGACGTTTTACCAGTTCTAGTCGCTACAGCTAGGTTTTGGGGCAGATTTCCAAAGGATCCTCGTTTCCGTCGTTGCCGTGACGACGTGATAGATAATATACATATGTGGCTGTGACTGGAGTAATGGGACGTATGTGTCTTGCAACCAGTGTATATCCCGATCAGCCTGTGCATCCGCACAGTCTGATCAGGATCTACACTTTTCGCCATTCCATTTCATCAATGAAACACGGGTCATGCTTCTAACACGACATATAGATTGCTATCAGGCTACAGGAGTGCGCTATTTAATCATTTAATCTGGTTACACTGATCACAAATCCCATAAGCCCCATTTGTCCAGCTATGGCCACCATATAATGTATAATACATGTATCATGTTGTCATGTCGTCCGTCGATCCAAACAATCATATCGCTAGAAACTCATCTTCGGCAGGACAATAGTCAACGTGATTGTGAGGAAGTGTGTTTATGACAGTTGTGGCCAGTCTACTACTGTAAAGTAGACTGGCCACAACTGTCATAAACACACTCGTGATCTGTAATTATGACTGTGACTTACGTGCACGACATACGAGTACAAGTATATCGCAAGTCTAGCTTCAAATTAGTTCCGAGTACATAACTCTGATTACATTTCATTACACTCCATTACATAAGACAACATGTTGCCTATAGAGCGGAATATATTGTCCTTATTACGTAACGGATTTTGATGAAATATAGCGCATCCAACGCGTCCTGCATTTGGTGGTCTCTGTACTTTGGCCCAAACTTCTGTCGTTTTTGCGAAGAATCGATGTCCGTATCGGTAGACACTGAAATCGATTCTTCGCAAAACGACATAAGTCTGTGCCGAACTCCTGGACGACCAAATGCAGCTCATGAAGACGCGTTTGCTGGAGAGGGGTTGGTAGCGTTACGGGTAACATGGTCCGTATAGTCCAAATAGGTGCACTTCTGTACATCTTCTATATCTATATCATACAAGATGCGACTGGTGGTAACGTTACTGGGCCATATAGGGGCACTCGGGTAACATGGTCCGTATAGTCCAAATAGTGGCACTTCCATACATATTCTATACGAGACATGTTGCGACTGGTGGTAACGTTACTGGGCCGATATGAAACTAAACTATATTTCTTTGCAGTTCTGTATGTCATAGTTTTTTTAAATATTGTTCCATTTATTGACACAGTCCGATAGACCGTCGGTGACGTAAAAATACCGAGCTACGTCATTTATGTCATTCCCTATGCAGATACTTTTATTTCTCGTTTCTACCTGCTCCTATAGACAGGATCACCATTCAATGAGTATATCATCTGACATTACCAGTTGTACAAGGGAACAGCCCTCTATCCATACGAAGTACATGCATATGGACAAGTCATTAAATAATTATACACGTTTGTTCCGACATGACGTATACATACATATGTGGACACATCATTACATCAGTACACATGTTTGCTCTGACATGGCTCATGCATACAGGGGAACAGCCATATATTGCAAGTATATGGATAATTCATTAAATAGTTACACACGTTTTCTCCGACATGTCGCATGCATGCAGAGAAACAGCCCTTGAATCCTAGTATGTGGACAATTCTTTCAATAATTACAAACATTAGCTCTGACATGAAACATTCATACAGGGGAACAACTATTCATTCAAAGTATGTGAACAAGTCATTAAATCACATACATTTGCTCGGACATCACGCATGCATACAGGGGAACAAGTATTCATTTTAATTATATGGACAAGTTATTGCATATTTACGCAAGTTTGCTGACATAACGCATGCATACGGGGAAACAGTTATCCATACAAATTATGTAGACAAGTCATTAAATCACTATACAAGTTTGTTCCGACATGACGCATGCATACAGGGGAACAGCCATCTTTTCAAAGTATGTAGACAAGTCATTAAATCACTACACACGTTTGCTCCGACATGACGCATACATACAGGAACAAACTTGTTGTTGTTGTTAGTACCACGTGATCATACACCTTGATACCGCCTGGTAATGATATAAAGTCGAACCTGTGCTAAAGACCACCTCCGAATAGCAATCACCTGGCTGTAAAGGCCACACTTTTGTTGTCCCAATGGCACAATTACTATATAAATGACCCTGTGAATAAAGACCACCTGTGAACAAAGGCCAGATTGTTTTCACTTCCCATGGCTGGCCTTTATTCACAGGTTTGACTGTACACCCATACTCATAGTCATATAGTACGTCACGGGCACCTGCTATTTTGATGGGGTATGGTCTGAAGTGGATGATTTGTCTTACCTGATTCGGTGCACCCTATCCAAATAGCAGGTACCCGTGACATACTGCACCCACCATGATACTGCCAGTTAGAAATGCTAAGAAGTTTATTATGTGAAAAGCTTGCTGTCATTGTAACAGCATTCTATATCCTGGAATCAGCGCTACATTCGTATTTGAGAATGACTATAAACAATTATGGATGTGACCAGTTATGTTAAAAAGAACTAACACAGTCGACCGTATAGCTAGCATAAAAATGCAGCATAAGTTGATATGAATATATCATTTAACCTTTCTAAACCGGACACCTAGAAAATACCTGTGGTCTTATTTTTGATGAGTTTCTTGGTCATTTATCACATGTGATACTGTCTGTTCATGTTCGCATAACACACAACTATGGCTCTGACTGATCAAATGCCTGATTTACAGTGAAACCTCCCTAAGTCGGACACCCTGGGGACCTAGAGAAGTTTCACTGTTTGTGTCGGTGCCATGCACTGCATATGACATACATCAACCAATCGAACCATTTCATTTCATTGAAATTGACCCCCCCCCCCCCCACACACACACACACACACACACACACACACACACCCCAATGCAGCAAGTTACATTCATGACAGTAACTGTTGATATGCCGTCGTTAAACACCAATATTATTGTTTTGAACATTCAGTTTCGGTTTTGTTTTTCGTGTCGGCTACATCTCGTTTGGTATATCAGCCGATGCACAGATTTCTAAATATGTTTCTGCATTTTTATCATTTCTGATCAAACGGTTATGTTGTTACCACTCAGTTTAACGGTTCAATTGAGTGGTAACAACATACACTTTAGATGGATGGGTGGGGCCACCCCCTACCTTCGCCGGGTCAATAGTATGATGCTTTCGACGCCCTTGGGCGTGTATAGTTTGCTTGTTTATTAGTGTTTAACGGCCTATCAACAGCTAAGGTCATGTAAGGCCGGGCAAACGGGTTCGATCCCATTTTAACCTGCTGCATTGGGGGGAAAATCCCTAAATCAGAACGTAATATTTACATCGAGAACAAATATATTCAGCCCTGAAATTAGAATAACCTGACCTGGTGCCAGGTCCATACTACACCAAGTCACTTGGCCCCTACACCTAAAATAGGATTACGAATATCGTAATACTCACATAAGGGGTAAAACCAGGTCTCCAGTCGGGATTCCGGTAAGGATGAACCCCGATCGTTAAATTACCCATCGCGTGCTCCCACCTGCCACCCACTTGGGCGTGCATAGACAATAATAGAGACTACCACGCTAGTGTCGTTTGAGATCAAGCTTACCAGAAAAGACGCGTAGGAGTTCCAAAGCTCGTCTGATAGAGTTTATAGAAAACAAATTCCAGCAGTGTACTCTGTTCATCATGTAATGTTTTATGCTCTATAATGAGCAAGTATGACGTGGTTTTCGTTTCCGTGGTTCACTTTGCGTTATTACGTTGATGTCGTATGGTGACGTTATGTGACGTTATTTAACCAATGAACCGTCAGAATTTAGTTTTCAATCTGCTTTGACCCGGATTTGTCCAGGAGCCTATTTCACCAACATTGCAAAGTATACTTTCCTAGCAAAGTATACTTTGAGGGAGAACATTTCAAGTTTAGGATACATTTATAATTTTTTATTATACTGAATTTATTACATTATCACAGCCATTTTGGCTGTGATAATGTAATACATTCAGTATAATAATTCTGCATTTGTTTTAATCATCAAATATATGCAATCATTAGTTCTGTATGAAATAATGCATTTCGGAAAAATCAATGATTCCTCCCTCAAAGTATACTTTGCTAGATAAGTATACTTTGCAATGTTGATGAAATCGGCTACAGGGGCCCGTTTCACTAAACATCGTACGACTAAAATGTTCGTAAGTGAAAATTTAGGATCGTCTGTCAACCTCAAATGATGGATTTACATTTATTGAGCATAGGCTGCGTATGCAGTCTATGCTCAATAAATGTAAATCCGATAATTGTTTACAAGACAACACTGTTTATGTAAAATTTAATGACTATCATACTTTTGCACTTACGAACATTTTAGTCGTACGAAGTTTAGTGAAGCGGGGCCCTGGTAAATAGGTACATGTAGGACTATACATGTACTCGTCCACGAGTAACCGAGTTATCGGTTACTGAATCAATGAATTCAGCACGGTACCACCAATATCTCCATAAATAAACAAACAGCAAAGTGTTCCCCGTATGCCTGTTTACTCTAACATGCTTATTTATATGTTAATTGAAAGTCAGAGCATTGATTTATCTTCTACTGCATTAGTACGATATTTCAACATGACACATTCCCAATACTTTCTGACTTATATTTGGCAGTTATGGTAATCGTCGTCCCAGCTATACGTTACTAAATGCAGCGACAATCACCCGTTAACCCTTTCAACACTACAAACCTGTATAGTGGTATTGGAAAATAGTGTAGATTCAGATGAGCCGGTTCGTGACGAGCCGTTTCATCAGTATCTGCACTTTTTGCGAGTAATTTTCATATTTTTTAGAACAAATATACCCCCCTTTTCATATTTGGACTAGTCTGAAAATCAGTTTGTGACGGTTGGATTATTTGCAAAATTAAAATCCATTCCAGTTACTTAGGGGTGAAAGGGTTAAGTAGGGAATCCCGTATACAAGCGCCTGCGTTAAACTTGCTATGATGTCAACGTTTCTGAACATCTATTGGCAATATCAACTCGCAATAAAGCAGTTTGACTCAATATCAACTCGCAATCAAGCAGTTTGACTGACTGAGCCTGAGCTGTAGCACAGCTCAGGCTCGGCCAATCAATGTGCTTGATTTAAATCACACTATGCAATTATTTTGGAATAAGCAATGAGGATCGTAGCTAGTTATCTCCCTTTGCAAATATATTTATAGAGATCCGGTCCTATGCTGTATTTCAGCGTTTATTTCTTGATTGAGTTTTGCGAACAGAGTAGACCCAGATCAGACTGCACATCTGTGCAGTCTGATCTGAGTCTACACTGATTGCAATTAATAAGTGTGAAAATATGAATCTGGCAAATAATGTAGTCCCAGGTCAGATTGCGTAGATATATAGGATGAATTGGATCAACACTAGTAGAAATCACTATATTGACTATATTTCACAATATACATGTAGCATGCTACATTCGCTCTCTTTTTAAACAATAACATTCAAAACTACACAATTTGGACCGGATTTCTATAAATAGATTCAACGGGAGATAACTAACTACGATCCTCATTGAAAAAAAGCAGGCGATGGTGTAACGGTATAAATATACCAGATGCGGTAAATGGACAGGTTGTATGCAAAAGTAGTCCGGTAAAATATAGTCCCAATGCGTTTAGGCCACATACAGTTTGCTTGCAAACCCTGATCAACTGTCGTTAAAACCTGCTTGAGAAAAATGTTAAAGATCAACAACAAGAGCCATTAATGACATTTTGTATAAATTGTCCTTACAAACACATATTTTATGAACAAGAGTGATTTCCCCGAAAAAAAAATGCTTTTCTCTACCGGCAATCAACGATTTAATACCATGCACAGGTAACGCAAATCCCGCAGGTAGCCGGTCACTTATCTCCTGCAATTTCGACTCCATGTTCATGCATGTTAGGATACTAGTATTTAACTCTTTGCATGCTGGGAAACTTGTGGCTATAAATAGTTCAAAAATAGCAGACGACATTTCATTGTATTTTAATTTATTTCTCCCTGTAAATGTCATGAACATGTCTTGGAATTTCATTAGAATTGTGTCCTCCGGACTCAATTCTAATGAAATTCCAAGACATATTTAGAGAGTGAAATAAGAAAAATACTCGTAATTTGTTGGATGTTATTTTCACCGCTAGCATGCAAAGAGTTAACAACCAACACTCGAACATAATGGTCACGTGGTGTAAACAGTGCTGACGTTGTGAACGTCTCATAAAACATGAATGGTCTGGAGATTGGATTTGCTTTTCTTTGAAATAAATGAGCAGGGGGCCGTTTCACTAAACTTCGTAAGACTAAAATGTTCGTAAGTGAACATTTAGGATCGTCTGGAAAGTTTAATTGATGGATTTACATTTATTGAGCAGCCTATGCTCAATAAATGTAAATCCAATAATTGTTTACAAGAAAACATTGTTAATGTGAAATTTACAGACTATCATAATTTTGCACTTATGAACATTTTAGTCGTACGAAGCTTAGTGAAACGGTCGCCTGGTGTTTAATTTAATTTAGATTCCGTGCAGACAAGTTGCAGGTTATGTAAAAATAGGTTCTGTAAGATCCATATGAAAATAGCAGATATTTGTTATATATTCTACTGTCTGTTTCACGAAAGCTGCCCAAATTTTACGACCATATAAACAATTCAAAAACAATATTTTTTTTCTATAATATTAAATTAAAGGAAAATTTAAGAATGAGCCTTCTTTTTATTTCGTGAAATTCGGTCAAATATTGGTTTTATTACGAAAAACATGGGGGAAAAAGAGTTGTGGGAGGAGTCAAAAAACGAAAAAATTTGGAAATTGACTCAGAAACCTGACTAGATAGCTTGGATATGATCTAACTAAGAAAACAAAAGTTAAATTTTAAAAATCGGTCCAGTATTTCTGAAATTCAAAAACATTTCCCCATGTTAAATCCCCATAGACATCTTGAAGATGTCTATGGGGATGTAACATGGGGAAATTTTGTTTTCGCAATAAAATCAATATTTGACCAAATTTCACGAAATAAAAAGAAGGCTCATTCTTAAATTTTGATAACATTTAATATTATCGAAACAAATATTGTTTTCGAATTGTTTATATGGGCGTAAAATTTGGGCAGCTTTCGTGAAACAGACAGTAGTATACACTACCGCCTGCGCTATTTTTGTCAATATTTGTATATTTTTTTTAATGAATATTGTGCTTGAAATCAAGCAGATTGACTGACCTGAGCCTGAGCTGCGATACAACTCAGGTTCATGCATTCAGATTGCTTAATAGCGAGTATGATATGCCAATTGATAAAATTAACCCAGGCGGTTGTGTATCCCGGGTCAGTGATAAAGTAAAACGATATATTTAGTGCTTTCTAACCGTAAGCTATTTTATGAGAGTAGTGCGCATGCTTCATAGTTAGTAAGCGTTTAACCCGAATATTCTGGCTGTCACGCAGGGCGACTTACAGGTCGCCCTGCGTAACAGCCAGGATATTCAGGTTAATAGTAAAAGAAATACGTGGTGTATAGCTTCGGAAACAAAACCATTGTCTTATTATATGTATTTTGTTTTATTGGAGATTCGCTACAATGTCTAGTACATTTGGCTAATGCACTTAAGAAACAATTATCCTGTAACAATCGTATTATTGTTGCGTCCACTGAGTGTGTTATATTGTTTTGTGGCAGAGAGACGATATTAATTATCTCGGTGCAGACAGAACACATAATTGAACCTTCAACACTATCACATTAGAAAGTTATTTATAAACTGACAAAGAAGTGGGATAATGTTGATACTGAAATAGAGAGGTGCAACAAAAACCTTAATTAACTCTCTGCATGCTGGGAAACTTGTGGGCTATAAATAGTTCAAAACTAGCGGACAAGAATTCATCATATTTTCTTGTATTTCTCCCCGTACATATCATGAATATTTCTTGGAATTTCATTAGAATTGAGTCCTGGGGACTCAATTCTAATGAAATTTCAAGACATATTTACATAGAGAAATAAAACATATACTCCTAATTCGTTTGCCGCTAGCATGCAAAGAGTTAAGCCTCCTATAAAGATTGGACCCTAGACCAAGTGTATAAACCGAATATCCCGGCTGTCACGCAGAGCGACTTAAAGGTTTGACTTACAAGTCGCCCTTGGTAACAGCTAGATTATTCGAGTTAATAGTAAAATAAATACGTGGTGTATATATAGCTTCGAAAACAAAACCATTGTCTTATTAAATGTATTTTATTTTATTGGAGATTCGCTACTATAATCCATTTAGGTCGCAATTACCCTGTAACAATCTTATTATTTTTGCGTCCACTGGGTGTGCTATCAAGGTGTATGATCACGTGGTACTAACAACAACAACCAGTACTGAAACTTCCAGAATCCATCCGATGTTAAGTACGTATTCTTGTATAGTGTCCTTATTACGTAACGGATGTTGATGAAATATGGCGCATCAAACGCGTCTTGTTAAGCTGCATTTGGTGGTATCTGTACTTTGGCCCAAACTTCTGTCGTTTTTGCGATGAATCGATTTCCGTGTCGGTAGACACGGAAATCGATTATTCGCAAAAACGACATAAGTCTGTGCCGAACTCCCTGGACGACCAAATGCAGCTCGTGAACCAGTGTATTCCACATACAGTGGAACCTCTCAAAACCGAATACCAAGACAATACATGTGATCTCATCTTGACGGCTTTCTTGGTAACGCATCTCAGATAATAGTGCATGTTCATGATTGAAAAATACATAGGTATGTCCCAGAATGGTTATATGCCTGCTTTACAGTGGAACATCCCTAAACCGGACTCACTGGGGACCTCCCAGTGTGTCCGGTTTAGAGATGTTCCACTGTACGCCGAGAATGGGGCATAGATGGTGTATTCGGTTAAAAATAAGATTTACTGTCTGTTTCACGAAACCTGCCCAAATTTTACGGCCATATAAACAATATTAAATTTTATCAATGAGCCTTCTTTTTATTTCGTGAAATTGGGTCAAATGTTGATTTTATTACGAAAAATTAACATGGGTAAAAAAGCGGAGAACCTGGAGGAGGAGACGAAAAAAAATGGGAATTGATTCTGAAATATAGCTATATAGCTTGGAAATTAGTAATGATCTAACAAAGAAAACAAAAGTTTTAGAAAATTGGCCCATTATTTCTAAAATTAGAACAAAATCCACATGTTATGATTTAACATGATTTAACATGTGTAAATTGCATAAGCGAGTTTAATAAATATCATATCAAATCAAAAGAAATGTTAGATGGTATGCATTGCATAAGCACAGTATCATAATAAGAATACTATTGATCATATAACTTGTTTTCTGTAGCGGTCACAGTTGCATAATACGAGTAAGTGCATGCATTTCACTAAATTAAATGTATATGAGTTGCAACAAGGTAGGGGATCACGTGGTTTCCGAACGGCATGACGCCATGTTTTTTAGATGTGTTTACAGTCGATTTTCTTTAATATCTTGCTAATGGAATAACATATTTTTATGAAATATACCGCAGCAAATGCGGTACACGTTGCCCTTTATTGTTGTATAGGCGGCTTTAATCTCATAATTGTGTCGTTTTGACGAATAATCGGTTACCGTAAATGTAAATAAAAACTAGAGCGAATGTAAGAAATAAACGGTACTCGATTCTTTGTGAAATTTATAAGTTATTGTAAAGAACTTTCAGAGCACCCATACAACACATATGCCATATTATTTGGTGCGCTACATATCATCAAAATCCGTCTGTTTGTTAGGAAAATTTTAATGAAAATCTACTGTAAACATTACGTCACAGATTACGTCACGTCGGAAAATCGGGTTCGGAAACCACGTGATCACACACCTTGTGTAATACACGGTGTTATTACCCCGTGCATTAGTTGCGGGAAGTAACTCTGCAGAATACTCCAGGACGATACGGGAGTATTCTGCAGAGTTACTTGCCGCAGCTAACCGTGGATACGGTTTTATTAGCTGCGAGCCTCGCGAGCCTCTCGCAGCTTATGTAACCGGTTCTCAAAATACAGTCAGATATCACGGCGCTATTTTTTCTTGTGGCGCGTATGTATACATCTTGTATCTAGGTCATTGTTAACTACTCGTTTTATGCTATTTTACATTTCACATTTATTAGAATGTATATCTTTGGTACATAAATAATTGAAGAAAAACCAATGGAACCTCAGATTTAGCCGTTCATTTTCCACAAATAAAACGGACTATTTTGGTCGCGCATTAATGGTGTGTAAACCCGAATCACACCTGTCTGGCACCTGTCTGGATTTTTTCATGTACAATTTGCATAAAACAACACTATAACCACAGGTGTTTGAAGAGTGCATCCGGATATGGAATTACCACCCTTATCGTATCGACGTATTTCGCTGATATTGATTTCGAAAATCAGTCATATTTTACTTAAATGATGTCGAAAATTGATAAAAAATATACTGTTGCCACTCATTTGAACCGTGTCGTCTAGATGGTTCACTCATTTGAATCGTCGCGTCGGCATGTTTCGAATGAGTGGTAATAGCGTACACTTTCACTTACAATAATTGAGCCCGGATATGGAATTACCACCCTTATCGCATCGCCGTATTTCGCCGATATTGATTTCGAAAATCAGTCCTATTTTCCTTAACTGATGTCTAAAATTGACCCAGTTTCACTTGTTGGGGTGTTTTTAACACCAACTTTCAGCATATTTGTAGCATTTAAAATAAAACACTGAACATGTTGGTCACGTGATGTAAACAGAGTTTCCGTGGTCAAATAATGTAATCAATATTGGGGGACATGACGAGGTTGAAGTTTTCTTTTCTTATGAGTAAGTGTACATATTGTTTAATTCATGCAGAACCAGTACAGACCGGATGCAGGTCATGTACAAGTAGGTCCCACAGCATACATACGAATATTGAAAGCAGGAGAGACTGGCCATATTTGGGGGATTCGGTTAAGTTATATAGTAAAACTATTTGGAGTCTTCTAACCTAAATACTCAGACCGCGTGTTGAGTAATTCGCCAGATAACCACGAGAGGCAAATGGTTTTGTAACATACGAGTTATCTCCGTTTTTGTACCGATTATAAATGTTCCCATCCACATTGATCTCGTCTACGATGTATTAATTCACCGGATGTCGTAAAGTGGCCAGTGGGGTGGATACGTCAGAAAGTAGTCCGGTGAAATAGTCCCGATGATTATAGGCCACAGACACAGTTTGTTTGCTGAATCTGAATAACTGGGGCCCGTTTCACTAAACTTCGTACGACTAAAATGTTTGTAAGTGCACATTTATAATCGTCCGGAAATTTCAATTGATGGATTTACATTTGTTGAACATAGGCTACGCATATGACATTTACAGACTATCATAATTGTGCACTTACGAACATTTTAGTCGTACGAAGTTTAAGGAAACGCATGGGCGGATTCAGGGTGGGGGGGAGGGGGCGGACCCGGCGCGCGCCCCCTCCTAAAATTCGCCGAGTAAAGATTTTGTACAAGTGACAAGGCACGTTTCATGCCAAGTGCCATGTATTTTTCGGTCGTTTTTTAATGTTTCAAAATTTAAACGTTTTCAATCAAAAATAATGTCTAAACATACTCTGACAGTGTCAATATTTTTGCCAAAATGCGCCAGAACGCAGGAAATGCGATGTAGATTTGCAAAATTTTCCGGGTGGGAATGCCCCCGGACCCCCTAGCGCTATCTCGATTATTTTGCAATACTTGACGTCGATAATATAGTCAAGTATTGCAAAATAGGTACGCCCCCCCCCCCTTCCCCCCTAACCCGAAATCCTGGATCCGCGCCTGAAACGGCCCCCTGGTGGTAAACTCTGCTTGAGAAACATGTTAAGGCATTTTTACTCCATTACCATGCACATTTGTAAGATATTTACAAACAATGTTGGAGCTGGTGAACATTTCATAAAACTGGTGTGGGCAGGGGAGAGTGGATTTATTTTCTTAGTAATAAGTGAACCTTTATTTAGCTTTGACCCGGTACAGACAGGTTAAAAGTAGGTTGTACAACTTCCATATAAAAATTTAAAGTACAAATGAAGTATAGAATGTGGTATACATGGGGTATTCGGTTACATTGTATAGCAAAACTATGTCGTGTTTCTAACCTAAGAGTAGTTTACTAATTCTGAAATCACTGTGCTGCTCCATTTGAATTGTGGAGGATGGTGGCATATTTCTGTCATCCACATCACATGATAGCTGAGATGTCCTTACAAGTCATATTAATTAATTAACTACATACATGTACATACATGTAATTATTGCGTCAAGACGACTTACATGTACTAACTCGTCAAGATAAATCCGAAGCGGTAACTAACATGAAATATCTTCTAACTCGCGATACTGCCCACTAGTGACATCGATTTGTAGGTTAGTTTCTACATTTTTTTGTCCAGCAAATTAAGACAGAATGACTACTTGATTCATTTAAATCTGGTCTCCACCAGTTTATATGACGTCTTGACCAGAGACATAGAGCTAACTTAATCATAGAGTCAAGACGACTTACTAACTGAATCACGTTTTTATCTCGACTTCATACATGTACATACATTATATATCGCTTCCAATTTATCTGGTATTGCTTTACGTGTTATATGTACATGTATCTCGCGGCATACTATTGAGATCGCATACCATTGGTCGAAGAGTTCACGTTTCTGCATGCTGAAGGCTTCTCGACCATCGCTGTGCGAGTGCCCTGCGTTTATTACGATGTATTTGTTTGGTTTGGGTTCATACGTCTCCTTTTTCGTATCATGTTCTTTATTTGACACGTACTCAATGCGCCAATGTTCAGCCCATCAGGGGAAAAAGACTAATCTCTAAAGCAGATACAGTGGAACCTCTCTAAACCGGACACCCTGGGAGGTCCCCAGGGTGTCCGGCTTAGATAGGTTTCAATGTCAATCAGACATTTGATCATTCTGAACCATACTTGTGTTCTATGTGATCCTGAACAGACATTATCACCCGAGATACATGACCAATAAACACATAAAACATACAGTGGGGTCAGCGTGTAAATGCACACACGAACGAACACGACAGGTTGGTTCCAACCTGTCGTGTTCGTTCGTGTGTGCACTTACACGCTGACCCCACTGTAACATCACGTGTTTGCTTAGTGTCCGGTTTAGAGTGGTTCCACTGTACTTTGTCGATGTGATGGACGGGCTTATGAACTACATGGGTGGTGTGTGTATCCGTCGGTATGTCTGATCCAGGTGGCCAGTCGACAATGTATGTTGTAATAGGTGGTTGTGACTTGGACAATGGGGGTTATGGGTGAAATAATCACACTGCTGGATTTTGATCAATATTTTCAAATCACAAGCTCTTGTCTTTTTTTATCTGTAGCCGATTTCACCAACATTGCAAAGTATACTTTTCTAGCAAAGTATACTTTGAGGGAGAAATTTTCAATTTTAGGATAAATTTATTAATTTTTATTATACTGTGATAATGTAATAAATTCAGTATAATAATTCTGCATACTTTTAATCATCAAATATATATGCAGTAGTTAGTTCTATATGAAATAATGCATTTCAGGAAAAATAAATGATTGCTCCCTCAAAGTATACTTTGCTAGATAAGTATACTTTGCAATGTTGATGAAATCGGCTACAGATCTAGATACATGCACAGTTGTGGCTATGACTAGAGAAATGACGCTTTGTGACCAGTGTAGATTTAGATCAACATGTGAATCCGCGCTATCTGACCAGATTCTGAGATCGTTACCAGGCTACAGGATTGTGCTATTCGATCAGGAGCTACACTGTTCACAAATCCCATAAGCCCCATTTTCCAGTCACAGCCACAGATCAGCGTTTTTATATTACTGTTTCATTTGATTGGTTCAGCATATATCATCTGAGACAACATAATAGTATCTTCCATATGGTCCGGGTTTTATTTCCAAACATAGACATGTATATGCTCAAATAATTTCCATTATAATACAATACAGTAATTGTTATACACCAAGTCATATATCAAGTTCAACATAGTATGTGTTATAAAGATGTTAGGCAAAAATGTGCAGAAAATGGGGAAAAAACAAGACAGGAACTGGAGAATATTGGAATCTGGCAACATAATAATAAGCAGGTATATTCTGGTCTATATGACACGGAACTATTAACTTAGCTGTCTGTTTACGATGACGTCAACGTCAAAACATCATTGCTTTGTCGCGCCATTACGGACGGCATTTGGAACGTCACTATTTTATTAATTTGACATAATGTTGGCGTATAATACGAATACATAATTAGGGTAGCCAATCAAATGCGCTCCAGGTGTTATTACACGTGTGTCATAACACATTTATGAAATGAGTTAAAACACGATATAACGAGGATTTCATGTGATAAAGTATGATTACAAATGAGACATGCCATGTGATTGTGTACCTAAGAAGATGTGCGAGTTTTCGTGAAAACTTACAAACACTATGATATGTTTGGTAAATGACACCAACAATTGAAGATTTTCTCAGAGAAATTGGTAAAATTCCGCGTTTACTCTGGTAACTGATTGCGGAAAATATAGTAAATTCTGTAAATAGTTTTTATGAAAATTCACAAACCTCAGTAGGTACAAAGTCACATGGCTTGTCTCGTTAATGATTACCAGCTGCGCTAATCTTTCGAATATTTGTCAAGTTCATTATTTCAAAATACGTAAATCTTGTGCTTGAAATATTAAGCTTCCTTGACTGATACTGAGCTGTGTCACAGCTAAGGCTCAGACAATCAAATTGCTTGATTGCGAGTTCGGATTGCCATTAGATGTTCAGACAGTCACGTCGATAATTTGGTCAAGATTAACGCAGCGGGTTATGTATCAAAGCTGGTCACACATGTCATATAAGGCCGTGACTAGAGAAATGGGGCTATGGGTTTTGCGACCAGTGTAGATCCAGATCAGCCTGTGCATCCACAGTCTGATCAGGATCTGCACCGATCGCCATTACATGAATGAAACAATCGCCATGCTTCTAACAAGCAATATAGATCGTAATCAGGCTTCAATAATTGGCTATTTGATCAAGATCTGCAGTGGCCACAAAACCCATAAGCCCCGTTTCTCCATTCACTGCCACATATGGGGACTTGTAACAGCGGTGTCCCACATAGTGTATCTCGCTGCCCCAAAAGTACAGAACGTTAGGATACATTAAGTTTCCTGAATGAAGCCTGGGGCTCGTCATCTTTCGGTTTCTTGGAGAGGTCAACGCCATATTTGCTGCTGCTTAGTTGCCGGGTGTGTTCACGAACTTCTGGTTTCATCATCTCTTTCTTCATGTAATCTATAATCAAGTCGGACAACGTATGCTGGTTAATTTTCAAATATATGTGTGCAATGCACAGTGAATGCGCATGCATCTACTGCGCATATGTGTGTTGTGCTGTCATTACATGTAAACAGAAGAAGAGAGGCTTTAACAACAATGAGGGATCGTAGTTAGTTATTTCCCTTTGCAAATCTATTTATAGAGATCCGGTCCTTTGCTGTGGAAGGTAATATCCGCCATAATTCTATTTGTCTTGCTTTCTTGCTGATGACAATACAACTTCCATGTGTGTTATTGCATTCGTACTTTGTATTGATGACAGTTGTATGTGTCCTGGTGCGTGTGTGTATATGCCATTGCTACTTCTATCCTTGTTATTCATTCCTGATTTGTATTATGATATTTGAAATCAGCTTGATTTTGTCGTATTTGTCTTCATTACGACTTCATTTGTCTTATTTACATTGCGAGTATTGTTACGTCCTAATGTGAAGCAAAAGTAAGAATAAAGCACTTCGCACTTAGCATAAGGCCGATAGCAGCATGGAAGTACACTGGAAGTAAGCATCAAGCCACAGTCAGTAAGCACACAGCCACACGCAGTAAGCATAAAGCCACAAGCCGAATGACGCAAGCCATATTGATGATATAGTGCCTCATTATGACGCCAGATGGCACAGCTGTCAATGTTAGGACTCCTCCGACTAATAAATAATAGTACGAGATGTGATTGGCTGTTTGAGGCACACCTCCAATGCCGGTGTTGATGAAAAATTTCACCCACAAATTATCACAGTATAGGTTAGAAGACACCAAATAGTTTTACTATATACTGTAACCGAATCCTATCCAATAAGGCCAGTCTCTCATACTTTCACTATTCGTATGGATATTGTGGGACCTACTTGTACATGACCTGCAGCCGGTCTGTACTGGTTCTGCATGAATTAAACAATAGGTTCACTTACTCCTAAGAAAGAAAATTCCAACCTCGTCATGTCCCCCAATATTGCTTACATTTTTTTTTGGCCACGGAAACTCTGTTTACATCACATGACCAACGCCCCCACATGTTCCTCAAGTGAAACTGGGTAGTAATGGATCAAGATTTGCAAGCAAACTGTGTCGGTGACCTCAAAACACCCGCACGATTTTGTTCATACCGGACTACTCTATTTTACCCCCTTGACGATTTCGCACCATTTGTTATTCTCTAACCTATATTCACTAAATTGCTTATGTATGTATGGTGTTTGACGTACTAATGTGTTTTATAGATACACGTATCCTCATAATTAAATTACATATGTACGTAATTGAAAATAATCACATTTGTATAGTGAGTTACACATATGGTAACTTGCACAGGTTGACTGTCAAACTGGCCCGTTACCGATGCAAACCAATAACCATCCGGGATCAGACTAAGATGGCCCACCACCATTGATTTTCTCTAAAACACTAACCCGTTACCACACATTTTGCTATTCTCTGATACTTTCATTTTTCTTATGGATGTTGTGGGACCTATTTTCCAATAACCTGCACTTATTCTGCTCTGGATCTTGACTAATTAAAATATAGATTTAATTATTGTTGAAGATGGGGTCCCATCTAGTAGGTACACATTTTTCTTTATGGAAATTAAATAAGTGTATAATTGCAACTAGTCCACCACTTTTAAAAATTACGAGTGCCAGCTACACAGATATAATTATTTAGTAATATTTAATGTACTCATAGAGACTCGCGATGGTATCAAGCTAGTTCCATATGCAAATGATGCAGTATTTTTAAATTATTTATACCAACTAAATGCTGAATACATATTTTTATCGACATATCATAAAGTATGATATTGCACATCAAAAAATAAATAAATGGAATAAATAGTTGCTTCCGTTATATATTAACATTTTAAGGAAACACGGTTATCGCCCCTGATATCAAACTGGCATTTCGCGCTTGATATAAAAAAGTATAATAATGTCAATTAGTACGTCTGTTAATGGTAAATCAATGTTCATTTTGCCAGAAAAATGTCAGATTGAAAGAATAAAGAAAAACATGTCTCCTATATTATAACCGGGCATGTAGCACTCTAGGTTTAAGTTTAGAGAAATTGAGTATGCAAAAGTAATCCGGCATAAAATATAGTCCGGGTGTTTTAAGGTCACATACACAGTTTGCTTGCACATCTTGATCCATTACTACTTGAGGTACATGTTGGGGTGTTTTTAACACCAGTTTTCAGCATATTTGAAGCATTTAAAAGAAAACACTGAGCCTGTTGGTCACGAGATGTAAACAGAGTTTCCGTGGCCAAATAATGTAAACAACATTGGGGGACATGACGAGGTTGGTCCCACAACATCCATACGAATAGTGAAAGTAGGAAAGACTGGCTGGGATTCGGTTAAATTATACAGTAAACCTATTTGGTGTATTTTAACCTAAACATGGAGCAACAGAAAAGGCGGCATCAATCTACATCAACACCGTTAGGGAAATGGAACCAATTTAGAGAGCAACGCTTTGTAGGACAGGTACCAGCATATTAAATAATTTTAGGTAGAACTATTTTAAGTTTTAGCAGCGCACCTGGCGTCATAATGGTTGTTTCCAAATTACTGTTGCAATTATTGTTGTCAAGGGGCGTGGCTTAGCGAGCTAACAAAGCACATAGCAAAACAGCGATGCAATAATCAATAATGGAACTCCGGATGTCACTAAGAATGAAGCATCAAGCCACTTAGAATGTAATCAACACAAACGCATTGAAACAGTACGAATGAATAAAGCGTCAAGCCACATACATAGAAATGTAATAAGACGGATAGAACTTAGAATGTCATCAGACATCAAGCATCAAGCCACATATAATTGTAATAAGTCGGATAGAACTTAAAATGTCATCAGCCAGCAATCATCAAGCTAAATATAATTATGGCGGATATTACCTTCCATATATTTCAGCGTTGATTTCTTACAGAATAACACAAACATTTAGTTTTGTGAACAGAGTAGACCCAAATCAGACTGCACATCTGTGTGAACATATGAATCTGGCAAATGATGTAGTCTCATATCAGATCATGCGTAGATATGTACATGTAGGATGATCTGGATCAACATTAGTCGAAATCGCTATGATTGTTCCTTTTCATAACAAATTATTCACCCTTTTTACAAGCAATACGGCCCTAGACTACACACTTTGGACGGGATTTCTATACTGAATAAATTCAACGTGAGATAACTAGCAACGATCCCTCATTGGTGGTACAGACACGAGAATGGTGTTTCAGAAATCCGGCGATAATCACACATGCGAAGATCCACCATTAACATGAAGACGACATTGCGAAAGTATTAAAGGTACATGCCCACTCAGTAGGCACAAACTGTTCTTTATAGGACTTAAATAAGTGTATAATTGTGTCATTATTCCACCAGTTCTAAAAGTTACGATTGGCCGCTATACAGGTGTAACCATTTAGTAATATTTATTTTACTGATAGTGACGCGCGTTGGTATCAGTCTATTTTCATATGCAAATGAGGCATGGTATTTTTTAATTATTTATACTAATTAAATGCGTCACCAGAAAAAATAATATTTTCGACAGATTATAAAGTATGATAATTGCACATCAAAAAATAAATACAGAGTATAAATAGTAATGTCCGTTAGCATTTTAAGGAAACACGGTTATCGCCCCTGGTATCAGTGTTGAAAGTTACGTCTTATATAAAATGTATAATAATGCCAATCAATACACGTGGGGTAATGGTGAATTAATGTTTATTTTGCCAGAAAATGTCTCAGATGATGTCTCTGATATAAAGAACATTTTCTGCCTACTGAGTGGGCATGTACCGTTAACTTCTTGACTTGACTTTCTGAAGGATAACTATGTGAAGGTCCTGTTCATGTCGACACAAACATGTCGCGTATTCCTACATAACATACGCATGCGTCCAACTGTTGAAATAATCTTTCACACTACATGTATATACGGGCGTATAGGCAGGCGAGTGGGTGGGTGTGTGTGCAGGCAGGCAGGCAGGCCGGACATGATGTGCAAATACGGCATATACCTATAATGCCCTGCGCGGTACCAGCGTTGGGGCCCGTGTAGTCATCTGGCAGATACTCCACCGGAAGCTTAGACATGTCCACGTGTTTGTACAAACTGGTCAACTTCCGGCCGTGGGAAATCATCTAAATGTACAATGTAATGTGATTATGAGATACGCAAAAGACAAGCTGTTGCATTATACATGTAGTCACATGCTGATCATAAATACATGTATTACAGGGGCGCCGGAAGCATCAGGAGATTGGTCCGGCGAACCTACTAGGTGCCCCCCGGTATCCACCCAAAGTGTATGTTGTTACCACTCAGTTGAACCGTCTCGCCGATGAGAAATGAGAAAAATTGTAAATATTTACATTCCGTTTTTTTATACATGAATTACAAATACGTATGTTAAAATGATTGATCCGGCAGTCGCCGGACCTGCCGGACCTGTTCCGACCACAGGTGGAAGACTCGGACCTATGACACCAAAACAAATGCCTATTAAAAAAATCCCATTACCCCACCCACTTGATCTCGTACAGTACCATATGCTATATAAAGGTGAGTATAAATAGGGCTATTATAGAAAGAGCCCTATCTTTTACGGCTCGCACAAACACAATAAACATCGATTAAATGTATGACTTCTGTCTCTGGCAATCGATAACGGTATTAGGTGTGTGAATATACTCACTTCAAATCGCTGTTTCCAGCATTTATTCAGTTATTCGCATTTTGTATACCCCATCCAAAACCATATTTGGTTATTTATATTTTTGAAACTATCAGAAAATGCAGTGTAAATATAAGTAATCACACCAAGGGCTGCTGTGTTTACTGGGGTGGACAATACATTAGGTTTGTTTAAAGTTCAAACAGACCAAATGTACTGTCCATCGGACTCCTCCCAACTTTAAACAGACCAACTGTATTATTAACCCCAGTAAACGCAACAGCCCATGATTTTATTCCTTAAATAACATGGACAGTAACAATGAAGCCTCAATTTCAGATACTAGTATCTAGGAGTGAACGTTTTGAACGTACCCTGTTTCGTAATTTATCCTTCATGAATGGCTTGCACATTGTAATGAACGGCTCAAATATGGGCGGGGCGTTGTATAGATGCATCGCCTTCGTCCTCGCTGGATACGCGTCCTACAGATACATGTACATTCTATAGTCAACAACAATATCGTAAATGTTGTACAGTAGAACGCCTCTAAACCGGACACATTGGCGACGCCATTGTGTTTAATTTAGATGGGTTTCACTGTCATTTCTTTCTTTTGTCGTGTCTTTTCATGATTTAAATGATGACAAAATGGAGTGCTTAATTACAGTGGAACCTCTACAAACCGAACACACTGGAAGGTCCCATGGTGTCCGGTTTAGAGAGGTTCCACTGTAAAAATGCATCGCCTTCGTCCTCTGGATGTGCGTCCTACAAGTAGCACTTTGTAAATATTTCGTTTTAGAACATATTACGCTAAATTGCATTAATTTATCTGTCAAAGTATGTATCAAACGCTACAAGTGGTGAAACTGGTCGACAGCATGTATGTGCAAAGATGGCTCCGGATGGAAACTCAATGCGCAGTATGGTATACACTAAGGGGAACATGTCATATATAGATGTACATGTACATTATACACATATTCCATTACATATATTTTAAACATATGATGCTGTTCTATAATGTCAGTCCTTAAAAGGGACATCCCTGACTGGTTCATAGCACGTGACAACAATATAACCAATGATATGTCTTGAAATTACGATCAGGTATAATAATACATTACGGACAAGCGACAATACGTTTTGGACCGGAGACATAGCGCGTAGAACAGTAACAATGGCTACTGTAACCGTCTGTTTCACGAAAACTGACCAAATGTTACGGCCATATAAACAATGCAACAACAATATTGTTTTCGATAGTATTACATTTTATAAAAAATTAAGAATGAGCCTTCTTTTTATTTCGTCAAAATTTGTCAAATATTGATTTTATTACGTAAAATAGTTTCTCTATGGGAATTTAACATGGGGAAAAAAGAAGTGGAGAACCTGGAGGAGGAGTCGAAAAACGAACAATTTGGGAAATTGATTGCGAAATCTAGATAGATAGCTTGGAAATGACCTAACTAAGAAAACAAAAGTTATATTTTGAAAATCGGTCCACTATTTCTGAAATTAGAAAAATGTCCCCATGTTAAATCCCCATAGACATCTTCACTCTGTGAAGATGTCTATGGGGATTTAACATGTGGAAATTGCTTTTTCGCAATAAAATCAATATTGGACTAAATTTCAGGAATAAAATGTAGGGTCATTCTTAAATTTGGCTATAATTTAATATTATCGAAATATATTCTGTTTTTGTTTTCATTATTTATATAGCCGTAACATTTGGGCAGGTTTCGTGACACAGGCAATAGGGTATATAATATAAACTTTAGACGGTGCAATTGATGTGAGGTGTAATAAATAGTTATATTACCTGATATATTTTCAGCAATTTCTTTGTTGTCTCCAAGTCGTACAGCATGCCGTGTGCCATGGTAAATCCAGTTAGGTCTTCAATAATCACGAGGCCGTTCACCTGATTGAAAACAGGTTTCTTCAACAACATGCATACAGTACCGACTGCGCAAACCTGTCAATATTTGTCAAGTTCTTTATTTGCAAATATTTGAACTACAGCTCAGGCTCAGACAATCGAATTGCTTGATTGCAGGTTTGGTATAGCCAATATGTGTTCAGAAGCCAATCAAACAATATGTCAATTTATTCTATACCTACCCATGAAATACATAGTTATACGATGTAAATAAAAGTCATATGTTCTCATCGATGAAATAAACAACTTCCGGTGAAAATACGACTACTTCCGCTATCTATATTCATAACGCGCACCTAAAAGAAAACAGCGCACATAGGCTGCAAATACACATTCATTACCGTAAACAGTCTTAAAAAACTGCTAATTTCCATGGAGCGGTATATAATAAATAGAATATTCATATTTTTGCAACGAATATGACATATATGTTCATCGAGTGCTGTGAAATGTCCATATTTCACTCGTGAAATATGGACATTTCACAGCACTCGATGAACATATATGTCATATTCGTTGCAAAAATATGAATATGCTCTATATCTTTATTTCAAAATACTTGAATATACATGTAGTACTCGAAAACAATAAGCTTGACTGCGAGTTGGCATTGTCAATAGATGTTCAGAAACGTTGATAATCTGGGCAAGATTAACGCAGGCGGTTATGTATATGTTCAGTTACGTTGATAATATGGGCAAGTTTCACCCAGGCAGTGGTGTAGATGTTCGAAACGTTGATAATCTGGGCAAGTTTCACCCAGGCAGTTGTGTATATGTTCAGTTACGTTGATAGTCTGGGACAGATTAACGCAGGCGGCTGTGTAATTGTTAATTTTATAATAAAATGTACAATGACAGCCGATGTTTGAAAATCTTCAGTGTTCACATGTAATGGTGTGTGCATGTAGATGCAAAATGGTAACATTCGTTAACCCCCAAGGTGTATGATCACGTGGTACTGACAACAACAACAAGTACCGATTCAAAGTACGTATTCTTTTATAGTGTCCTTATTACGTAACGGATTTTGATGAAATATGGCGCATCAAACGCGTCTTGCTAAGCTGCATTTGGTGGTCTCTGTATTTTCGCCCAAACTTCTGTCGTTGACACGGAAATCGATTCTTCGCAAAAACGACATAAGTTTGTGCCAAACACACTAGACCACCAAATGCAGCTCATGAAGACGCGTTTGCTGTGCCAATTTCATCAAAATCCGTTGCATATTAAGAAAAATATCAAAGAATACTTACTTTGGAGTGGGCGACGTTGTTCTTGTTGCAACCACGTGATCATACACCTTGTTAATGGGAGAAGCAAATTAACAAATATCTTCATACGAACATTCTTATGGTACTTATTTATTGAGTGTTCAGTTGTGCATGTACCTGGTTATTGGCGTCCATCATCATCCAATCCATTACGCACATAAACGCCTTCATGAGTTTATGTAAGCCGAATTTCTTCACCGCCCAGTTTACGTCCAAACTGCCTGAAGTTGCAGGTGGTTAGTCTATGTAGAGTTTCTACATAGAGACTACCAGGCTAGTGTCTTTTGCTATCGAATTTATCAGGCAAGGCTAGAAAACGCGTAGGAATTCCGAGGCTCGCCGAGGAATTCCTACCGTTTCCGAGCCAAGCCCGATAAACTTGATATCAAAAGACAGTAACCTGGTATTCTATTTATCAGGTAACGTTTTATGCTCTAAAATGACCACATATGATGTAATCTATGGACAGAACGCGGACTCTCACGTCATTCGGTAACGTCACGTGACGTATTCCGACCAATGGAACGTCAGTTTTCACTTCTTTGTAACCCGGATGTTTGTATCAGGTCATTGCCTGATACAACACTATGTTATCAGTCAGTACGTATTCCATCAATACAAAGCTAGTTACCGGATAAACGAACACGTTGTTAGTACATGTATCAGATACGCGCGCAGAAACAACTCTGCTTCATTTCAAGTGTATAAAATTAGAAATTTGCACAGACATGTGTTTAGGTGGGGTATCATCATTAATAATTATTATACAACCTATCAATTCACCACATATGTGGCTGTGACTGGAGAAATGGGGCTTATGAATGTTGCGAACAGTGAAGATCCAGATCAGCCTGTGCATCCGCACAGTCTAATCAGGAGCTACACTGTTCGCCATTCCATCAATGAAACTCCCGTCATGTTTCTGACAAGCAATATCGCTCACAAATCCCATAAGCCCCATTTCTCAAGTCACAGGCACAAATTTTCGCGCTGAAACAACTCGCTTAATTTCAAGCGTAAGATGAGACGATAATCTAAAGAAAATATGTTAAAAATAATCCGCAGACCGCGCATACAAACCGGATTTGTCTGACGTTTTGCACACAGCGACATTGTCGCCTTGCACAAAACGCCAGAAAACTAGGTCACGTGCTTACCTGGCCTTTCGAAGCAGATGATCCTGCCATCCTTGTCCGTGCCTGGGACAACAAGGTAGTACCTGAAAACCCACCATCACACGTGTCTGAGCACATCCTGCAGTACAACTCTTGAATGTAATATTCAGTAAATACATTACATACAGTGTCAAGGTGCATGATCATGTGGTTACAACAACAACAACGTTGCCCACTCCAAAGTAAGTTTTATTTGATATTTTCCTTAATATGCAACAGATTTTGATGAAATATGGCGCAGCAAACGCGTCTTCATGAGCTGCATTTGGTGGTCCAGGGAGTTTGGCACAGACTTATGTCGTTTTTGCGAAGATTAGATTTCCGTGTCGGAGAAACGGAAATCGATTTTTCGCAAAAACGACATAAGTTTGGGCGAAAATACAGAGACCACCTAATGCAACTTAACAAGACGCGTTTGATGCGCCATATTTCCTGAAAATCCGTTACGTAATAAGGACAATATAAAAGAATACGTACTTTGAATCGGATGGAGTGTGGAAGTTTCAGTACGTGGTGTTGTTGTTAGTGATCATACACCTTGACTGTTATACATAAAGCAACAAAACTATGTTTTCTGCCATTCTTCTTAGTATTGTTATGTATGTAATATATTGAATTTTTAATAAATTATTTTATTAAAAATTCAATATGTGAACTATAACTACTTAATGTTTACCAGCCCACTCGCGAAGCTTCGCCCCTAAACGTGATTTCGAATCGCTGTACTAGCATTTGATTGGCAGTGACACGAAGTGAGCGCATGTATGAGTGATAATATGCTTTGAGTCTCGTGATGACAACAATTCGTAAAATCAGTTCTAAATGTAGCTGCTGAACATGTAATGATTACTTTAATAGATATTCTTAAGTGTCGCAATATGCGATTAATTGAGACGAAATGCTGTTCTTTCATTGGTCGAGTCAATCATTTTCAATTACCGACGGTGATTATTGGCACTACATCGCATGACAGTGTACAATGTGTAACGTTAATCGCATGATCAGGGAAAATACTGTTTTTACTTTGTATCGCTAACAAGGTGCATGCTCACGTGGTTACAACAACAACAACGTCGCCCACTCCAAAGTAAGTATTATTTGATAGTTTCCTTAATATGCAACGGATTTTGATGAAATATGGCGCAGCAAACGCTTCTTCATGAACTGCATTTGATGGTCTATGGAGTTTGGCACATACTTATGTCGTTTTTGCGAAGAACCGATTTCCGTGTCGGAAGTTTGGGCGAAAATACAGAGACCACCAAATGCAGCTTAACAAGACGCGTTTGGTGCGCCATATTTCATCAAAATCCGTTACGTAATAAGGACACTATAAAAGAATACGTACTTTGAATCGGTACTTGTTGTTGTCGTTAGTACCACGAGATCATACACCTTGGCTAAGTGAAAACAATATACAATTATTGTCTTTTGAGGAGGTGTACACGAGATTTACGGACCTTCGAAAAGTCATATAAAGAATATGACTTTTCGAAGGTCCGTAGATCTCGTGTACACACCAATCAAAAGACAATAATTAATTTATTGTTTGACCCATATTGCAGAAATGAGAACTTATATGATACAACAACGCACGGATTGCCTCATGCTTTGAGTGCGTGATTGCATATGCTGCTACACCTGCATATCAGTATCGGACTCGTCTCGTTGCGCGAGAAGGTCCGAGAGTGTTATTCGAAATGTAATATTCACCTGGAGGTGAAATTCACATTTCGAATATCATTCTAGGACTCGTCTCGCGCAAGGTGAATATCATTTATGTCCACGATCATGTGACCCGATATTGGACATTTCATTGGTTGAAATTGTCGGTCATGTAATAATATGCGTTAATCAAGTTTACTACTTGATGTGGAATCTTCATTCTTGAACGATCATACTATACATATGTCAAGTTCCACGACACATTTAATTCATTTTTAAATATTAAAATAAAACATGCTGCCTCCTTAGTAGAATAGATGCCTATCGTTTTACTTATATCTTGAGAAGAACAAATCTCCAGTGACCACCCCGGTAGTGTCCCAAAATGTCAGCGGCTGGAATTGAAACTACGTCACGTGACATTTTCAGAATTAAAAAATAAACCCTAAACGAATTCTTGAAACCGCGTTATGAATATCCGTTGATTTAGTGTGGTTAAACATGGTGGTCATCGTCACCGCCTACCCGGTGCCAACAATTTCCTGTATGTCGGGATCGCCAGAGTCCATATCGGCAAACCACTCGGGCGTCCGTGTCCGCTGTGTCCAGAAATTCTCCAGCGTCTTCCGCGCCGCCAACTGACTGAACTTCCGGACGCGCAGGAAGCGCAACAGGAAACTGAACTCTGGAATCGACCAGCGAAAGGTCAAGGTTAGACACCTCCAAATAGTTTTACTATATAATTTAACCGAATGCCATCCAATAAGGCCAGTCTCCCCTACTTTCATACTTCACTATTCGTATGGCTGCCGTGTGACCTGCAGCCAGTATGTACTGGTTCTGCATGTACTAAACAATAGGTTCACTTACTCCTAAGAAAGAAAAATCCAACCTTGTCATATCCTCCAATATTGTTTACATTTTTGGCCACGGAAACTCTGTTTACATCACGTGACCAACAGGTTCAGTGTTTTCTTTTAAATGCTACAAATATGCTGAAAACTGGTGTTAAAAGCACCCTAAAATGTTCCTCAAGTGAAACTGGGTAGTAATGGATCAATATTTGGAAGCAAACGGTGTCTGTGACCTCAAAACACCCGCACTATTTTTTTATACCGGCCTATTTTTGCCCTCTAACCTATATAAGACTGCATAAAGTATAGTGGAATTGTGTGGAACTGTAGTTCTGCGAAACGTCCACAGGTAGCGCAACACGAAATTAAACTCCGGAATCTTTCTGAACCGAGTGACAGTTCAATAAAACTACAAAGCTCTCATGAACGTCTGCAGGTAGCGTAACAGAAACCTGAACTCTGTAATCAACACGAGCGAGGGATTGACAAAACTATAGGGTGAACTGTACATATTGTAATTTTCAAATTTGCGGCGTATATCAGAAAATGATAGGTCGGAAAATCTGTTTAATGGCGACGCGCTAGCAAATTTCAAAATTACAATGCGGTTAACCTATTTCTAATGCACGTCTTTACTACTGGCGTATGAATACATATTAAAATAATTTGCGACCGTTCATCAATAATGATATTCCTGTAATGTATGACCATCAGCCAATCAGATTGAGTGATATTTATAAAGTGCATTGGAATATACTACAACCTGCGCTAATCTTGCCAACGTTTGTTAATTTCTTTATTATTTCAAAATATTTGGGTATTTTGCTTGAAATCAAGCAAGTTTATTGGCTCAGCCTGAATTGTGCTACAGCTCAGGCTCAGACAATCCAATTGCTTGATTGCGAGTTGGCATTGCCAATAGATGTTCGGAAACGTTGATAATCCTGGGAAGATTAGCGCAGGCGGTTATGTACACTGTATATATCGTATAGTGGAGTTGTGTTGAAATGTAGCTCGAAATGATGTGCCTGAAATCAAGCAGCTTGGTTAGCTCATACAATTAAAGTGCTTGATTGCGAATTGGCATTGCCAATAGCTGTTCAGAAACATTGATAATCTTGACAAGATTAGCGCAGGCGGTTGTGTACACTGTATAACGTATAGTGGAGATGAACTGTAGTTCTGAAATTCCGCAGGTAGCTTAGCAGGAAATGAACTCTGGAATCAGAGCGATAGTTCAATAAAACTACACTGTATAAAGTATAGTGGAGTTGTGGTGAACTGTAACCCTGACCACCGTCCGCATGTACGCACCGGGCATCTGAGTACGATTGACTCGGCCAATACAACTGTACTATATAAACCACAATTGGGCTTCCGCTGGTAGCGCAATCGGAAGTTGACCTTTGGCAACACTCATGGATAACGCGGATGTTATGGGTGTCACGCCAACATTTGCCAACACTGTAGATCCAGATGAGATGGTTCGTAAAGGATGGTTCGAGGAAGTTATAGTGTTTGTTATTATTCTTAACATGTTGGAAAAATACCCCATTTCTAATTAATGGGATAGTCCAACATTAGCATGGAACAGACCGAGTTATATTGCATGTGGGAATGGATGCCCACAGGTGGAAGACTCGGACCTATGACACCAACAAAATGCCTATTAAAAAATCCAATTACCCCACCCACTTGGTCTCGTACATTACCATCTTCTATTTATAGAAAGGTGGGTAAGAATATGGCTATTATAGAAAGAGCCCTCTCTTTTCCGATTCGCACAAACACAATAAACATCGATTAAATGTATAAAATATGTCTCTGGCAATCGATAAAGGTATTAGGTGTGTGAATATACTCGCTTCAAATCGCTGTTTCAATCATTTATTGAATTATTCGCGTTTTGATTACGCCATCCAAAGCGAAAGTTGCGTGTACGAAAGAATCTCACACAGAATCGGAGGCCGTCCGGCGTGGATTATCGGTCATATTTGGCCGATAGCTGATCGCCAGATTCTTTCGTACACGCAAATTTCGCTTTGGATGGGGTATACAAAATGCGAATAACTGAATAAATGCTGGAAACAGCGATTTGAAGTGAATATATTCACACACCTAATACCTTTATCGATTGCCAGAGACAGAAGTCATACATTTAATCGATGTGTATTGTGTTTGTGCGAGCCGGAAAAGAGAGGGCTCTTTCTATAATAGCCACCTTTGTAAATAGAATATGGTTATGTACGAGACCAAGTGGGTGGGGTAATGGGATTTTTTTAATAGGCATTTTTTGGTGTCGTAGGTCCGAGTCCTGTGTCGATGCCTAGTATTGTAGTGTCCAGTTCCTGATATGAGGATACACTATACAAGTATTGTCTTTTGAGGAGGTGTACACCTGATTTACGGACCTGGGACTTTTCGAAGGTCCGTAAATCTCGTGTACACCGACTCAAAAAACCATAATTATTTTATTATATGACCCATATTACAGCAATGAGAACTTGATTGCATATGCTGCTACACGTGAATATCAGTATCGGACGAGACGAGTCCGAGACTGATATTCAGGTGAATATCAATTATGTTCACAATCATGTGACCCGATATTGGACATTTCATTGGTTGAAAGTGTCAGTCATGTAATAATATACAATTATTGTCTTTTGAGGAGGTGTCCATGATATTTACGGACCTGAGAAAAGTGATGTTCACCGACGCCGAAGGCGGAGGTGAACATCACTTTTCTCAGGTCCGTAAAAGGCATCGGTGAACATCACTTTTCTCAGGTCCGTAAATCTCATGTACACCTCCTCAAAAGACTATCATTGTTTTATTATATGACACTTTTTATATTTCTGGCCAATATTTTTTTCAAAATATCCGGCGGAAAGAAAATTTGTTCACTTTTATTTGGTTTCACACAATTTTCAATAATTATTTAAAAAAAAAAAAATTTTAAATTTCAAAATATCCGGCCGAAAATTTTGTTTAGTGCCCCCAAAAAAATGTACGCATGCGCTCTAAGGAGGTGAACAATAGGTTTGTTTACATGAATAAAGAGGTCTACATTCAATTTGTATTCATGTAAACAGACCTATTGTTCACCTTCTGAGCGCATGCGTAAATTTTGTTTGCGGGGCCCTAAAATATAAAAAAACTTTTTTTTTCAATAATTATTGAAAATTGTGTGAAACCAAAAAAAAGTGAACAATTTCTTTTTCGGCCGGATATTTGGAAAAAGATATTTAAAAAATATATTTTTTAAATAATTATTGAAAAGTGTGTGAAACCAAAAAAAAGTAACACATTTTTTTTTTCGGCCGGATATTTTGAAAAAAATATTTTCAAATTAAAAAAAAAAAAAAAAATTTAAATTATTGAAAATTGTGTAAAACCAAAAAAAGTGAACACATTTTTTTTCGGCCGGATATTTTGAAAAAAATATTGGCCAGAAAATTTTAATATTTGGCCAAAAAGTGTCATAATAAAACAATTATAGTCTTTTGAGTCGGTCTACATGAGATTTACGGACCTTCGAAAAGTGATGTTCACCTCCGCCAAACACTTTTCTCAGGTTCGTTCACCTCGAAAGACAATAATTGTATAATGTTCATTCTACTGAATGATTACACTAACGCCGGGGCTGATCGTGCCACTATTTGTCAATGTATTTATTTCAAAATATTGTGCTTGAAACCAAGCGGTTTGATTTTACTGAGCGTGTTGTATGCTCAGACAGTCAAATTGCGTGATTACGAGTTGCCATTGCCAAAATATGTTCAGAAACGTTGATAGTACATGTATATGCAAGATTAACCCTTTCAACACCAAAGGCCTGTATAGTGGTACTGGCAAAGTGTAGATCCATATGAGCCGGCTCGTGACGAGCCGTCTCATCAAGATCTGCACTTTTTGCAAGTTATTTTCATATGATTAAATACAAAAACACCCCCTTTTCATAAATGGATTAGTCTGATATTCAGTTTGTGACGGTTTAATTGGTTGCACAATTAACATATCAAAATCCATTCCAGTTACTTATGGGCGTAAGGGTTGAGTAGGCGGTTGTTTACCCAATACAGCTATTGTCCATACACTGCCTCACTCACCTGTGGGCGTTTTCAGCCAGGCCTGATTCTGTAACGCCCACGTCCTGAGGGCCTCCACGCAGCCCGCCCGCTCCTCGTCGGTCTCGTTCAGCTCATCCTTCGCCTTCTGTTTACTTTTCTCGTCCAGAGAGAACGTGTAACTGATGTCTGAAATGATGTGCATGCACATGTATTGCCATCACCGTGTCCCTTGCCTAATCTCGGTACTGTGAAATTTCTCTAAACCGTACACTTAGTATCTCCTAATTAGGAGATAAAAACAATTTAGCATTGACACCAGAACGCTTCAATCCATATGGGCCGCGCTCTGTGAAAACCGGCCTTAATGACAAAATGTTCGATTTGCACTTTTTTACATTTGTGGATGCGGACACCATTCACAAACAATATGCTGAAAAGAAAATGCAAATATGTTTCATAGTTTTTGTTTTATCTCACGTCTTGTAGCACCATGTCAATCACGGAAGGAAAAAAAGCAACGTCATCGAGAAAATGACGTTATTGAAACGCTGACGTTTGTACAATGCAACACAACAGCCTACAGTAGAAATGCGTCCATCAGAAAGATACATTGTAATTATTTGAGAACTTAGTTCAGAATCTAATTGACGTTATTGACGTAACAGTTAATTGTGACGTCATTTATTGATGTAGACATTACGTCACTCATCAAGGACCAAACACAAACAACTAAACGACATTCCAGTAGCCCATTTCATCAACATTGCAAAGTATACTTTAGTAGCAAAGTATACTTTGTGGGAGAAATTTTCAATTTTATGATAAATTTATTAATTTTTATTATACTGAATTTATTACATTATCACAGCCAATTTGGCTGTGATAATGTAATAAATTCAGTATAATAATTCTGCATACTTTTAATCATGAAATATATGCATTTGTTAGTTCTATATGAAACAATTCATTTCAGGAAAAATAAATGATTACTCCCTCAAAGTATACTTTGCTAGTAAAGTATACTTTGCACTGTTGATGAAATCGGCTACAGTGTGTTTGAAATTGAAAAAATGTGTGACTAATTCTGTAGAAATGAATGGCCTGCATTTGGTTAGAATTTGGATAGGCCTATATGGCTGCACATATCAATGACTTCAGCGCCCGATGGTATATAGAGGGTAGTCAGACACCCCCGGGGAGTTTTAAACAAATTAAAAATCTGCTGTCCATACCCGACTCTCGGAATTAAATTTACATCTCAGAAAGCGGGAGGAACGTTTTCCTGCGTAGCCAATATGACTGTCGGACGGTCTTGTGTACATGTACCTCGTATTACATGTAGCAGGTAGGAGGTATATGGGAAAATCCTGCGCTGACCCCCACTCCCTCGGCTGCCCACCGCCGCGCCACTGCCCCACACCGAGAGGGCAGATATTGTTATATTAGGCGTGTCCGCTTAAAACAGTTATTGTGTGGGCTGCCCGTCTCGATTCTGTCTATGAATTTACTGCCGGTACTGAATTTTTATATAAGTTTCTTCAAATTTTAAAAATGTACGCATTTATCAACCGTACATTGTATATTCCTTCATATGTTTGTATTTGCGTGACTGATGCCCGCGCGACAGCATGCGTATTTATTTAGTAAGTTGAATGTATAGTTGTTAAAATCAAAAGTGGCCAACAGAACATTCAGGGCAAAATTATCCATTACTGTGTATTTTTAAATGTGTGTCGGTTTGAATTTTTGATAATGGGTTTACCATTTGAAAACAAATATATATACATGTACATAAACCTGTCAATGTCGGGAAAATGTGTCGATGTGACATACATGATTATTGTATAATTGTTATAAAATGTTCTGATAAAAATACCGACAGTAAGCATAATAGTACTGGTGCATGTATATGTATACACTGTATCCTCTCGTCGGGAATGATTAATTTGAAAACGAAATTTGCAATTTAATTGTGTTGCGTTTCAGAAAAAGTACATTCAACGCCTTAAGCTTTGTAAACAAAGAAATGAGTGGCCAACCAAGCCATGCTAAAAAGCACCGTGGCGTATGTATATGTATTTTGAAGTCATGTCTGCACACTATATAATCAAGTCAGTTATTTACACACTAAATTTGTACCGACCCCACAATTGTAACATTTGTTTGAAGCGTCTCGTTTGAATTTAGACGCGTTGAATCTGCAAATATAGAAGTTGTGTTTTCCAGGGTGGATTCACGTAGGGGAAAACCCGGCGCGCGTCCCCCTAAAAGTTTGCGAGTAAAGATATGTTTGCTCTAAAATGCGTTATAACGCAGCAAAATGTGGTGTAGATATCAAACATATTCAAGAGGACATACCGCCGGACCTACCTGGCAGTCTCCCGAGCTCCGCTTGGTCGACGAACAAACGGTGCTAGTTCGAAAATATAGTAAACTGTTTCAATTAAGAAGTCCCGCCCCGCCCCGCCCCGCCCCGCCCCGCCCCGCCCCGCCCCGCCCCGCCCCGCCCGCCCCGCCCCGCCCCGCCCCGCCCCGCCCCGCCGCGCCCCGCCCCGCTGATCCTGTATCCTGCCGCTCCTGGTATTTGCTTTATATTATTTACACGCCTCCGACTAGAACGTCCCTTTGATAAAACAACAATAAAGCATGCAGATATCCAGTGTTTAGTAGTAAATAAATTAACAACGATCTAAAGTAGGACATCTTAAATTTGTAAATGTTGGAGACCTGTGCATCTGCGCAGCCTGATCAGTGTCTGCACTGATTGCAAAAATACTAGTAAAATATATGACATACATTCATATAACCATATTTACAAGTGGTCAATTAAAATAATATTTAACACAGTCATCAAACGGCAATCGTACGGCTGATGTAATGTGATATTTTTGAAAGTCGCTAAAAATTACGTGACATTAGAAGGTACATGTTCATGCAAGTGGTTGTAGATACAGATACAAATCAGTAGGCTACGTCCCTGGGGCCCGTTTCACTAAACTTCGTAAGACAATATTCGTAAGTACAAAATTAAGATTTAAAATGAAGTCTGTAAATTCCACATTAACAACCTTTTATTGTAAACAATTATTGGATTTACATTTATTGAGCAGCCTATGCTCAATAAATGTAAATCAATCAATTGAAAATTCCAGACGATCCTAGATTTGCACTTACGAACATTTTAGTTGTACGAAGTTTTGTGAAACGGGCCCCCGGTGGCTACAATTATGTTCGCACTAAATATGCCTGTGACACAATACCAACACACGAAATACTAAATAATAAAACATGTTTGGCCCAGTGTCAACATGATGCGATATGTCAGGAGCCGCGTAATTAGCACTACCATATTTTGTATCTGTGTTACGACTATTTTTCTGACAATTTCCCAATTTAATTTATGTTGATTTTCGAAACATTCGACGGTTTGAAACATTTTCTTTAATAAAAGTAACGGTTGCGGGCACACTTTCACGTAGAGCTGGGCCGGGTCCGACCGACCGTCGGCACTAACCGCCCCCATCAGTAAACACGTTTAAACCTAAGTTGATATTTTATATTGCGCATGGTCATTTCCCCGTGAGTTTTAAAGTTGCGACAAACAGTGCAGAAAGTATTGCCATTACGAATTAAATCGTTTTCCATAGAACGACATCTGTAAACCAAGACCTTTTCATAAATATGACCATGCAATATGTAGATCTACGTAGACACATAATTAAGTCATGAATACATGAATGCAGTGACTGTGTTACCCGAGTGTGTCTACATATTTCGAAAATCGGTTGTCACGTTCAAATGAAGGTTAGCTCTACTCATCAAAATGCGTAATGCAGTGTAATCTATAAATACATCCCAAAATCGGAACTGCGTTTGTACGCTGGTACGGTTCCGTCTTAGATGGCCGAAAATACCGACCCCGCTCTAATCTGAACGGGACCGTATAGCATAATTAGTAAATAGCGCACACATGCGCCCCGGGGTCGATCTCAAAGTTGTAAGTACATGTATAGCTAATGGTGGTGCCAGACATGATAAGTTTGTTTTCTGTGAGTATTCCGGTTTAAACCCAAATTAAGAAACATGCAGACGCCTCCATCTACGCCGACTACAATTGTTCTCGCGTTTGTTTGTAAGTGTTATATACATATATAAATAAAGTTTAAAAGAAATATTAGCATTATGATTACATATTACTGATATTGTTATGTGTTATCTAACAATACTGGTCGTATGGTTATTTAGTTTGAAATGTCATTTCACAAGTCGTCCATATAATACGTATTTCCTTAAAGGAAACCGAAGAAAAAAAAAGACAACTATCTGAACCACTATGAAAACAACTGTACAATTCTGCCACGCATATCCAACATTAAAATATTTGTGAGCCGTAAAGCGTACGGCGATAAATAGGACAACTTATTGCAATGACGCAACAATTCCAAGTGTCAAAATCCGACGTGACGTTGGTAAATTTATGTGTAACTTTGCGACGTCATTTTCAGCCTTTCATGACGTTGTCATTTAGGCTGGTTTTCACAGAGCGCGGCCCATATATATGCGCGAGTCGTAGTAAATAAAATGTACGAGTACATGGAGAAAATACAGCCGCAAATAGGATAATACGAACTAGTAAATGTGTGTTTGTATTGTATACAATATTCTGGACGATGTTATACAGTGTAATTGATTGTCCGGTTAGCGCCAGGAAAGGAGTCAGTGAAGTGGGCTACGTCCAAGAGGGACTTATCCCCCTTCTTCCACTGACCCCTTCAATTGGAAACGAGCGTGCTTCTCACTAATGCGGTCACGTGAGGTAGTATGGTGATTGCCAGATCGGACAAGAGGGTTTCCACGTATACTCCAGATTCCTCCTAAATTAAGGTCCAGCTTACGCCTCCGCCCGTGTCAACGAAATATTTGTGTAAACATGTTTATAATCGTTGTAAATAAAGAAACGTTGAAGCTATGTTACAATGTGTTTTGGTGAAAATGTGAATATCCGTCAACATGCACCATATTCAAACGGCAATTCAGTCGCGTAGCCAGGGGTGCAAGGTGTACGAAGTATCCCCTACAATTCGGTCAGGTTTGCATTTTTACTTCAACTTACGTTTTTCTGAGGGAAGAAACTACAATACATGTACAGTGTATGTGAACATTATAGTTATAGTATCAGTATCATTGAGGAAATTGAATGTACAAATAAATATTGTTTCCGAGGCAGGATGCTCGCCCGCCCCTGTCCTAACTCGGCCAACAATTTGCAGCTCCCTCGACAAAAACCTGGCTACGCCCCTCGGCATAATATAAAGGTGTACTCGCGGGAAATTGCATTATGTCAATAATAAGATAAGATTATATTAGACACGCCATGTGATTTTGTACCTAAAAATATGTGCAATTTTATATGAAATATATTTACAGAAATTGTGATATTTTCTGTAAATGACGTCAAAAGACGACGAAAAGTTTGTCGTCTTTCGATGTCATTTATGGAAAATATCGTAGATTTTGTAAATATTGTTTAGGTACAAAATCGCATGGCGTGTCTCGGATTATATGTGACTTACAGCTAAATATGCTACATGTTACGTGTAGCATACTGTGTCGATGTATTAAGTGTGTGTAGTTCCTAACTACGCTGTCATTATTCTTCTCTATTTATTAATAATGCATAGTGGTTCGGCCAGTACCTGTATACTGCTATCTCTTTATAGTCTGCACATTTTGTAAATTACTTACATATTTTTGTTTAAAAATTGTCTGAAACTCAACACGGAATATTCCAATCCAGTTACTTGTTTCCACCCCGCACCGACGTAGACTATTTCACGTCGAAATAGGCGCCAGATTCCTGACGAATTCCTATTCAGCTACAATGTACCTACATGCATAATATACTGCATAAACACATTTTCCTCTAGTAACCGACACAAGAAAGTCGTGCCGGTTACTAGACGAAACTGCGTTTATGAGACAGCTCTAAGTAGACCGGAGAGGCATCTTGTCAGGAAACCGAGGCATTTTTCGATGTGAAACTTTTTAAGCCGGCGCGAAGTGCATGCAACACAAGGGGCCCGTTTCACTAAACTTCGTACGACTAAATGTTCGTAAGTGAAAATTTAGGATCGTCTGGAAATTGCAATTGATGGATTTACATTTATTGAGCATAGGCTGCATATGCAGCCTATGCTCAATAAATGTAAATCCAATAATTGTTTACAAGAAAACATTGTTAATGTGAAATTTACAGACTATCATAATTTTGCACTTACGAACACTTTAGTCGTACGAAGTTTAGTGAAACGGGCCCCACTGACTTATGGGTGGCTGTGTTCTACCCCGGCTATTTCCTCAAGTATGTTTACATGCGGATACCTATTAGTACTGGTCTATAAATAAATAATACGTATAACTTATACTCACTATGTTGGTCAAGGTCAGCCATTTTCTTTACACTTAAAAGTTAACTTCCGGCTGTAATAATATTAACAAGAACAACAATGATTTAAAAGTATGCATGTACTATCCAATATATAGTTATAAAATGCTATCACGTGTGTATGTGTTTACAAAGGTATACGTGTAAATCGATCAATATGTAATACACAGGCGGTTGGCTTGGTGATAGTAAGGTATATATGTATATAGTGTTATTACTGTAGATAACAATATAATTTAATCTCGTTAATGTAAAGCACACGTTTCGACTGCATTGCAACTAATACTAAATTTGGAAATAAATACGGGCCAACGGCCATTGGCTTGACACATTTTCTGGGCTCATATGCCCGGGTTTGGAGGGTCTGCGAGCCAGTTCATACATGTTGTTCTACATGTCTAAACAGTACGTATGAGGTATAATATACTAGTACTATTTTAAACATGTAGAAAACCAAAAACAAACGCATTTGTAGGTCATAGTATATTCATGTTTCATTTAAATTCATCATTACAAAGTGATGAATGCAACTGTTTTTATTTCTACATGTCTATAAAATAATAGTTTACCACCTGACACTACCGGCTGCGCTAATCTTCCCAATATTTGTTAATTTAAAAAAAAAAATGAATATTTTGCTTGAAATCAAGCAACTTGATTGGCTGATAATTAACTTGCTTGATTGCGATTTGGCATTGCCAATAGATGCTGACAACCGTTGACAATCTGGGTAAGATTAACGTAGACGGCGATCTCGTCGCGCTACAACAGTTCAATACAATAATAAATCGCACACAGAAGGTTCACGTAAATAACATACATTGACGCTGAGTATCATTTATACAGCTGTCATGTATAGTGTATTACAAAATTCACACTGATAACTACGGAGCCCCGCAGGGGACATGGATTTTTTTTATTAATTCGTTCCTACGAAATAACAATTCGTTCCCTCAATTTAACAATTTGTTCCCTCGAATTAACAACCCACGATATATCAATTCGTTCCCACGAATTAACAATTCGTTCTTATGGGAACGAATTGTTATTTCGTGGGAACGAATTGTTTATTTGTGGGAACTAATTGTTATTTTTTTCCCTCGAATTAACAATTCGTTCCCACGAAATGACAATTTGTTCGCTCAATTTAACAATTCGTTCCTAAGATATAACAATTCATTCCCCTCAATTTACCAATTCGTTCCCTCGAATTAACAATTCGTTCCCACGATATAGCAATTCGTGGGAACGAATTAACAACAGGGAACGAATTGTTATTTCATGGGAACGAATTGTTTATTCGTGGGAACGAATTGTTAATTTTTTCCTCGAATTAACAATTCGTTCCCTCGAAATGACAATTAGTTCCCTCAATTTAACAATTCGTTCCCACGATATAACAATTCGTTCCCACGAATTAACAATTCGTTCCTGCGGGAACGAATTGTTATTTCGTGGGAACGAATTGTTTATTCGTGGGAACGAATTGTTAAATTGAGGGAACAAATTGTTATTTTGTGGGAACGAATTTATAAAAAAAAAATTCTACTTCCCCTGCGGGGCTCCGTATAAATACAAATTGACTATACATGACAGCTGTATAAATTATACTCAGTGTCAATTTGTATGTTAATTACGTGTGCTTTCAGTGTGCGATTTATTATTGCGGGGCTCCTTATAAATACAAATTGACGCTGAGTATCATTTATATAACAGTCGGGTATAGTGTATTACAAAATCCACACTGATAACTCCCGGTGATATATTGTTGTATGTACATAAGCATTGCGTGTGCGTACATGTAGATATTTTATCTGTGTAACCTATTTTCTTATGCACTGTTCTAGATTAGATTGTTGTAAATCTGTGTATCAGGTACCGTCTCGATGTGTATACTATGTAACTGGTACGGGCTCTTGTGTCGTACACAGGTTGAAGTGACGAACCTATGTACAGTGGGGGTCAGCGTGTAAGTGCACACACGAACGAACACGACAGGTTGGAACCAACCTGTCGTGTTCGTTCGTGTGTGCACTTACACGCTGACCCCACTGTATATGTACCTGAAAGCATCAAAAATTGAGAGAAAAAACTATATAGCATATGTTTTTACTGCATCTTACACTACATTAATGTTATAAATGTATATATACTCAACAAAACTAGAAACGTCCCTGTTTTATAGCCGGTGTAGCTCTGTCTATGTATGTACCACATGTTCAAAGTACATGTATTTTAAACCGTGGCGATGTTCAGAATACGATCGTGTAGAGTTTAGCCGATACACACGGTTTACATAGCGGCCAGTGACCCTGAACGTTGATTTCCACTTTTTGCACGTGCACGCTATACTTGTCATCGATAAGGTGATTCAGTTCATGTCGTACCATTCATGCGATAGGGGATATTCGGAAAATTAAAAAACTTTTTTAATTTTTCACTGTTTTCGATATGCCACGGCTTTCCGAAAACGAGCGAAATCAGGCAATTGGGATGCTTGCGGGTGGGATGGCCGCCAGGGCGGTCGCGCCTCGGTTTGGTTGCTGTCGGAAGACGATTGATCGTCTTGCAGCCCGGTACCAGCAGACTGGGGCTGTTCACGACCGGCAGCGACCTGGTAGGCCTCGTGTAACGACGGCTAGAGCCGATCGTTACATTACGTTGACGCACTTACGTCAACGTCGATTGGCAGCCACAGTCACTGCTAGGCGATACGGTGTCTCGGGGCAGACCATTCGCAACCGGTTACGTCGTAACGCCCAACCAATCCGGGCACGCCGCCCGTACACTGGTAGATAATGACCCAACGTCACCGTGCTGCCAGACTGTTATGGGCGCGACGTCATCTGAACTGGAGAAGGGCTGACTGGAACCGAGTTTTGTTCACCGATGAATCTCGGTTCACAGTTAGTCATGCTGACGGAAGATTACGGGTATACAGGCGTAAAAATGAAAGATTCACCGATTGTTGCATTGTTGAGAAGAACAGGTTTGGGGGAGGGAGCGTAATGGTCTGGGGTGGGATCATGGGAAACCGGAAGACAGATTTGGTTGTTGTACAGGGCAACATCAATGCACAACGTTATGTTGCAGATGTGCTAAATGCACATGCCTTACCATTTATCCGTCAGCATGGTCCTGGTGTGACATTGATGCACGACAATGCCCGCCCTCACTAGAGCCAGGGTCACCACTCAATACTTACAGCAAAACAACGTCGACGTCATGCCATGGCCCGCGGTCTCCCCGGATCTCAATCCCATTGAGCACATATGGGATGAGCTGGGCCGCAAAGCACGAGCTAACCATCAGATTGACAATGTTCGCGATCTTAGACGGGCGTTACAACGGGAATGGAGGAATTTGCCCAACGCACTGGTATTGCGTTACGTCACGTCGATGCGGCGTAGGATCATTGCATGCATTCATGCAAATGGTGGCCACACTCGGTACTAACGAGATTTACTGAATTTGCCACATTACTTATTGAAATTCCATCTCTAAACATTAAGTAACACATTTCTGAGTTTTTGTGATTTTTGATTTTGACCCCTACCGCCCTTGGCCGGTTATCTCTCGAATATTTAACAAGATATCCAAATGCAATTTATTGGCTTTGATACAGAAATGAATGAACTTGTTTTTCCATTTTGATTTTTAAAAGTAACCCTTTTGGTTTTTGATGAATCTTTCCTTAAACATGGAGGGACGTTTCTAGTTTTGCTCAGTATAGGAGAGATTAAAGAATTTTTGTTCACTTATTGATGTTGTTTTGTGTATGTAATGTATGTATAGACCATGGTCCGTCACTTTAACCTGTGGTGTCTGTCGTATTGCCACTTTGTCTACGGCGTTCTGTTATTACCATGTCGCAATCTCGCGTTTTCGCGATCTGGACCAACAGACGAGAGGCGAGATCGAAAGATTGGTAAGTGAAATCGCGAGACCGCGAAAACTCGAGACGAGAAAGCGAGATCGCGAGGCGAAAACGCCAGTCTATTACATGTACATTGTAAATTCAATCTCGCGCTTTCGTAGCGATTTCGCCTCGCGATCTAACCTCTCGTTTTCGCGATCTCGCCTTCCGCTTTTGGAAATGCGTTTGGTGCATGTGTGTGTGTAGAAAGCATTAGTGTTGGAAATGCATGTTGTAATACGTCTATGATTTTGCGCATGCGTCTGTGTAGAACGCCATTCCAACATGAAGTTTCTACACACACGGGCATGCATGCACAAAACGTATACCCAAAAGCGGAAGGCAAGATCACCAAAAAAAACGCATATATCGCGAAGGCACGAGGCGAAATTGTGAAAAATGGAGGCGAAAACGCGAGATTGAATATAATAGAATATCGCGGTTTCGCCTCGCGATCTTGCGTTCTCGCCTCCCGTCTCGCGATTTCGCCTGGCGTTTTCGAGATCTCGTGTATAGGTCGAGATCGCAAAAACAGGAGATTTTAAAATGGGCCTAACAGGACACCGTAACATGTCAGTGTATGTGCAAATACAATGCATACCTGACATCGAATGTTCAACAGCACATGTGACTGTGAATCATATTGAAACTGTATTTTCTTACAAAAATGTGTGTATTATATATGTATGGAAGCGTCCTGGTGCCAATTCTAAAATATATGTATCTCCTAATTAGGATTTACTATCTGTATCAATGCTAAAAATGTTTTATCTCCTAATTAACTCCTAATTAGGATATATTAAGTCCTAATTAGGATGTACTACTTCCTAATTAGGATATAGTACTTCCTAATTAGGAGAGATTAACTCCTATCTCCTAATTAGGAGTTACTATCTCCTAATTAGGACTTAGTATCTCCTAATTAGAGTTAGAATCTCCTACACTGTAGTATGTTAGCATTGGCACCAGCTAGGACGCTTCCATATATATGATATATGAACATAACTGCTATCCCTACGATTTGTTTAGAAATACGTAGAATATATATCTCTGTATATAGTATAGCTGTCTCTGTTGTGTTTAGTGAAAACTATACTGTACATTGAACTGACATCATGATTTCTCTCCTTCCCGTTGTAATGGAACGATGTAACACACGATCAGAATAGAATTGTGGGAGTATATGTAAGGTAAGTTCAGTAGCCCATTTCATCAACATTGCAAAGTACACTTTAGTAGCAAAGTATACTTTGAGGGAGAAATTTTCAATTTTTTTAAAAATTTATTAATTTTTATTATACTGAATTTATTACATTATCACAGCCATTTAATGGCTGTGATAATGTAATAAATTCAGTATAATAATTCTGCATACTTTTAATCATGAAATATATACATTTGTTAGTTTTATGTGACATAATGCATTTCTGGTAAAATAAATGATTACTCCCTCAAAGTATACTTTGCTAGTAAATTATACTTTGCAATGTTGATGAAATAGGCTACTGATGTACTAAACACAATTCTCTTCTTACATTTGTTCCAAGGACAATTATTAACAATGCGCTATTGTTTATATCATGTCAAAAAATAACACATTGTTTGATCTATGGACTATTCGTTTGTTATTTTCAAAATCTACAATAGCATACACATGCAGTTACAGTGGAACCTCTCTAAACCGGACACCCCGGGAGGTCCCCAGGGTGTCCAGTTTAGAGAGGTTTCACTGTAATTAAGCACTCGATGGCAATTATTTTGTCATTTTCTGTTATGAACATAATCTTTCCGCAATACTACAATTAACAATTCTGTAAAAACCAGGAACCCACTTTTCCGACGTTTCGACACAAGCCCTTTATCAAGGAACTAATTTCTATTGAACGCTAAGTGGCATCCATTTTTCATTTTGATGCCACTTATTGTTTAGTAGAAACTAACTGAACGCTAAGTGGCATCCATTTTTCAAAAGGATGCCACTTAGCGTTTAGTAGAAACTAATTCCTTGATAAAGGCCTTGTGCCGAAACGTGGGAAAAGTGGGTACCTGTATTTTGCAGAACGGGTATTAACAGACAGGACAATGACACAAATTACATTGAAACCCATGTAAATTAAACACAATGGGGTCCCCAGGGTGTTCGGTTTAGAGGGGTTCTACTGTATATTGTGTAAATCACCAGCTCACTGCACTTGCCTAATTAAATATTAAAATTACAGGTTCAGTGTAACAGTGTGTTACCGCATTAATTTTATTCCACTAGTTTGTGATAGCAGCAGGAGTCCATAACAAAGAATACCACCAATTGCATTCAATACAGGTCAATAGAGTATATGCGGTATACCAAATGAGACACGCCATGTGATTTTGTACCCAGTAACAAAAAAAAGAGGAACTCGTCTTCACCCAAAGTGAAATCAGTCATACCTCAGTCTACAATAACAGCCTCATTTTGACGGTACTGATCATCCCAGTACTAGTGATGCTCACTCGGACGGTGTTCATATTCCAAAGTGTGGCAAGAACGTTACAGTCTGGCTGCTGCAACTGGGGAAATGGGGCATATGGGTTTTGCGACCAGTGTAGATCCAGATCAGCCTGTGCATCCGCACAGTCTGATCAGGATCTGCACGGTTCACCACTCCAATAATGAAACACACGCCCTGCTTCTAACAAGCATCATAGATCGTTATCAGGCTACAGGAGTGTACTATTTGATCGGGAGCTACACTGGTCACAGCGACATATATACGATCAGAGACGTACCCTAGCTCGACCCTATACAGCACGGATCGAGGGAGGCGCAGGCGGCAGCGACTGGGTCAGGAATGTAAGAAAGTTTTCACAGATACCTCTCGGGGTGGGGACCAAATACTTTTCACAAAAACAATGGGAAAACATTACCAGAGATAAAAGGATTCGTGAGATTATAAAATAGGGTTAAAAAATAGAATTCCTGGGAAAAAATATTAGGGAATAAAACATACAACAGACAGCGACGAAAAAAATACAAATTATCAAAACAGAATAAAACAATTGTCATATAAAACGCAATAGACCCAGTTCCAATGCAAAACTCACTGGATTTTGCAGAAAAATACGTCCTGTCTCCAAGAGAAATAAAGACGTGTCATCCATTTGAAACCACTAAACAAGTATCTGCGAAACAACTCTTCAAAATGGATTACATGCTAAAAATGTAGAATCTGATCAAAAAAGGAGACTAGGAATTTACGACGAGGATGCATAGTTTACACACCAATTTATTGGAAACACATGGAATATCTTCGTGTCTGTGTTCCGGGGGAAATTTATCAAATCATAATTCCAGCACAAAAATATTTACACAATTCCCTAACATTTGATTGGTCCGTAGCAAGTCTCTGTCCAAAATTTATATCCCAGTAAACTCCCACGCCGAACTACTTTCCGTAACCTTGAGGCGCAGTTAAAATAATTCTTAAGAAAACGGAAAATAAACACATTTTCTTGATGAATTTATTTCAAATGCTGGAATTATAAGGAATGAATGGCCTTTTTGTGGAATTTATCGGGGATATAAACTTGGAAAAGTCGCGGGAATACTGGACGAGGCCTTCCTTTGTATTCCACAAAAAGGCCATTCATTCCTATAATGGCACTTTGTTTTGTCTTTGTCTGCACAACGTGTTTTTACCAACATAGAATGAGTCGTGACACCGCATTGAGACGCCTCATACGCATATTAAAAAAAAAAAAAAAGACATGGGGGCTAAAAACAGATTTATTTAAAATATTTTTTTTATTCGTGGGCCGATTTTCAAAATCTAACTTTTGTTTACTTACTTACAACAAGCTATCTCGCCAGGTTTCAGAGTCAATTTCCAAAAAAAAAAAATCTTCAGGATCAAAAAACGAAAAGTTTTGGAAATTGACTCCACTTGTTAAATTCCCATAGGAATACAATCCATCAAGTCAATATTTTTGGGGAGTGTGACTTTTTTGTTATTGATGAAAAGTACTTACTTTTAAATATTTTTTAGATGTAATGTGTTTAATGGCCAAATGTTCGTCGGCAGCAAAACGTGGAACAGACAGCTACGTGGTTATCATTGAGTCAAGAAAGACAACAACTAATTAATCAGTACAAGATCGGGCGTTATTACTCAATCTCCTTGTTCGCCTGTGTTTCATTGTAAAACAAAGAGAAATTACTGTTGATTCCGTCACAAACATTAACCTACATAGGGGGTTATTCATGCTATATCAAGGTCTTGAATCTCCGATACCAGGCAGGGCCAGGTTGCTCAAAGCTTCTGTTAGCTTAACAGACTGTTAAATCCTTAGCATTGCTAAGGATTTAACAGTCTGTTAAGCTAACAGAGGTTTTGAGCAACCGGGCACAGGTTGTTAAAGTGAAACATTTTTTTGCAATATTTACAATGAAAGAAAACACTACCCTTCATTTTACGAAATGTGTAATTCCATATTTTGTTCGTATTATTTTCTAGTTTATTCCCCGGGAACCTTATTTGGCGAGGGTTCTATTTGCGTTTGTGATGTCTATGACGTATTCGTTGATTTTTATTGTGTATGGTATATATACCAAGGTGCATGATCACGTGGTTATAATAACAACAACAGTGGCTGCAAGTGTTGAAATCTTGCCCACTCCAAAGAAAGTATTATTTGATAGTTTCCTTAATATGAAACGGATTTTCATGAAATATGGCGCAGCAAACGCGTCTTCATGTGCTGCATTTGGTGGTACATGGAGTTCGGCACAGACTTATGTCATTTTTGCTAAGAATCGATTTCCGTGTCGATAGACACGGAAATCGGTTCTTCGCAAAATCTACAGAAGTTTGGGTGAAAATACAGAGACCACCTAATGCAGCTTAACAAGACGCGTTTGATGCGCCATATTTCATCAAAATCCGCTACGTAATAAGGACAATATAAAATAATACGTACTTTGAATCGGATAGATTCTGGAAGTTTCTGTACTTGTTGTTGTTGTTAGTACCACGTGATCATACACCTTGTATACTAGCGGACTTTAACTACGCCTCACCTTGATGTATGTTGCATGATGTACTACTATTTTATAATTGAAATATTTATACTGTTTAACATACACATTTTATGCATAAATACCACTTCATAAATTCTCAGGTCGGAATACGCTTACATGACATCACTGCCTTGCCGCTGTATGTCACAGGAAGTTGTGGAATGGCGAATATTTAGTAACGTGTATGGTATGACGCACTACGGTTGATCTGGACTCGTTGAATCGCCTGGCCACCATGGTCGGTGCCACACCGCTTAGAAAGATCCCAAAATACAGCGTTTGTCGTTTACATTTAGTCCTGGCATTGTGACTCAGTTCGGGACCTTTACCTTTCATGTATATATTGTGTTAGCATAACGTGCAGCGTATACACTGACTAATTTTTCTGTCGGATGTTCGCACGTGCATTTCCAATAAATGCGTTGAAGAGGAATGTGACTCACTCAGTGCACAGAGCGTCACGGTTGACTTAATAAACCATGGATACATGGAATAGGCTAGAATGAGCGCGAGGGAAGTCATATTTACGCGCACTTTATTAAAAGTCTATAATATAAGTAATGAATGCATATCCAGTGAGGCGTTTTTAAAGTCCGCCAGTATATATATCTCGCAAGCTAAACGTGAAAGGTGTATGTTGTGATCGGGTTGATAATAGCTTTAAGAGGCCGGAACTGAGGCAGTCAACTTTTGTTCAAGACGAATTTATGTTATTGAAAGCATTACATTATTACAAATGGAAACAATGAGCAAATAGAAACATATTCAATGTCTCCATACATGCTAGGAAAACTGTTTGTAGAATTGTTTACCAAAGTTCATATTGCTTTCAAATCCATCCTTATTGTTAGTACCATCGTCTGTTATTACATCATTTTTTATCGCGCTTGTCATATTAATTTTAGCATTAATGTCAGTTACTGCATTCATTTGCCCATTCTGGTTACTAACTTTACGTTGCTCGCCGGTTGCGCTGAAGTCGTTCTTTGTTATAGACAAAGTGTTTTCACGGTTGCTCTGTTCCTCACTCTTGTTGCTTACTTTACACTCCTGATCAGTAGTTTCAGATGTCCTTTCTTCGCGTATTGTTGGCATGTTGTCGTTTCTATTTTGATTGTTATCATCAAATTGGGAGGATCTCTCTATATTGTTTCCAACATGACTATTGCCATTACTTGTGTTTATTAGCATATCAATACCCCCGTTACTGGTTTTCTCTTTCTCTGACATGTGGTTGGCAATCACATGGTTACCATGATGTTCATCACGAGCAGACTCGGTAGGCTCCTTATTGTCTATGGGGTGTAATTCTAGCATGCCACTCCTGTAGTTATCTTGCTCGTCTTCTGCGCTCAGGTTATGTTCTGTTGCTTTTGTTATTGGACTTGTAACCATTCTTGTTTCTTTCGAAGTACTGGCTAAGATGTTGTGTTTAGCGTGCATATCTTCATCAATTCTGTCGATATGTACACGAGCATAGCCATCCTCAACTGTCACAGTTTGCCCGGCTGTCGGAAAGCTCTCTGCATTATATATACGTTCAGGGAATCTTGTATGTAGGTTTTCAGTATAACTTATGTTCACTATGCCAGTCAATTTGGAAACGTTTGCATCTTCAGCTCGTTTGATGGACGAGCATTTAGCGATAATGGCAATAGCGACCAGACACCCAATACCGACATATAGGACGATCATCAGTATAGCTGTTAAGCGGGTATCCGAGTACGGAGTGTAGTGTTCATACAGACGTTCTCGCTCATCATGGGCATGGTGTTCGTGGTAATGTTCACCGTAATTGTCTCCGAACTCATCCCCCGAGTCGTGGAGACGGTCGTCCCCATATCCCTCGTCACTGTGGTGGTGATTGTCGTCGTCGTGGTATCCGTCTGCTTCTGACAGACTGTTTAGTTTGAGAACCTTATAAATGTTGGCCTGTGAAGTCAATGTAGTTCCTTGCTGCTCTGCGTCAGATTTTATATCCCTGTATTCCTCTATCGTCCAGGGTACACATTGCCCCTTTGTCACATTGCACCATAAGTGGTCAGATTTGCAATCTGTATCTAACTTGGAGCAGACTGGCTGTTTATCGTATACGATATTCCATTCAAAGACGTTGCTGAGACTATCAATGACGAGAAGGTTCCCTAAGCCCATGGACGAGTACATATGATGCCGCGCCTGTCCGTAATGCTCGACATAGTCCGTGACTGGGTCTATCCCGTATTTTCGCTGATTGTCCCGGAACATCTGGTATATAAAGTCAACGTACGCGTGGTAAATGAAGAAGATAGGATCATCAGCCGCGGTCTCGATTATGTCCATCTCGCCGCCCACCCAGTTATGGACGTGATTATGTAGATCCTCAATCTCGGTGTAGTCTCGCGGATTCCCATTGGGGAAACTGATCTGCTCCAAGTGTCGTTTAGTCAGCAGCTGTGAGATATTGCGGTCACTCATTGGTGCCTTTATTCGACCTACGGTCCGGTGGAGGATGCCATTTTGAGACGTCCAATCTGAATAAAATATAAGCAAGTATTGTTACATGACTGCCGTTGTTCGACACCGCTCACAGCGCGTGCTGTTTGACCATGGCTGTAGACAATGCTCATTCCGGGGCCAAGCCAACACCTACGTAATGCATGTGTCTCATGTTGTTACTAGAACGAGCCATTACGTCACCAGACCAGTTCACAACGGTCTCTCTGAACTTTTGAAATTGGCGCGGCTGCATTACGCGATGTGTACTGTGGCCCCGGAATATGTATGTGTAAATTACAACTGTTTTAATGTAACGGGTTATCAAAGTACCGAAAGCACTGCATATATGATCAAATTGCATGATATTTCCGACGAAAATGTAACAATAACGTTCGAACATGTCCATCCGTGGGTAAACGTTTGCCGTCGCAATCGGGAACTGTCTGAACCCGCGGCTTACGGCCTTGGGGTTCACACAGTTCCCTCGTGCCACGGCAAACGTTTACCCACGGATGGACATGGTCGAACCTTATGGTCTGTGACTAACATCAGTTTAACCCGTTCAACACTACAAACCTCTATAGAAGTATTTGCAACCAGTGTAGATCCAAATGAGCCGGCTCGTAACGAGTCGTCTCATCAGGACCTGCACTTTTGCAAGTCATTTTCATATTTTTAGTTTAAATGGAATAGTCTGAAATTCATTATGACGATTGGATTGGTGGGCAAATGACCTTATCACAGTCCATACTAGTTATTTAGGGTTGAAAATGTTAACCCGAATGTCCTGGGATGTCCTAGAGTTTGCATAGGACGCGGCAAAACCGGAAATTCAGGAGAAGCGACTCGGAAATACACGTCTACCTTTAAATATTCCAATGTTTATGTATCCGTCCCCGTTGCCCATGAAGTCTTCAGTGAAGAGGGCCGACTTCCTAGGAACGTCTAACGCCGCCTCCAGTGTTGTGTCCCAGTAGGGCAGGGTGATATCAGGCACCTTCTCTCGCAGGGCGTTCTCCAGTCTGCAATAACAAGAAATGCGTAGATCTGACAAGTTGGCAAAAGTAGAGGACAAGATACCCAAATCGGACGACATATAAATCCATACATAAAAGAAACTAACGCAATACATCATTATAAACGGATGGCGCATGGCGGTGGTCGAGGAGCCTTCAACGAGGCACAAAAATGTACTGCACGACCTGTGGTGTGCGATCCCAACAGGAAAGTAACAGTAAGTAAAATGCATGCATACATTGTATATAAAAAGTAAAACAAATTCAATGAAAGCCCCACAACAAATATTCCCAAATGAACTAATGAGAAAATAGAAGTCACAATGAAGTACAATACACGAAGATATGACAGCAATGGTGCCACCTTGGAACGACCAGTGAACAAAACAGTCCACTGGGGTGGTTAGCACGGCTTCGCAACCTTCGAATTCCCGCTTACCAAATTCACAAATCTACATATGAAACTAGAGGATGATGTAGTCTAGATTCCGGGTTATAATAAAGTTCTAGAAGAAATTGTGATTGGTTGTTTCCGCTCTATGCTGCTAAATTTCGAGTAATGTCCTTGCTCGGAAGGTGTTGACGGCGAGGGACATATTTGTTGCGATGCGATAATTCTGCACGCTCCCGTACACTCGGTCGCATATCTGCTATGGAGTTATTGCCCGCGACAAGTGACAAATGAGAGGTTTATGACGACATGGTAAACTGGTTTTATACTTGTAAACCAACAGTGGGAAGTCCCTGGTCCAAGTTGGTACGCTTGTCGTCAGGTTTACTTATATCGCTGTCCAATGCAGTTTCAATTTGATCTCCTGCAACCTCTGCTGGTGGCGTTGCTTTTATGTTCGAAGACGCAATCGTTGCATTCATTCGATGTTTGTAATCTTATACTGTGTTTATTTTAGTGATGCGGTGCGCTTCATAGACAGCACTTCGGTGACTGTTAAAGACTCTGTAACGACAACTCTACGCTTGCCTGTTTTATGAATTAAATTGATGCTTTTATTTCATGTAGATCTGTAGAAAGATCATCATTACTACCGATAACGGTAACAATGTTCTGTCTAGCAGACAAAAGTGTAAGTGTATGGGTTTAGCGTCTCAGCAACAACCAATGTCGTTTAGGACGGTACCTCAATTTCAAGTCTCATCCGAAAGACCCGAGTGGAATGGAAACACTATGAAACTATTGTTTCAAGCTTAAGACGAGGTTTGAACCCACAACCTCCAGATTGGAAGATACATACAGCAGAACAAAGACCCTGTGCCAGCCGAGGAAATCGGGGCCTTTATGGGCGCTGTTTCTCGACGATCGTCGCCCGTGGATAGACGTCAGCAGGGTGAACTTGTTCGGATGCACGGACTGAAACCAGAGGACAACAAACTAACGATGTAGGAAACACATTGACATATTTATATAGTTGCACATAAGCTGTGTCAAATTTCATCCGGTCTTCATCGTGGAAGTAGAAGTACATGTATTAAAACTATTCTTTCGCTGTGGATATTTCTGATGAGATGCAACCATAGTCAATGGTGTCTGTTCGAATAAACGTATTGGATATGTCCACATTTTCTGCGCTTTACCGGGTTAGGTCATGTGATAAACATAATCTCGAACTTGTTTCTATTTGACACCCTGTGCTTAGAGATGTTCCACTGTAAATCAGGCATATTACCATTTTGGGATATTTTACTTATGACTTTTGTAATCATGAACATGCATTATTATCTGAGATGCGTTACCAAGAAATTCATCAAATTGAGATCACATATATGTTCTTGGTGTTCGGTTTAGGGAGGTTCTACTGCATGATATTTATGAAACTCATCAGCCATATCCGCGGGTTTTATTTTTGTTCTGTAACAATTACGACAAACGTTACGTCACTTGGTTACGAAGGCAGGGGCCCGTTTCACTAAAATGTTCGTAAGTGCAAATTTAGGATCGTCTGGAAATTGCAATTGATGGATTTACATTTATTGAGCATATGCTGCATATGCAGCCTATGCTCAATAAATGTGAATCCAATTGTTAATGTGAAACTATCATAATTTTGCACTTACGAACATTTTAGTCGTACCAAGTTTAGTGAAACGGGCCCCCGGAGTGTACATGTTCATGGTATACGAACGTACTGTATCATCCTTCATCTGTTTTATGGCGTCATTGAAGATGCGTCTTTCCTCGTCGGACAACATCCGGTATTCACGGCGGACTCTGGGCGCCGTCGGCAGGTAGAACAGGGAGTTCAGCCAGTCCTGGTCGCCGGCTGACGGGATCGGGAAATCCTCGCCAACCTCTGTGGCGGCCGCTGGCAAGATCCACGCCGTCCACGCCGACACGATAGCCACACACACGCACAGGGCGCGACGTGTCACGGGTATCCGCATTGTCCGACTATTAGTTAAACTGGATATGGGTATTCGTTTCAAACCTAGATGGCAATAGCACCAGTGAATATGTGATTCATCACGACAAATGATTATGATATTTTGACCAGTGTAGTTTTTCAGCTAACAATTAACCCTTAGATCTACACTGCTGAATTAAATTTTATCATCTGCTGATTAGTTTTTATTTTTCATTTTTCTCGATGAAAACATGGTGTGGCAGCACTTTCTCACAGTGCTCTCAAACCATGTTTTTATTGAGAACGATGACAACATATAAAGCAAGAGCAGACGACGTAGCAAACAGAGTACGTAGACCTGTACTGATCTACGGAGCCCCGCAGGGGTCATGGGTTTTGTTTTATTAATTCGTTCCTACGAAATAACAATTCGTTCCCTCAATTTAACAATTCGTTCCCACCAATTAACAATTCGTTCCCACGAAATAACAATTCGTTCCATCGAATTAACAATTCGTTCCATCGAATTAACAATTCGTTCCCACGAAATGACAATTCGTTCACTCAATTTAACAATTCGTTCCCTCGAATTAACAATTTGTTCCCACGATATAACAATTCGTTCCCACGAATTAACAATTCATTCCCGTGGGAACGAATTGTTAAATTGAAGGAACAAATTGGGGAACGAATTGTTAATTCGTGGGAACAAATTGTTAAATTGCGGGAACGAATTATCAATTCGTGGGAACGAATTGTTAATTTTAGTGAACGAATTAATAAAAAAAAGAGTTCTACGTCCCCTGCGGGGCTCCGTACTGATCAGACTGCGCGCAAGCTGACCTGTTCATTTTTAGCACAGTTCAGTCCGGCAGTTTTATAAGCCATAACCATCTATAATGTATGTATTATTATATAAAATGTACATTTGTAGTGCCGTAACATAGTGTATTAAAACTCGTATTATCCCGTCAACACAATGCGTATGTGCCGTGAAACACGGTGCCGTGAAACGCTGCCGCGAAACATTTTTGATATCCTGTAAATACGACCTAATCACTGCGTATGAATATGTGCGGTTGTCATACTAGTCGAGGATGCGGCTGGGGTTATTTTGTTTTGCATTGTAAAGCTATTTGTAGTATTGATAAATAGAACAGTAGCCTGAGTAGGTTAGTGCCGTTATTGGGAAAACATATCTGGCGCTGCACGGAAACGGGATGGGCGAGGCAGAGCCTTGCCATATATTCTTTCCAATTCACGGCACTAACCAACTATTCTCTACATACACTGGTTAATGAATACTCAAATGAGACCACTACGTAAAACATGATAGATGATGACAGTTTCAATGATGTCCTTAAGAAATAAATATCATCTAACACTTGTGTTGTTTACATATGATATTTAATAATAATTCCAGCACAAAAATATTTACACAATTCCCTAACATTTGATTGGTCCGTAGCAAGTCTCTGTCCAAAATTTATATCCCAGTAAACTCCCACGCCGAAATACTTTCCGTAACCGTGAGGCGCAGTTAAAATAATTCTTAAGAAAACGGAAAATAAACACATTTTCTTGATGAATTTATTTCAAATGCTGGAATTATAAGGAATGAATGGCCTTTTTGTTGAATTTATCGGGGATATAAACTTGGAAAAGTCGCGGGAATACTGGACGAGGCCTTCCGGCCTTCGTCCAGTATTCCCGCGACTTTTCCAAGTTTATACCCCGATAAATTCCACAAAAAGGCCATTCATTCCTATAAACTGGTCGACCGACGTCATAAGAAGCTCAGCAGCGCCTTGTTTCTTATGAGAATAAAGTTGTTTCATAGTCGTCATATTAAATCATTATTCATGTACGATCATCTATGTTTTGTAAACACAGTTCAGTCCAACAGTTTTATATTCCATAACCATATATACTTTATGTTTACACCGGTCTATTCCAACAGGCATACACCGTGAATTAGTAATTTACAGACGAGCAAGTCATGTATCAAATCATACTAACGTGACTAAAACGACATTAATATAAAATAAAACTCGCGATACAATCTGGAAAATCGTGTCTTGTTCCAACTGCATCACCGAAGATTCAAACCCGTCGAGTACGAGAAACGGATCCCTATCATATACATGGTAAAACGGTTGAATTTAAGGGACGGACCTTCATTTGCGATGCGAGGAACCATATTTGGAGTACGTGGAACGTGGAAATATCTATTATTCTTAGGCTGTTTCTGTGTGTCTTTAGCTGCATTTTAATTACACTACCGCCCGCGCTAATCTTGTTAATATTTGTTAATATGTGTCAACATTCATTTCAAACTACTTGAACATTAATGTTTGAAAGCAAGACATTTGATTGTCTGAGCCTGAGCTGTGCTACAGCTCAGGCTCAGACATTCAAATCGCTTGATTGTGAGTTGGCATTGTCAATAGATGTCCAGAAAAGTTTATAATCTGGCCAAGATTAACACAGGCGGGTGTGTAGCTGTGGTTTTCTTTACCCTGTCTCCCCTAAATATCTAACATGGACCGGTCCATGCTATTATTTGGACTAGTTCACTAATCATTTGAGGAATATTATTTTTAAAAAATCTGAAAAATACTGACAAACACAGTAGATCTTGGTGAGACGGCTCGTAACGAGCCGGCTCATCAAGATCGACAGTGTTTGCACATGTAGTTTCACGGTATGCAGGGTTGCAAGGGTTAAGCTGTCGTCAATAGATTATTGAACCAGCCTAGCATGGGGAACGAATAGCTACAATAATTCGCCTCCGATATGTTATCTACGGCTACAATTTGACCCATTCAAAAAATGTAAGCTACCAAAGTGCATACCCAAACCTTTTGATGGTATGTAGTTTATACCTTTAAACAAATAATCTTTGATGTAGAACTAATAAATTGCCAAAGATAATATAACTGGGAAATCATGTTCCCATGGAAGCCATATTTTCTCTTGTTGTTCAACATTCAACATAGTGAAATGAAATTTTCAAATTTACAAGATAAACACCTTGACACGGTAAAATAACCAATTTCTGTTGTAACTATGTTCTTTATTAATAATTTATTGATACGGCTTTGACAGTTTTATATCGCTAACATATCAAACACGCCGGATAACCGATTGCAAAAATCATTCATTCATGCGTTACATTAAAGAGATGGGGTTAAATTGCTACCCTCGCGAGAGGTATGGAGCGGGGTAGCAATTTTGTTTCTACGGAACGGCCAACCATTTTCGGAGGACTCCCGCATATATCGTTTGGACGTTGCATCCATTGAGGGATGTTTCCATTGGTAACCAGACTAAATGACGTATTCTGATCGATGGACCACACTGTTCATTGTGTTTGCCAATTGGGTGTTTCATTCTAATAGTGTAGACCCAGAGCATGCTAGACACGCGTATTAAATGTTTTATTAATGTCGCCCCAAGGAAAGCTGTGATTTAATTGACCACTTCCGTCTGTATATGTGGCTGTGATTGCATACATTGTGATTATTGGTTTGGTTTTTGCGAGCGGTGTAGATCCAGATCAGCCTGTGCATCCGCACAGTCTGATCAGGATCTGCACTGATCGTTATTCCATAAGTGTTAAAAACCCTAATGTATATATAGGTCGTTATCAAGGTAAGAAGTTTACTATTTGATCAGGAGCTACACTGGTTACACATCCCATAAGCCCCATTTCTCCAGTCACAGTCATATATGTGATCACTGACATGCCGCATACCATCATGTGACATTCAAGCTACTGTCGGCTTTGTGGTTGGTAACCGAACGTGCGTTTAGTGGCCTCTTCCAATCGATGAATCACCTGGAGCCAATGTTATGAGTCCTGTTTGGGCGTCGTCACGTGATGGACAATGCCATGTTCGGAGATAGTGTCTGCATCATCTTCCACTCATATGAGACACGCCATGTGATTCTGTACCTTCGGACATCTGCCGTAATTTTATGAAATACGTTTACAATATTTTCCGTAAATGTCACCAAAAGTTAACAAATATAATTCCGCATGTACTCTGAAAATTATGTCAGCTTTTGACTATTCATGAGACATATTGTAATTTTGTAAACGTATTTAATGAAATTACCCAGATGTCCGAAGATACAAAATAAATCACATGGCGTGTCTCATATTAAACATGATAAATGACCTGGTCGAAAACGTAGAAATTTACGGAGCAACCCACCCCCCCGCAGGGGGCGTAGAATTATTTGTATATGCCACGAAATAACAATTCGTTCCCTCAATTTAACAATTCGTTACCACGAATTAACAATTCGTTCCCACGATTTAACAATTCGTTCTCACGATATAACAATTCGTTCCCTCAAATTGAATTGTTATTTCGTGGGAACGAATTGTCAAATCGAGGGAACGAATTGTTAATTCGTGGGAACGAATTGTTATATCGTGGGAACGAATGGTTAATTCGAGGGAACGAATTGTTAAATTGAGGGAACGAATTGTTATTTCGTGGGAACGAAATAATAAAAAAATCCATGTCCCTCCGTAGAAATTAGACATAGCTATTGATTGTGTATCAAGGTGTGGGATCACGTGATTTCCGAACCCGATTTTCCGACGTGACGTAATTTGTGACGTCATTTGTATAGTTAAAAAACGGATGGATGTTGATGATATGTAGCGCACCAAATACGATGGCATATGTGTTTTATGGGTGCTCTGAAAGTTATTTATAACAACTTATAATTTTAACAAAGAATCGAGTATCGTTTATTTCTTACATTCACGTGCTCTAGTTTTTATTTACTGATGGTAACCGATTCTTCGTCAAAACGACAGAATAACGAGATTAAAGCCACCTATGCAATAAATGGCAACGTGTACCGCATTTGCTGCGGTTTCATAAAAATATGTCATTCCATTAGAAAGATATTAAAGGAAATCTACTGTAAACACATATAAAAAACATGACGTCACGCCTTTCGGAAACACGTGATCGCGCACCTTGTGTATATTACAGTGGAAAATATCAACCGTTTAGAGTGGTTACATTGTAAATAAGCAATCGAGAACTTGTTTTTGTTATTATCAATCGACACGGAAACGAAATTAATTACAGTGAAAGTTTCAAACCCATCTAAATTAATCACAATGCGGTCCCCATGTTCTACTGTACATTACATCAACATGATCAATATCCGGCAATGAGGTATTAAGCACGACCTAAGAAATTGTGCGATTTTTCATGAAATATATTTACAGAAACGTTGATATTTCCTGTAAATGACGTCGAACGTTGACACAACTAATGCGGAGTCCTATTCCGCGATTGCTCTGATTTTTCGTTAACTTTCTATGTCATCTACAGAAAACATCGTAAATTGTGTACATATTTTGTAATGAGATACCGCATATCTTCTTAGATAGAATATCACATGGCTTGTCTCATATGTGTCGCTGTAATCGGAGAAATGGGGCTATGGGTTTTGCGACCAGTCTGATCAGTCTGATCAGGATCTGCACTGTTCGCCATTTCATCAAGGACACACCTGTCGTACTTCTAACAGGTAATCTAGATTGTTATCAGGCTACAGGGGCCCGTTTCACTAAACTTCGTACGACTAAAATGTTCGTAAGTGCCAATTTGGAATCGTCTGGAAAGTTCAATTGATGGATTTATATTTATTGAGCATAGGCTGCTGCAGCCTATGCTAAATAAATGTAAATCCAATAATTGCTTACATGCTTACAAGAAAACATTGTTAATGTGAAATTTACAGACTATCATAGGTTTGCACTTACGAACGAACAGTTTATTCGTAAGAAGTTTAGTGAAACGGCCCCCTGGAGTGAGAGTATCAATGTTTCTGAACAGCCAACTCGTAATCAAGAAATTTTATTTTCTGAGCCTGATCTGTAGCACAGCTCGGGCTCAGTCAAGCAAGTTGATTTCAATAACCTTAATCAAGTACTTTTAAACAATAATTCCAGGCCTTAAAAAAATTAAAAAGATTTTTTTTCGGAAATTGTAATTTTTTATCGCTTCGTCCAGTATTCCCGCGACTTTTCCAAGTTTATACCCCGATAAATTCCACAAAAAGGCCATTCATTCCTATATTAAACAATGAAATTGGTCAATATTGGCAATATTAGCGCATGCGGCAGTGTATAGTACTTTACAGTGCATACAAGTGTGCGTGCATCTCTAGAGCAAAACGACCGAAGTTGCATACAGTATACTAGAAACAAAATTGCTACCTCACTGCGATATTCTCCCCTCGAGATGCTACCGTAGGCGAAATATTGTAGCTAACAGTATACTAGTTCTGATTGTATAACTATACTTACGGTACTAGTATATTACATTGCATTGCATAAGCGTAATGCGTGAGTAGTATTTCCAAATTTGTGTTTGAAGCTTTCTTTCTATACTTTCTACTTCGTGGAGAATTTTGCTAATATACACTTTATTATGTGATAAAATTGTTCTAGAATGTTCTCTCAATAACAATATTATTGCCATATTTTAGTGCGCGAAATGGAAACGTTATTCCGCATATAAAGCGGAAAACGTGCAGCATATATACGTGCACATGCACATGAAAACACACATTCAGGAAAATAAACACCTTAACATGTATATTTGAAATTTATGTAGGGCGCAGTTCATGATCAGGCGCGGAATGATTGATTGGAATACGGAAGTACCACGTGGTATTCACGTATTCTCACGTATACTTGTAGCTGCAAAATTATGATAGTCACATAAATTTCACATTGACATTGTTTTCTTGTACGCGATTATTGGATTTACATTTATTGAGCATAGGCTGCGGCAGCCTTGAAATTTCCAGACTATCATAAAGTTACACTTACGAACATTTTAATTGACTAAGATATTAATTGACTAAGATAGTGTTTTTAAAACCTCCAAATAGTGACAAACAGTGTAGATCCTGATGAGCCGGCTCGTTACGAGCCGGCTCATCAGGATCTACATTGTTTGCTAATGTTAGCTTTATGGTCTATATGGCTGAGGGTTTAACCACGCTAAATCATCCGATATTCATGCGCGGTGTAGTCAAAAGTAGTACGTAAAACGAATACGCCAGATTTGTTATGCCATAGACACCGTTTGATTGCAGGAACCAGTCAATTGATGCACTAATCTACTTCACAGGCATGTTAATGTATCATTTACATCAGTTTCAAGTTTATGCTTTGGGATTATTTTGTAAGTCGGAGCATGTTTGTCATGTGAGGCGGTTTCAATTCCAGTCGCTGAGTTGTTGCGCCACCACCACGTCACAGGAGATTGAATTTATCTTTCTTAACAATAATTAAAATTTTAATTTGTGAATATCCAGAGCAGAATTGGTGCAGGTTATGGGAAAATAGGTCACACGACATCCATACGAAAAATGAAGTAGCAGAGAATAGCAAAATGTGTGGTCATTGGTTAGTTTACATAGAAAAAATATTTGGTGGTGGTGGACCTCTAAGCATCGATAAGGCCCACATCGTGAATTCAGCTGTCTGGCGAATAATTACTTCAGAGATATGAATTCTTAAATATATCGATACAGCGAGAAGAATAGAAATTGCATCAACGTAAACTTGCGGTGAAATTTCGCGTCACAGAAAATATTGCTGGCCTTTTCTGAGCAATAAAGCCATTTTTCGGACTGACTGTTCCAAGGCGGGACCCTTTTTCCAACAAGAACGTCCCAAATTATCAACATTTCTGAACACCTATTGGCATTACGAAGTCACAAATAAGCAATTTGATTGTCTGAGCCTGAGCTGTAGCACAGCTCAGGCTCAGACAATCAATCTGCCTGATTTCAAGCATAATATTCAAGTATTTTGAAATAAAGATATTGACAACTATTGGCAAGATTAGCACAGGCGGCATGGGCGGATTCAGGGGGGGGGGGACCCGGCGTGCGCCCCCCTAAAATTCGCCGAGTAAAGATTGTTTACAAGTTACAAGGCACGTTTCATGCCAAGTACCATGTATTCCATGCATTTTTCGGTCGTTTTCTTATTGTTTCAAAATTTAAACGTTTTCAATCAAAAATCATGTCTAAACATACAGTGACAGTGTCAATATTTTTGCTCCAAAATGTGCCAGAACGCAGGAAATGCGATGTAGATTCTGCTCGGTCGACTATTTTGCAATACTTGACTATATTATCGAACGAGCTTAGCTCGTTCGATAATATAGTCAAGTATTGCAAAATAGTTACGCCCCCCCCCCCCTAACCCGAAATCCTGGATCCGCGCCTGGGCGGTAGTGAAATGGTTGCATTTGTATGGTATCCACTAACAATTTGTAGGACCCAACTATGTTCCAACTAGCAGTACACTAACGCCTGCGCTAATTTTGCCAATATTTGTTAATTTCTATATTTCGAAAAGCTCGAATATTGTGATTGAACACAACAAATTTGATTGACTGAGCCTGAGCTGTGTTACAGCCCAGGAAATCGAATTACTGGATTGTGAGTTTGTATTGTCAATAGACGTTCAAAAACGTTGATAAGCTGAACAAGATTAACGCAGGCGGTTGTGTGTTTCTAGCCACTTGCAGCAATTAGCAAGACCCCGACTAATGTCGCTGCAGCTAATTTAACAAGCGATTACCCGCGGGTAACTAGGAGTACCAGAAGGCGACGATTGTAAGAAGCATTATTAACATGTTGGGTCCACAGTCACGCTAATAGGCACCGCGAGATATCTTACATGTCCGTTTGTTGACAAGACGGCGTCATCGGTGCGGCAATAAGGGGCCTAATTCCCCCGGGTCATTCTTCAAGGGGTGAATATCACTGGCAGGTGGAAAGAAGTGTTGCCATATTGTAATTGCACTGTTTGGAAATTGGCCCCTAACGATGCATTAATAGCTGTTAATGGAATTCATTGCGGTGCTGGAAGTTGATGCAAAGCTAATTTACAAACGAACCCAGCGGCACTGACAATATGAGATGTCGTGTCATATTCTCATACAGTGAAACCTCTCTAAACCGGACACCCTGGGGACCTCCCCAGGGTGTCCGGTTTAGAGAGGTTTCACTGTAAATCAGGCATTTGATCATTCTGAACCATAGTTGTGTGCTCTGCGATCACGAATAGACATAAGGGGCCTAATTCCCCCGGGTCATTCTTCAAGGAGTGAATATCAATGGCAGGTGGAAAGAAGTGTTGCCATATTGTAATTGCACTGTTTGGACATTGGCCCCTAACGATGCATTAATAGCTGTTAATGGAATTCATTGCGGTGCTGGAAGTTGATGCAAAGCTAATTTAAAAACCAACCCAGCGGCACTGACAATATGAGATGTCGTGTCATATTCACATACGGTGAAACCTTTCTAAACCGGACACCCTGGGAGGTCCCCAGGGCGTCCGGCTTAGAGAGGTTTCACTGTCAGTCAGGCATTTGATCATTATGAGCCATAGTTGTGTGCTATGCGATCACGAATAGACATTATCACCCGAGATAAATGACGAAGAAACTCATCAAAAATAACATCACATGTGTTTTCTTGGGTGTCCGGTTTAGAGGCGTTCCACTGTTTACGACCAGTATATAGCAATCACACGGATATGGAATATTTCTCGATATGACACCACGCCATATAACCCCAATTTCCTTGCTGTCCGACAAGTCGCCCTTTATGACAACCAGAACATTCGGGTATGTTTTAACACGTTTATCTAAAATAACACATACATGTATTTCACAAAATATGGCTAAAATACACGTCGAAAGTTCCCTATAACGACACGTCATATTGATAATGGGCCGCGATTGACGAACATATGTTTTCATTTGTTTCGATACAGTGCAGAAGGCTGCTGGTTACGCATAAGATCATCTTACAACTGACATTTGTATACTGACAGTAGCAGGGAATGGACATACAATGTACGTGTATTTTGGAGTAGACATTCTATAGTAAAAACGATTTAGCAATTTCTGACCTCTACAGATGTTACCTGCCTCCCACCCGCCAATTATCACAGCCGGTGTCACGTGATTATATCACTCCGCACTGCTGCAAGTCGCGGAATAATAACATAGAGCGCCAGATCATGCTGAGTAAACTACCGTTTATAGTCAACGGACAATCTGTTTGCATCAACACAAAGTCAGATTCAATTTTTATTAAATCCACCAAAGGCGGGAACGGATATTGTCTTCGGCTGTAATGCGGTTTTCGGGTGTTCCAGCACGCGGTTAGAATACAGGAAACAAAAAATGTCGTCTGTTCTTGTTTCATATTTCCGTGCATGACGTTTTTCTCAAATAAAACATTGTTTGGTATCACTTTAGAATCATTTCCATTGGAAATGATTCTAAAGTATTGCCAAGCCATGTTTTTGTTGAGACAAATGGAAATTAAAAAGTAAACAGCAGACGACAAACAATAATTTCACATTCGAAGGGTTAGTAATGATGAAAATTAGAAGAAAAAAAAACAGCAGTATCGCTTAACACTAAAACACTAGGTAATTCCACTAGGCAGCGACCAGATGAGAGAAATTAAGTAAAATGTAAATTTCACACTGCAGTGGCTAACTTTATAAATGGACATTTTTATGAACCCCTTTGCATGCAAATAATAAAATAGTGCAGCCATTACGCCAACTGATTTCTTGCGGTTGATCGAAGTTTGTCGAAAGTTTGTTTACACATAAACCTCGCTTTTCCTGCGTCTTCTCTCACTGCTAGTGTTTGGGCATCATGCCGCTGCACATTGAAGATCGTTAATTGGCGACTTTTGACCACATTAGAGCAACCTCTCGACGGCAGACGACACTTGTCACCACGGGACGCCAACAGATACATCCGACACACGGACCATCTCGTCACATTGAGGACCAGGTAGGCGTCTGCTTTTTTCCTCTCTTTTTTCTCAATATTTCTCAGCAGGGGAATCTATAGAATATGAGCCATTAGAATATGTGTTTTCATTGAAAAACTAGATGGCCGCGGCCCGCATGTCGCGCACCGCCGAGGTTTTGATAATATACCGAAAAACATTAACCAAAAACTTTAACAAAAACTTGTATCCGGACGCACGTACGTACGTTAATGTGCCGACAACATGTATATTGCGCTGTCCGTACAATATTACGGGCCGTTTCTTCGGAGAGTTTAGACTGTGGCCAACATGACGAACTTGAAGAAAGTGAGAAAATATCGTCAACATTGTCATATTTTTCTTATCAGCATATTTATTTTATTTTTGTTGTGCACGTGTAAGGTTTGATGTCTGTTCTATATCTAGCGTAATAAAACGTGTCGATGAAACATAAATCACAGTTACAAAGAACATAGATCGGGAAATAGTGATACATGTACTCTACGACGAAGATCAATGACCTACATTGTAGATGGATGTGTGCGTCTCCCTGACGGATCCCATGGGGAAGTGCAGCCAAATGTAGTTGGAAAATGAGGTCTATGCAAACGGTAACCAGCAAGCAGTTCATAGAAACAACATGATGAAATGTGGCTGTGACTGGAGAAATTGGGCGTATATGCTTTACGAACAGTGTAGATCCAGATCAGCTTGTGCATTCGCACAGTCTGATCAGGATCCGCACTGTTCGCCATTCCACATATGAAACACCCGTCATGCTTCTAACAAGCCATAGAGATCGTTATTATGCTACATGGGTGCGTTATTCGATCAGGAGATCCAGTCTCCAATCACAACCACAAATATGAAACATTGTTCCTTAGAATCACATGGTATGTTTCTTGTACTGGACGGCAACAGATGTCATGGGACCCTTCCATGTGTCCATCATTGGTTACTAACGTACATTAAATACATGTATTATACTTGCGCGAGGCACATGTAAAACAAACTTGAGCCTGCCAAAGTATTACATTATAGTCTGTTTCACGAAAGCTGCCCAAATTTTACGGCCATATATAGACAATTCAAAAACAATATTATTTTCGATAATATTAAATTAAAGGAAAATTTAAGAATGAGCCTTCTTTTTATTTCGTGAAATTCGGTCAAATATTGATTTTATTACGAAAAATTTATTTGTCTATGGGAATTTAACATGGGGGAAAAAGTGGTAAGGAAGTGTGGGAGGAGTCAAAAAACAAAAACATTTGGAAATTGACTCCGAAACCTGTCTAGATAGCTTGGATATGATCTAACTAAGAAAACAAAAATTAAATTTTAAAAATTGGTCCAGTATTTCTAAAATTCACGTGAAGAATTTTGTTTTCGCAATAAAATCAATATTTGACCAAATTTTTCCTTTAATTTAATATTATAAAAATAAATCTTGTTTTTGAATTGTTTATATAGCCGTAAAATTTGGGCAGCTTTCGTGAAACAGACAGTAGTATTGGCCACGTCTGTATCATAATGTTATTATGAATGTAGAAAGTCCGTATCAAGAGGAGACGGCTCGTATCGAGCCGTTTCACGGGAATTCGAAATGTGTGTGAATAGTGGCATATTGTTTACAACATTTATGTAAACATCTGATCAAATAATACGCAAGAGTCAATGGCAGTTACTAAAGGATGAAATAGTTAAGCTTTAGGCCGTTACGAAGGTCGCACACCGAACATATGATGCATTCGGATCCGTCGATTTGGAGTCAGTTAGTTTTGTGCTGTACGGTGCAACACACATTGGAGCGTTTGCAACCCCTCACCAGGGGCCTCCATTTCAAACTGACCGGTGAGGGAATAAAAGACTAGGGGTCATAAAGCGGGTGCATGTTGATTTTGTATCATCTGTCGTCAAAGTATGTTACCGATCACGTGTCCTAAGACGGACACCACATCGCCGTGTGTGTCATTTCTATATGAAAGTTCCATCTAATGTAGACTTGTGTACGGAAGCATGGATATATCCAAATTCGATTAAACATGTTATCGGACTGTACCAATGAGCAGCATAGACCAAGGTATATGTGTTGCCCAGTGAAGTGATCAAATACATAACCTGGGTATATACGACTTTCTACGGCGCTGACAGAGAAAGTGGTGTCTCACATAACGCTCGTATTTGTTGGCAAACTATATATACTGAATATCTGCATAAAACTGGAATTTAACATAGAATGTCGTCCGTGTCGTCCGATTCCGAAGAAGAAATTTCACTTGCTGGAGAAACTGGTGCGGGTGAACAGGGAAAAGATAATGCACAAAGCACGTGTAATGCGAATAAGTGTACAGATGGACGTAGTCACGTATATCGACGAGGTACAAATGACGTCAGAGGGAGAATAAATATGCGCGAGAGGAAACGTATGCACGATCTAAATATTGCCCTGGATAATTTACGCGAGGTGATGCCGAATGCTAGTGGACCGGCTGTTCGTAAAATATCGAAAATCGCCACTCTGTCTCTCGCCAGGAACTACATACAAATGCTGGTGAAATCGGTCGACGAGCTGAGACAATTATTGGACGAGGTGTACCGCTCCAGCTTCTCTGGTTCCTGTCTGCCGCCCAGGCTACCCGCACACGGCATTGCCGGCATTTTGCCGTACGGACATGCGCAGATGCTACCAGCAGCGTCGTCACATCCGCATGTCCACCTACCTTACCGCGCGGTCCAGTACGGCAGTGCCTCCCACGCGGCCAGCCCGCTATTACGGCGGGACCCCGCCTTGGCGGGTCAGTACTGCGCGGAACCCAACTGTTGTGCAACATTCAAGTATTCACAAACTGCCGTGAGCTCGGAAGTAATGAAACTTCGTTTTCCTGCCGCCAGTGGCAATATGCATTGATGACGATACGTCCGCCATGAACAATCAGTGCACGGGAACGTCGGTTGAGAAAATGGACATTACTTTGTCGTTAACCCTTACCCTGCTGAATTAAAGCTTGTCGTCTGTTGTTTATTTTCTATTTTACAGTTTTCTCATCAAAAACATGATTTGACAGCACTTTAGAATCATTTCCAATGGAAATGAAATGATTCTGAAATGCTGTCAAACCATGATTTTATTGAGAAAGAAGGCAACATATAAAGCGGCAGCAGACGACAATTTTCGTGTCCAGCATTCTAGGGTTAACAATAATTGTGCATGTACACCAATGTCCGTATGCTGACTGTATGACATGAATCTTTATTTCTGACTATACGAGCGAAACTATGTTGACTTTTGTCCGACATACATGTGATGATATAATATGATATTTATTTAACGACTGTATTGATTTCATCCGGCTGTAATTAATATTGTTAGAATGTGTAAGCACAACCTGAGTTGCTCTCGTTAGAATTTATTTAATATGTAACGGCCTGTAACCAGCTAAGGTCATTTCAGGCCCGGTCGAATCCTATATTGCACCTGTATGGCGAGTGGAATCCCAAAATAATTATAGGTTATATGATTTGTATGTGGATATATGCACGAGTTCCGCAGCGCAATATCGTTTAGCGTGGCATATATTTACATACAAATCAAATAACCTTTTTATTATATTTATTTGTTTGTTTATTGGTATTTAACGGCCTATCAACAGATATGGTCATGTAAGGCCGGGAAAACGGCCGCGGGTTCGATCCCAATTTAACCTGCTGCATTGGGGGCGGGGGAGGGGGAAATATAGAGAAAAAATATATTCAGCCCTGAGAGAATAACCTGACCTGGTGTCAGGTCCATCTTCTTATTATATACCTACATCATTCGTAGTTGTATATGCGCTTGAAAACATATACAAAATATAAATAAAATAGTGTTGATTTAGAAGGAACTATTTTGCAACATGAAACGTAGTTTCGGCACTGACAAATATGAACTTTTCTTGTCAAATTGGAATTATCATTTGCGGAATTACAGATAAAGTTACAGAAATGTGTCCTGGAAATAATAAATAGTAACCAGTATATTTTATAAAACATCTTTAATAGATTATTACAAACATAAAATTAAAAAAACAATGTCACTGTGATAAATAAATAGCAATCATTCCCAAGCAGTATCATGAGTATAGACGATTTTATGCAAGTATATGTATTGCATATTGATAGTCAGCTTCAGTTGACCTTTCATTTACAACGTGTGATTTCTGGTCTGGTATTTTGTCAATATTGATTAGAAAAAATAATTTCCGTAAATCTCCGCTCAGTCGATTTTGTTTGTTTGTTTACTGGTGTTTAACGGCCTAGCAACAGCTAAGGTCATGTAAGACCGGGCAAACGGGTTGAAAGCAAATTTGAAATTGAAAACAAAACACAGTCAGTCAATCACATTTTGATTTTGAGCAATAAATGGTCGGAAATATTTCATAAGTTTTGGCCTTTTATTTAATCAGATGCACATTTGTGGCTGTGACTAGAGAAATGGTTTAGTTTCTATTTTCCATTTTTATCATAAAAAACATGTTTTTTCAGCACTTTAAAACAATTTACAACATGCTTTGACAACACTTCAGAATCATTTCCATTGGAAATGATTCTGAAGTGCTATCAAACCATGTTTTTATTGAGAAATAAGGCAAGATATAAAAGCAACAGCGTACGACAATTGTTGTGTGTAGCTGTCCAAGGGTTAATCAGCTGCTAAATCTCTCACAAATTCCATAACCCCCATTTCTCCAGTCACAGCCACGTTTGAGATTCAGTTGAAGAAAACAATGTAGACCTAATTCTAACTGTACATGCATGTAGGTTAAGAAGAGGACGGTGATTGTAAACTATGGCACCTTTGCTCCCAGCAACCCATGTACACAGCTTAACCATCACTACGCTGGAGACGGAAATTGTTGTCTTCTATTTATCATTTTTGCCTTAATTATTTACAAAAAAATCTGTTTTCACATCACATGAGAATCGTCTCCAATGGAGACGATTCTCATGCACTGTCAAAACAGGTTTTCGTCAAGAAATATTGAAAATAAAACTTTCCATCAGACGACAAGATTTAATTCAGCGTAGTAAGGGTTAATGAGTATTCTGTTTTGACAGTACATGAGAATCGTCTGCATTGGAGACGATTCTCATCGCACTGTCAAAACAGGTTTTGCGTCAAGAAATATTGAAAATAAAACATTTCCATCAGATGACAAGATTTAGTTCAGCGTAGTAAGGGTTAATGAGTATTCACAATGAAATTGCAGGCTACATGCTTATACATATATACCCTTTCACCCCTAAATAACCGGCATATACTTACTCGTGTTAATGTTTGGACAAGTTCATTAATCATGTGAGGAATACTTTTCAAAAAATCTGAACAATCATGAAAACACTGTAGATCCAGATGAGCAGGCTCGTTACGAGCCTGCTCATCTGGATCTACAGTGTTTGCAAATGTTGGACTGTCTGTCTCTAGGGTTGAAAGGGTTAAATGGGTCACGATCTGACAAAACCAAACTTCTCATTCCTGATCAGTATAGATCGTAATCAGCCAGCACACTCCGGTTGTAATACTTGTAGTGGTGACCTTCTGCTAGATGTGGTTCTCATGAAATGGTTGCCAAGGCAATAAGCCTGGTTTTGTCAGATAGAGGTATCATTTAATATTGAACACATGCAAAATATCAACAAACAAACATGTATATGTGAGACAAGTTATGTGATTTTGTACCTAAGAAGATGTGTAATTTTTCATGAATAAATATTAACAGACACTGTGATAAGTTTTGTAAATGACGTTGAAAGTTAACAATATTTTCGTAGGAAATGTTGAATTCGATTCCACATTTGCTCTGAACATTTCATCAACTTTCGACATCATTTACGGAAAATATCATAAAGTTTGCACATCTTAGGTGCGAAGTCACATGGCAGGCCCGTAGCCAGACCTGTTTGAAGGGGGGAGGTCGTTTCGAAGGCTCAAGGGGTCTGAAGTATCTACCTGTTTGAAGGGGGGGTCGTTTCGAAGGCTCAAGGGGTCTGAAGTATCTATGGGGGTCTAAAAAAGTGGACCTCAAGGCTAAAAAAGTGAACCTCGAGGCTGGGCGGGGGGGTCGTCCGACCGCTCCGACCCCCCCTGGCTACGGGCCTGTTTGTCACATGGCATGTCTAATGTCTGTCCAAGTGAAAGAACTGTACATTACAACCAACAAATGCAATTTCACAAGCAACGGTGGGAAATGATAACTCGTTGTTATCAATAAATCACAGGTGGAAGACTCGGACCTAGGACCCAATACTTGTAAAACGTTACCCCACCCACCCATTTCCATACACTATACATTACAGCCTTAATTTACGCCGTCGCGTTCGCCCGACCAACCACCCACACAACCACTTTAGAGACACGCTTTCACATTGAACGTGATACAAAATAGAACTGAGCCAAATTGTGTCACCTCATGGCTTGAATTAGTATTTATATAATATAAAAACATTTAAAAGAAATTAACATAAAATGGTATACATAACTTTGAGCTAATACTTAATTCAAGCTGCATGAGCATGAAGCGATATATACACAGATAATACAAATGTACATTAAAATTTGATATACACAAGACAACTATATGTTAACCCTTTCAACCCTATAGGCCAGAAAGTCAACGTGTGCAAATACTGTAGATCCAGATGAGCCGGCTCGTAACGAGCCGTCTCATCAGGATCTGCAGCATTTGTCACTATTATTCATGTCTAAAAAATCCACATTTTGTTGTTAATGGAATAGTCCAACAATTAGTATGAAACCAGATGGCCGTGGCCCGCATGTCGAGCCTGCCGAGGCATTTGATGGTATTTTTAAAATCTTTAATGCAGATTTCAGACGGACGGACTGACGGACGGATGGACGGACGGACGGACGGACGTTCCTACAAGTCTCCTAGCCACATATGTATCCATTTGTAAGCTCGGACAGACGCACGCCCGCACGCCCGCACGCCCGCACGCCCGCACGCCCGCACGCCCACACGCACGCACGGACACCCGGACGTCATTGTGATCACTATGTCTCGCTTTCCGCAAGCGGGCTCGACAAAAACCAATGTGGGATATCCAGGGTTGAAAGGGTAACAGCTACACATTACTAAAAATCCAAAACATGTTGATAATGCTACTGGATAAAAACACAAGTGAAGAATTAACCCTTACACCGCTATCTTAATTTTTTGTCGTCTGCTGTTTATTTTCTGTTTTCCATTTTTATCATCAAAAACAAGCTTCGACAGCACTTTAGAATAATTTACAACATGCTTTGACAGCACTTCAGAATCATTTCCATTGGAAATGATTCTGAAGTGCTGTCAAACCATGTTTTTATTGAGAAATAAGGCAATGATATAAAATCAACAGCAGACGACAAGTGTTGTGTGTAGCGGTCTAAGGGTTAAAACATATTCAGACAACAAAATGTCTTTCATTATCAACGGAGATTCTTGTATCAGAGGACAAATTTGCAAGCTCCGGTGCAAGAAAATGCATCCTTACAATGGAGGATTAAACTTGCTGTCTGTCCAGACAATGGACATACATAACATACAGTCCTGCATGGAAATCACAACACAAAATTTACGTGATTTTCTGTAAATGATGTCGAAAGTTGGTGAAATTTTCGGACTCAATACGGAATGGGATTCCACATTGTTCTGAAAATTTTGTCAACTTTCGACGTCATTTACAGAAAATATCACAGTTTCTGTAAATAATTTTCATGAAAAATCGCACATCTTCTTGGGTACAAAATCACATGGCTTGTCTCATATGTGACTCGCCTAGAAACAAAATTGCAACCCCGCTCCATACCTTTCGCGAGATAATATATCGGCGACGTATTGTAGCTAGTGACTCGCCATGCCAAAAAGGGGGTTTCTGAGTTTGTGCCATGATCAGGCCCTATATTGTTTACTATCAAGTCAGCTAATTATTTACTGGGGCATATAATGAAAATTAACATTCATATCCATATCTAGCTGAATAATTATGTGAACTAAATACACCGGTCCAAATAATGAGCAAACCCCTTTTAACCCATACTATGCTGAATTAAATTTTGTCGTCTGCTGGAAATGTTTTATTTTCAATATTTCTCGATAAAAACCTGCTTTGGCATCGCATGAGAATCGTCTCCGCTGGAGACGATTCTCATGTGCTGTCAAAACATGTTTTTTGTTAAGAATTACGGCAAAAATGAAAAACGGCAGACGACAATTTTCGTCTCCCGCATAGTGAGGGTTAATCATGGCAAGATAAACAAGATGACAAAATAAAACAAGAGCAATTTAAAAATGTACGTAAAAACAATATTTTCAATCTGATATTAAGAAGGTGAAAGGTAAAATTCCTTTCTATAAAATAAGCAACCTTTCCGCAATAATACAATTAATATGTTCAACAATTCTGCAAAACCAGGAACCCACTTTTCCAACATTTCGGCACAAGGCCTTTATCAAGGAATTAGTTTCTACTGAATGCTAAGTGGCATCCATTTTAGATTTCACATGGACATTTTAGATTTTGTGAAATCTAAAATGGATGCCACTTAGCGTTCAGTAGAAACTAATTCCTTGCTAAAGGCCTTGTGCCGAAACATCGGAAAAGTGGGTTCCTGGTTTTTGCAGAATTGTTGAACATATAAAATAAGCAACACTACAGTAGAGGAAATGTGGGCAAGAGAACAGAGGCTCGCACAATGACCTAGTCACTGCCTGTACTGACAAACCAAAATTTAATATAGGAATTAATGGCCTTTTTGTGGAATTTATCGGGGTATAAACTTGGAAAAGTCGCGGGAATACTGGACGAAGCGATCATTTTTTTTTTTTTTTTTTTTTTTCGAAAAAAAAATCAAAAAAAAATTGTAATTTTTTAAGGCCTCGTCCAGTATTCCCGCGACTTTTCCAAGTTTATATCCCTGATAAAGTCAACAAAAAGGCCATTCATTCCTTATAATTTCAGCAATTGAAATAAATTCATCAAGAAAATGTGTTTATTTTCCGTTTTCTTAAGAATTATTTTAACTGCGCTTCACGGTTAAGGAAAGTAGTTTAGCGTGGGAGTTTACTGGGATATAAATTTTGGACAGAGACTTGCTACGTGCCAATCAAATGTTAGGGAATTGTGTAAATATTTTTGTGCTGGAATTATAGCAAAATTAAAACTTTAATCCTTTCAACCCTAAGTAACTGGAATGGAGTTTGATGTTAGTCACACTACACTAGAAAGGGGAGTGTTTTTGTTCTCAAGAATATGAAAACTACTTGCAAAAAGTGCAGATCCTGATGAGACGGCTTGTCACAAGCCGGCTCATCTGGATCTACTGTGCCAATACCACTTAAATACTACTCTGTATATGTGGCTGTGACTGGAGAAATAGGGCTTATGGGATTTGTGTTTAGTTTCTTTGTTTATTGGTGTTTAACGGCCTATCAAAAGCTAAGGTCATGTAAGGCCCGTTTTAACCTGCTGAATTAGGTGGAAAATCCCAAAATCAGAACGGAATATTTACATAGAGAAAAAATATATTCAGCCCTGAAATTAAAATAACCTGACCTGGTGCAAGGTCCATACCACACATAAGTCACTTGACCCCTTCCCCTAAAATAGGATTACGAATAATCGTAATACTCACATAAGGGGTATAACCAGATTCAACGGTCACATACAAAACGCCAAAGACGTATGTGAGGGCCAAACCAGGTCTCCAGTCGGAATTCCGTTAATGATGAACCCCGATCTTAAATTACCATCACATTCTCCCACCTGCCACCCACTATGGGATTTCTGACCAGTGTAGCTCCTGATCAAATCACACTCTCGTAGCCTGATAAAAATATATATATTGCCAGTTAGAAGCGTGACAGGTGTTTCATTGATGGAATGGTGAACAGTGCAGATTCTGATCAGACTGTGCGGATGCACAGGCTGATCTGAATCTACACTGGTCACAAAACCCAGACTGTGCGGCGGATGCACAGACTCATCTGAATCTACACTGGTCACAAAACCCAGACTATGCGGATGCACAGGCTGATCTGAATCTACACTGATCACAAAACCCAGACTGTGCGGATGCACAGGCTCATCTGAATCTACACTGGTCGCAAAACCCAGACTGTGCGGATGATACACAGGCGGGTACATGTATTACAAATCAAATTGATGAAATGTAATTTACAGGCAAATAAATGTTGATGATCAACACAATCTCGATGAGGTAGACATGCACAACCTCTCTGTATTGGTAGTCCTATGTGACGTCCATACTGTAGCAGTCTTTTTTCTATTTTTTTGACTGCTACAATATGGACGTCACATAGGACTACCAATACAGGTTCACACTATTTTGATAAAGACCATGTGGTCGAATAATTAATAACAAGAGGGCCATGATGGCCCTAATTCGCTCATCTGACTCCATGAACACCAGAGGAGAATGTGACATTGAGTTCATGTTTTGTAAAAAAATTGTGCTATTTTTAATTTTGGATTAAGCGATGACTCTCATTTCACCAAATCTGAAAATGCTTCACCCAAGGATCTTAACTTAATATGAAGTTTGGCCAGCATCGGCCATGTGGTTCACGAAAAAAAGACGTTCAAAATATTGAAAAAATGGAACTTTTGGCGGCCATCATGGATGACATAATCATCCAATTCCGACAAATATTGCACCAGAGCAATCGCCTCATCGATACCTTCAATTTGATATATGACACGAGCATATTTGATCAAAAATAAAATTTCCTAATCATTCCTACCAAGTTTCATCGAAATCTGGCTGGCGGTTCATGAGAAGAAGATTTTTTAAGAATTTGTACTATTTACAGCCATCTTGGATTAGCGACGACCTCCGTTTTAACAAATCTGAAAAGGCTTCACCCATGGACCATAACTGTGAAGTTTGGCCACCATGGGCCAAACGATTCGTGTGAAGAAGAATTTTGAAATCTCTAATAAAAGAACGACCTTTTGACCTTTCGGCGGCCATCTCAAGTTGGATGACATGACCATCCAATTTCGACAAAAAATGTACCAGAGCGATCGCCTCTTTGATACCTTCGATTTGATATAGACATGACCATATTCGGTCAAAAATAAAATTTGACCCCAATTTGACCCCACAGGCCACGCCCATTTTTGACCCCGGGGTCACCATTTTAACAACTTTGAAAGAGCATTGTACATCGATCATTCCTACCAAGTTTTGTCGAAATCCGGTTGGCGGTTCTTGAGAAAAAGATTTTTGAAGAATTTGTGCTATTTTTAGACGGCGGCCATCTTGGATTACGTAATGACGTCATTTTAACAATTTTGTAATCCCCCTGCCTAAGGACCATGACCATGAAGTTTGGTGACTATAGGCCCAATGGTTACCGAGGAGAAGACGTTTGAAAATGTTCACGGACGACGACGGACGACGGACGACGGACGACAACGGACACATTGCGGTAACAATAGCTCACATGAGCTTCGCTAAAAAGAGTGACTTTAAAACAATGTGTATTGAATGTGCTTCCCGTTGGAGGTTATTGTAAATTGCTATAATGGTATGGTAAGCTAATAACATGAACAGTGAAACCTCTCTAAACTGGACACCCTGGGAGGTCCCCAGACTGGGAGGTCCCCAGGATGTCCTGTTTAGAGAGGTCCCACTGTAAAACAGGCATATGACTACTTCATGACACGCGTGGGTGCTTTGTGATCATGAACACACACTATCAATCGGAGATACATGGCAATGAAACCTATCAAAAAAATTAAGCACCATTCACTTTTCTCTATGTCTGGTTTAGCGGGGTTACACTGTACATGAAAATGTTTTGTTGTGCCTCAATTATTAATCTTCTGTGTTAAATTACACATCAACAATATATATCGCTATTTGTTACAACACACATTTGGATATATCACTATGAAGTCATGGCTCCTATATGTCCAGTTTTACTGTATGTTCTGTACATTTTAGTATTGGTCTTAGTATAGATATACAGCGCTCCAGATAAGGTGCGTATCGGCGTATTTTACGCACTTATTTTAGCACAAAATACTCACAGCAATGTGAAAATATGCATTGATTTTCAAATTATTGGAACTACTGTTACAGTTGAAAGCTTACTTAGTTGAGCTGCAAAAAGCAAACACCGTTTGCTTTTTACAGCTCAACTAAGTAAATTTTCAACTGTTTACAGTATAAATAAGTGAAGAAGCAATAATACACTCAATTAAGTGAATCAACTGTTTACAGTATAAATAAGTGAAGAAGTAATAATACACTGAAATAAGTGAATGGTTAATTTTTTTAAGTTTTTATTATTTGATCCCTATTTAAATCATGAAGATAATCAATAATCCATTTGTAAAAATAAAATACGCATTTAATTGCTATCCTGTGTACCATTCATATAACTCGCTGGCGGCTCACCAAACGGCAATATAAGACCGAGCGGAGATCGAACCCGCGACGTGGCAGTTGCGAGGTGGATGCCTCATCAACTAGGTCATGCCAACATATAGCACAATAGTTTTGGATAGATCCCAACTATAGTGTTATAAAGAGGTTGATGTATAATGTGATAATGTGACACTAGTCGTGCTCACTGATAAAAAAATGGCTAACAGAGATGGCAATCAGTGTAGTCGCAAGAAGAGACAGTGCATATGAGACTGATGCATAGTCTTGTACTACACTGGTCACTATCGAGTTGGGGAGTATTACTGATGTATAAACTGCCTAAGTCCCCTTTTCTCATGGCAGCTCACATTCCAGAACTGCAATCCAGTGATACCCAACACATCAACCATAACCCTTTGAACCCGAAAACCCGCTATACCTATAGGTTTGCAAACAGTGCGGATCCAGATGAGCCGGCTCGTAACGAGCCGTCTCATCAGGATCTGCACTTTTTGCAAGTAATTTTCATATTCTTTAGAACAAAAACACCCCCTTTTCATAAATGGACTAATCTGAAAAGCATTTTGTGCCAATTGCATTGGTCGGAAAATTATGGGAAGCATATATTTAAATAGCGACGCCTTTAATATAAAGGAGACTATAAACAATTTCCCCATGTTAAATCCCCATAGACATCTTCACAGAGTGAAGAAGTCTATGGGGATTTAACATGGGGAAATTATTGTTTTTGATTTACAGCTACAAATTTTGTACATTGACATTTGAGACGAGCCATGTAATTATGTACCCAAGAAGAAGATGTGTGATTTTTCACGACAAATATTTACAGAAACTGTAATATTTTCCGCAAATATTGACGAAATTGTCACACCAAATGAAAACTCATCCTATTCCACATTTTCTCTGAACATTTTGTCAACATTCAACATTATTTACGGAAAATACATAAATTTTGTAAATGTTTTTCATGATAAATCGTACATCTTCTTAGGTTTTGTTTTGTTTGTTGGGGTTTAATGGCCTATCAACAGCCAAGGTCATTTAAGACTGCGTCAATGGGTTTAGTACTAACTCCCATATATTACCTGTACAAGTAAGTACATCAACATGTACAAATGGGGGGGAAAATCCCAAAATCAGAACTGAATATTTACAATAAAAAAAACTATATATTTAGCCCTGAAATCACAATAATCCGGATCCCAGGTCCTCGCCACACCAGAATCACTTGGCCCCTCCCAAAAGCAGTAGGATCAGTAATAAGCTTACTACTTTTATAATGGGCAATAACCCAATTCAACTCCCAGGTAACAAAAGAGCCAAAGATAAAAACGTACCTGAGAGCCAAACCAGGCAAATTGTGATTCCTATAAGGAGGAACCCCTACTGTTAATTTACACCGTCGCGTTCGCCCGACCACCCACCCACCACCTTCTTAAGTACAAAATCACATGGCTTGTGTTATTTTTGCTAATAAATATATGAAAATGGGCAACACAGACTCATTGCCAACATACTGGAAGATATGATGTTTCACTGTTGTGTATAATATGATGTAATAAAACACCGTTCATGCAAACACACACACACACAAGTGTAAATAATTTTGCACAGAATCATGCAGAACACGTTCACAACTTTATACAATAACTTCAATCTCAAGTTTGATTTCTTCAACCTGAACAAAACTCAGACTCAACGAATCAAACTGCTCAAACGTATACAGATAAATGTTTCACAAAACAAACTTGAACATGATTACAGGACATTAGCAAAGTGAGAACAGCAACATAAATGCATTGAGATTTTAATAATTTAAGGTTTGTCTACTGTGACACTTGGAGAAAAAAAATATTTTCTGTCTTTCATATCAAAAGTATATGTTGTTACCACTCATTTGAACCTTCAAGATGGTTAAAATGAGTGGTAACAACATATACTTTTGATATGAAAGACAGAAAAAAAAATTCTCCAAGTGTTACAGCAGAAACCTTAAATCGACTAGACGGTTCAGAGTGGTAACAACGTATAACTTTATGGAGAAATAAACAAAATAATGAGATTTTTTCAACAAATATGATCACATCCTTAGATTGAAGTGGGTTAATAATGAATACCAAAAAAAGAGACACAAAGGCCCCATATGAACAATGTAGGGTATACCCGTCACTACCATCAGCATTTCTACATAAATAAATGCTTTCTTAGTGTATACTTAAATCATATATTCATACTCAAGTAGCGACTACTAGCCAGGGTCCGGTGGCTCAAAACATCCGTTAGCTTAACGGACTGTTAAAATCTCTCTGATTTTAACCATTCAGTTAAGATTTTAACCATTCAGTTAAGGATTTAACAGTCCGTTAAGCTAACTGATGTTTTGAACCACCGGGCCCAGATTAGTTTTGCATGTCTGTGCCAATGGAGGACTAGTTGAAGCTAGTTTTGATCAGTCAGCGAATGTACTGATGGACGGATGAGTGTATGGTCAAAGATTCACTCCTGTTGACTAAGTTTCCAAACTAAAAAGTGTCACCGTGTAACATTTGACTAGCGAACACAATTATAAAATATCCATTTTATTATTAAACATGTTAAAGGTACATGCCCACTCAGTAGGCACAAACTGTTCTTTATGAAATTAAATAAGTGTATAATTGTGTCACTATTCCATCAGTTCTAAAAATTACAAGTGCCCGCTATACAGATATAATCAATTAATAATATTTATTTTACTGATAGTGACGCGCGGTGGTATCAGGTTATTTTCATATGCAAATAAGGAATTACATTTTTTAATTATTTATACTAATTAAATGCGTCACCTAAAAAATAATTTTTTCGACAGGTTATGAAGTATGATCAATGCACATCAAAAATAAATACAGAGAATAAATAGTAATGTCCGTTAACATTTTAAGGAAACACGATTATCGCCCCTGATATCAGTGTGAAAATTTACATCCGACATAAAATGTATAATAATGCCAATCAATACGTGGGTTACTGGTGAATGAATGTTTATTTTGCTAGTAAATGTCTCAGATGATATCTCTAATATAAAGAACATTTTGTGCCGACTGAGTGGGCATGTACCTTTAATGTACATTGACATTTTTGCAACACATTTTATGGACAATGATTTACTATCATTTCCATGTGGAAATGAACTCGCTACATCAGAGTAGCTTAACCCTTTCAACACCACAGGCCTGTATAGAGGTATTGGCAAACAGTGTAGATCCAAATGAGCCGGCTCATGACAAGCCGTCTCATCAGGATCTGCACTTTTTGCAAGTAATTTTCATATTTTTGAGAACAAAAAACACCCCCGTTTCATAAATGTACTAGTCGGAAATTCATTTTGTGACCATTTGATTGGTTGCAAAATAACGTATCAAATTCCATTCCAGTTACTTAGGGGTGAAAGGGTTAAGCGACCAGCTGCAATGAGATAACCGAGGTTTATATCAGCCGCAAAAAAGCGGGAAATGAACATTGTCGTCTGCCGTTTTTTCATAACTTGTCTTTATTTTTCGACAAAAACATGTTTTGACATCACTTGAGGATCGTCTCCATTGGAGACGATTCTCAAGTGCTGTCGAATATGTTTTTAGTTACTTATTTATTTAATGGTTTTTAATTGCATTATAGGCCAGGTTAACGGGGTCGAATCCCATATTCATAAAAAGTTCACCAGTATGGATGGGGAGGGAAAATCCCAAAATCAGAACTGAATATTAAAAGAATATTCAGCCCTTCAATTAAAATAACCTGATCTGGTGCCAGGTTCTCACCACACCAGAATCACTTAGATCCACTCAGTTAAAGTAATAGGATTAGTACTAATCTTATTAATATAATAGGTATAACCGGATCAACTATCAACTAACAAGAAAGTCAAAAATATAATGTAAACCAAGGATATTGCGATGAATCCCATCGTTAAATTTAACCTTTGCATTTTCCCAACCAACCACACACCAAACATGTTTTTACTGATAAACACTGAAGAAAAAAAAAATTGTTCATCATTAAGGATTAAAGTTAGAGATTTAAATGTGGCTGTGACTGGAGAAATGGGGGCTTATGTGATTTGTGACCAGTGTAGCTCCTGATGAAATAGCACACTTTGGTAACCTGATAATGATCTATATTTCTTGTTAGAAGCATGACAGGTGTTTCATTTATGGAATTGCGAACAGTGCAGATCCTGATCAGACTGTGCGGACGCACAGGCTGATCTGGATCTACACTGGTCGCAAAACCCATAAGCCCCATTTCTCCCGCCACAAATGAGATGAGATGATGACCAGCTAATCGAAGCTGCCAAAGCTGCCAAAACTTCCACAGCTGCCAAAGCTGCTCATTGAGCTCCAGCTGCCATGGCGACCCATGCCAAACCCGCCAAATCCCCCGCCCAATCCCCCGCCCATCATCCTCGACGCTCCGTAACCAAGGGCCGCACCACCTAGCAACCCTGCAAATACATGTGACATGTACAGTAGGAGGAAAATATAATGTATTGATTGGATTTAATAGTTGATTGGTTGCACGACTGATAATCGGGGTTGACTGCATGGTTGTGATGCGCTGAAGGATCCTCAACCACCGCTGTGTGTGTCATGTGTTTATCATTATATAAATACTGCCCTTGGTTGAGGCGAATATAGTGGATTATCTCCCCGAGGAAGATATATCTAGTCTCGGGATATACTGTTTTAGAAGGCAGATAATCCACAATATTCCCCTCAACCTAGGGAGGTATTTACTTTACTATACCGAATATGTAATATGAAGATTAAAGTCACTGTTTCAGAAACATTAAGAGAACAGAATATTTATAATAAAAAAAATATATATTCAGCCCTGAAATCAGAATAATCCTGATCTGATGCCAGGTACTCGCCACACCAGAATCACTTGGCTGCCTACCAAAAGCAGTAGGATCAGTAACAATCTTACTACTTTTATAATGGGCAATAACCCAATTCAACTCCCAGGTAACAAAAGAGCCGAAAATAAAAATGTACGCTGAGGGCCAAACCAGGCAATTCGTGATTCCTATAAGGAGGAATATTTTTATCACGTGATATGAAATTGACAAATGCAATGCCTAGAAATTGCAATGAAGTATGATAAGATGTATTGTGTTAGGGCAACCATGTATCATGTTCTCTATTTTACCCCCTTTCAACAGCAAACACTATAAAGGCAATATTTGCAATGTAGCTCCTGATGAAATGACTCGATTCAGGCAGGCAGACCCTTTATATTAGATAATAAACATATAAATAAATATTTAAAATGCAGAAACCAAATACACACAACAATTTGAATTTGAAATTACTTTTTGATTTTCCGAATGAACAAACAAGGTGGCGGAATACTTCTTTTGAAAATTCTTTTGAGTTGAAGAAACGATTTGAATATTGTGAGCTCCTTCAGTAAATGCTTAACCCTTTCAAGACTACAGACCTCAATAGCGGTATTCTCGTGACGAGCAAGTAATTTTCATATTTTTAGTACAGAAACACCCCCTTTTCATAAATGGAGTTGTCTGAAAATAATTTTGTGACAATTAGATAGGCCGGTAAATTAACCTATAAAACTCCATTCCAGTTACTTAGGGGTCAAAGTCAGGGTGGCTCAAACATAATACAGAACAACCGACCAAAGACTGAGATTATAACACATTTGAGCATGCGCTCAAAATCTGTACCAGGGATTCTGCTGGCGATCGCCACTTTTGCAATTGGCGACAAAAATAAACAATTGGCGACAAAAAAATACAATTTTCGGGAAAAAAAAAATCCTTTTTTTTTCTTTTCGAAAATTGTAATTTTTTATCGCCAATTGTTTATTTTTTATCCTATTGGTTATTCCTTTTTTTTCTTCTTTTTTTTGAAGTGACGATTTTTTTATTTTCCATAGCGAAATCCCTGCTGTACCGTACTTGAGTTCACCAACATCAAATCAAATTGGTTGATTCTTAGCCCGAGACTCTAATGGATGCTTGGAATGCTTAGACAATGTTAACAAACATCGGCATTATGTAAAGAGGAACCTCTCAAAATCGGACACGCTAGGAGGTACCAAGGGTAGAGTGGAACCTATCAAAACCGGACAACCTGGGAAGTACCCAGGGTGTCCGGTTTTGAGAGGTTCCACTCTACATAATCTTGTGCCGATGTTTGTTAACATTTTCTAAGCAGTTTGAGAGAATCCATTGTAATTCAGGTATAAGAGCACCTCAAGATATGTAGTGTGTGCTTTGCAATCATGAACAGACACCAACAGCACAAATAAATTAAAGTGAAACCTACCAATGGCTTTAAAGGTACATGCCCACTCAGTAGGCACAACGTGTTCTTTATATCAGACATCATCTGAGACATTTTCTGGCAAACTAAACATTCATTCACCATTACCCCATGTATTGATTGGCATCATTATACATTTTATATCAGACGTAAATTTTCACACTGATATCAGGGGCGATAACCGTGGTTCCTTAAAATGTTAACGGACATTACTATATATTCTCTGTATTTATTTTTTGATGTGCAATGAGCATACTTTATAATCTGTCAAAAATATAATTTTTTCAGGTGATGCATTTAATTAGTATAAATAATTAAAAATATCATGCCTCATTTGCATATTTGCAAGTTACTATCAGTAAAATAAATATTACTAAATGATTATATCTGTATAGCGAGCACTTGTAATATTTAGAACTGGTGGAAAATAGTGACACAATTATACACTTATTTAATTCCTACATTGTATAACAAACAGTTTGTGCCTACTGAGTGGGTATGTAACTTTAAGATCATGAATAGACATTAACCCTTACAACAATACAGACCTCAATATTGACCCTCAGCCTGCTGAATGAAATGTTGTCGTCTGCTGTTTATGTTTTATTTTCATCAAAAACATGCTTTGACAGCACTTTAGAATCATTTCCAATGGAAATGATTCTAAAGTGCTGTCAAACCATGTTTTTATTGAGAAACAGGGAAAAAAATAAAGCAACAGCAGACGACAGTTTTCGCGATCAGCAGGCTAAGGGTTAACAGATGAGACGGCTTGTAACGAACAGTGTCATTATGATTGTGCTGATTGTGGATATTTGTTTTTATTTATTGCAAAATTAACCTTTTTCTCACCACTCAAATAGTCTGAACATTGACATGGAAATAGTCTATTCTAATTACATCAATGAGTGGATATGCGCGATGGAAGGCACCTGATTTATTTGTTTATGGGAGGTGGGGACGAAAAAATGAAGAGTCGTGAAAAAAGTATCATAAAATCAATTTAATTACATGGATAGTGGCTTACTAATTCTGGAATTGCCCTTGTGATGAAAGGGTTAATGCCACGGAATAATTAAAGTAAACCCCATCAGAATTAATCGCCCTGATCTGTGTCAGGATTTACTGTCCAACATACCTGCGGCCATTTTGCCTTTATTCCCCCCGAGTATCCCTCCTCCTCCTCCCGAGCCGTGTCTCCCCCCACCCATCAGCGAGCCAGCTCCTGCCCCGAGCCCCGCCCCACTCAGCATTCCACCAACTCCCTTCTTCTTGTTGTTGTCCTGCACATACACGACGTTCGGTTGCTGGGCGTATCCCTGGGGCTGGTACCCAGCGTACTGGCCCGGTGGAGGCTGGTACCCGTAACCTGGAAAAGTGGCATTTACACGAGATCCTGATCCTGAAATCGGCAAATTTTAACAGCAAATGCGGAATTGGATTCCGCATTTGATGTGAAAATTTCCCCGACTTTCAACGTCATTTACGAAAAATATCATTGTTTCTTTAAATATTTGTTCTTCTGCTCTGAACATTTCGTCAAAAAATGTGAAATTAAATTGGTTTAACATTCGAGCAACAACTAAGGTCATGTAGGGATGGGCCTCAGTTTCAAGTCTGATCCGAAAGACCAGTGGGAATAATATGAAAGTATTTACTGATGCCTAAGGCAAGGTTTGAACCCACAACCTCCGGATTGCCCATAACCTGGAAACCGAAAATGCAGCAGAGAGCTCTAGGTAAGGCCACAGGTGGAACACTCGTACCTGTGACATAAAAAATGACCATTAAAATCCCATTACCCCACCCACCTGTTGTCCTAATGTACTGTACAACAACAGGTGGGTGGGGTAATGGGATTTTTTAATGGCCATTTTTTATGTGACAGGTGCGACGGTTCCAGCTGGGAATAAGCCATGTATTGGTGTGTATTTTATGTATATATGTTAGCTAAATACGCATGGTTGTTAACTGTGAGAGTACAAAATATTCACAACAATTTGGAAATGCTCATTGGCTTCCACAAGAACGCCACCAACAACATGTATCCCATCTCTGTAGTGCTTAGAATATAAACATGCACATGAACTGCACTGTTCGCTATTCAGTCAATTAAACACCAATAATGCTTCTAACACAAGGGGCCCGTTTCATTAAACTTCGTACGACTAAATGTTCGTAAGTGAAAATTTAGGATCGTCTGGAAATTGCAATTGATGGATTTACATTTATTGAGCATAGGCTGCATATGCAGCCTATGCTCAATAAATGTAAATCCAATAATTGTTTACAAAAAAACATTGTTAATGTGAACTTTACGGACTATCATAATTTTGCACTTACGAACATTTTAGTCGTACAAAGTTTAGTGAAACGGCCTCCAGGAGTGCGCTAGAATATCAGATGTTTCAATATGCGTAACTGCCACAAGCCTCATATCCCCAGTCACAGTCACATCACAGATATGGATGTGACTGGAGAAATAGGGCTTATGAGATTAGATAAAATAGCACACACCTGTAGCCTGATAACGATCTATATTTTTTGTAAGAAGCACGACAGATATTTCATTGACTGAATGGCGAACAGTGCAGATCCACACAGGCTGATATGGATCTGCACTGTTCGCAAAATCCAAAAGATCAATTTCTCCAATCACAGCCAACAAATCATTACTTCTGGTCTCTGTATTGAACCACCTCTTCACAGGTGCACCGAGGTTGTAGCCGTCGTAGTGTACATTAGTGTTTCATTACAGTGGACATGATCTCTATATGATACACACCATGCGATTTTATACGTTCGGACTTCTGGGTAATTTCATTAAATATGTTTACAAAATTTACAATATGTTTCATAAATAAAGTCAAAAGTTGACAAAATATTCAGAGTACAGTCTAACCTGCTCGGGCGGTCACCTTTAATCAGCAGTCACCGCCGTTAAGCGGCCACTTCAAATTCCCCCTGCGCATTTTTGCTATATAAAACGCTTTCATTCAACGGTCACTCGTCGAACGCGGCCAGCGGTCATTAATTATCGTCCCAAACTAGTGATTCAATTTCATTAAACGGTCACCGCTAATCCCGATTTCAATGTACCTGCGGCGGTCGTTACCGAAGCGCGAATTAACAATGATGTCAGCAGTCAATGCGGGTAATTAAAACACCAAACACGTCGCCGCGTCGGCAATATTGAGAGGGTATGTTTCACAGGTGCAAATTGTGTTGCCCGAACTGTCGGCGCATTATTGAAAGAACAGCCTATCGCATCCGGGTTCTTGCACCCTTGTCCGTCGATTCGTAATTTCTATAGGTTACCGACACAAATGTTGTAAAAAGGAACAGCCCATTGCCAATTACCAAATTGACAAAACACAAATAGCTGATATAATTGTGTATTGTGTGTGTATTGCCCAGGACCGAGTGTAACCGGCTCAAATATAATTTAAGCAAATGGCCTCATATGTCGAATAAGAGCCGAATGTCGCACTTATTGACTGCTTTTGCTGACATCGCCTATGCATTATTTACATACACAACTGGAAATGAATCCAAATTCGACTTGACCAATACCCAACAAAAAAATAAAAAAAAGGGTTTGCATACCCTAACTTATCCCACACCATTTCCGATTATGCCCTATTATCTAGTACAATAAGTTGTCTACAATATAAGTCTTGCAGATTAGCAGTTGCAGTAGGCTGTAAAATAATGAAAACGTGAACATTGGTGTTTTTATTTGTTGATAGAATTTTTATTTCATTAAATGATATAATTCAACTAAATATTTGTTACTTGTTAAGAAATCCACTCATTACATGTTCAGGTTCAATTTTGAAAATATTAAATAAATATAAAGATACACATCTATATTGATATTTAATCAATATGGTACTATAATTTCTAAATTAATCATTAATATTATTTATTACATTTGTATTATCAAGTCAACATACATGTCTATGTTATCTTTATCTTCATTTCAATTTTCAAAATTTACCTGAAATGTACCTGAAAACACAACCCTCTATTAAGTGGTCACCTCTGTTAAGCAGCCAGTTTTGTCACTTCCTTTGGGTGGCTGCTTAAGACAGGTTTGATTGTATATTCCGCATGTACTCTGAGAATTTTTTCAACTTTTGACGCCATTTACGGACATTTTTGTAAATTTTATAAACGTATTTCATGAAATTACGCATATGTCTGAAGGTACAAAATCACATGGGCATCTTATATGTGCTTACCTGGCTGTCCAGCATATGGTACCTGTTGAGCTGCATACTGGGGCTGGTAAGGTGGAGGGGCGTACCCCGGCTGTTGGGGGTAGCCTGGTTGTTGGGGGTAGGGCCCGGGCTGTTGTGGGTATGCCTGCTGGGGGTAGGGGGCGGCCGGTTGCTGGGGGTAGGGTGCGGACTGCTGGGGGTAGGGTGTGGGCTGCTGATACTGCCCCGCGGGTGGTGGTGCTGAAATAGTAAGTAGTATGTCAACAATGTACATGTATCACTGATAATATCGGCTAAATATTACACACTAATCACTTTTTTTTTGTCAGATGGTGACCCATATATGGAATCATTTCCATCAGAAATGATTCTAAAGTGATGACAGACTAGCTGTCTGTCATCACTTTAGAATCATTTCTGATGGGAAAAAAATAAAATAAAAAATAACAGCAGATAACAAAATTTAATTCAACATTATATAGTTATTATTGTGTATATTGCAAATTAGAGTTTTTGTGTTGAACAAGAGTGCCGAAGTCCGGAGAGTTAGTGAAGTGACAAAAGTATGTCAAAGTCATTTGAATGTCACGTTTCACAGTGGTATGTGATACACATCTCTGGGTGGCCACAGTGTGCAGGAATAATGGCTGCAGCATTGAAGATAAAAGTTTGACCGAAAACTTTAACCAAGAAAATTAACTATTAAATAAATGAAGAGCAAAAATAGGTCTATGTCATTTGAAGGTCATGTGTTTGACAGTGCTATGTGATGGACGATCATAGTGTGTACAATGTAAGTATGGCAGCTGTAAACATAAGTGTATTGAAGATAGAAGTTTGACCAGGGGCATTAACCTGGACGTGACACCGACATACGGACAGCAGTATACCATAATACAGTAGAACCTCTCCTGTGCGGTTAACGTAGATACGTTTCAGTAATTCACTTCATTGTCATGTCTGTTCCTGATCGAAAATGACAACAATTGGTCATGGACTGCTTAATTACAATGGAATCTCTGTCCAGTTTAGAGATGTTCCACTGTAAGTACCAGGCATGGACAAATTAAAAGGTCATTGTAAGGGTTAAACAAAATGATAACATACCAACACCACCGAAGCCTATATCAACTGGCTGGGGCATGGGGGCCCCGGGCATATAGCCTGGGGGCCCAGACGCGATGTGCTGCCTCGACTGGCCCTGGATGGGCTGTTCCTGATATTTCTGGGCTCGCGCAGGCAGCTGGGCAATATATAGAGAATACCAGGCTAATGCCTTGATAGCAAGTTCATCAGGAAAGGCTAGGAAACGTGTAGGAATTCCGAGGCTCGATATTTATACCGTTTCCGAACTGAGACTGATACACATAGTACAGGGTAGGGGAATGTTTATTGATATCAAGTTTACCAGACAAGGCTAGGAACGTGTAGGAATTCCGATGTTTGCTGAAGAATTCCTACAGTTTCTGAACCGAGTGTGATAAACGGAGTATACCAGGAGGCTAGTGTCTTGTGTCTTGTGATATTAAGTTTACCAGGCATATGCTAGAAACTGTGCAGCAAGTCAGAGGCTCGCTGAGGAATTCCTACCATTTCCAAGTTTAGCTGGATAAACTTAGTATCAAAAACATTCTAGTCTGGTATTCTGTTAATCAGGTAAAGTTTTATTCTATTATTACTATATAACACTATAAAGTGGTTGCCGTAGTTACTGCATTAACCATTGCACCCCTGAATATCTGACATCAACTGTTCTTTTTTTATGTTTTAACAATTAAATTTTAATAGTAATAGAAAAAGGGTGTTTTTAAAATATGAACAATACTGACAAGTGCTGTAGATGCTGTGAGACAGTTAGTTACAAGCTAGCCCATATGTAGCCGATTTCATCAAAATTGCAAAGTATACTTATCTAGCAAAGTATACTTTGAGGGAGTAATCATTGATTTTTCCGAAATGCAATATTTCATACAGAACTGATGATTGCATATATTTGATGATTAAAACTATGCAGAATTATTATACTGAATTGATTACATTATCACAGCCAAAATGGCTGTGATAATGTAATAAATTCAGTATAATAAAAATTAATAAATTTATCCTAAAATTGAAAGTAGGAAAGTATATTTTGCTAGGAAAGTATACTTTGCAATGTTAGTGAAATAGGCTACGGGATCTACAGTGCCTGCACGTATTGGATGTATGGCCTGTGAGGTTGAAATTGTTAAAGGTTTGCAATGTGTAGTTTGACCTTTATAAACTGAACTAGAAAATGTGTTCACAGAACACGGATACCCCCACATATCGCTTTGATAGTAAACGAGGCAAAATTCCAGATAATCCATGACCCGGTGAGCTGAATAAAAATCGAAATAAACATTGCACAACGACCTACTCATCATACAGTAGCACTTTTCTGCAGGTCAACTATACATACTATACCAATACTATACGTACTATACCCAATACTATTAATACCAATACTATATGGTATACTACCTACTACTATACTATACAATACTATACGTATACTATACCAATACTATATGTATACTACCAATACTAACGTATACGTACCAATACTATATGTATACTATACCAATACTATCTATACTATGCCAATACTATATGATACCATACCAATACTATGTATACTATCCCAAAACATACGTACTATACCAATATATCGTATACTATATATATCGTATACAACATATGTATACTATACAATACTATATGTATACTATACCAATACTATAGATACTATCCAATACTAGTATACTACCAATCTACGTAATACTACAATACTATACGTATACTATACCAATTACTACTATACACAATACTATGACTACTTTAACAATCGTATGATACTATACCAATACTATACTACTACCAATCAACGTATACTATACCAATACTATATACTATACCAATATATATGTATACTACCAATTATCGTACATACAATACTATACGTATACTATACCAATACTATACTTACACAATACATACGTATACTATACCAATACTATATGATACTATACCAAAATATATGTATACTATACCAATACTATACGTTACTATAACCAATACGTATGTATACTATACCAATACTACGATACTATCCATATATATGTACTACACCAATACTATACGTATACTATACAATACTAGACGTACTATACCCAATACATATGTATACTACCAATACTATATGTACTTACCAATACATAGTATACTATACCAATATATATGTACTACAATACGATGTATACTATACCTATACTATACATCATATACAAAACATATGTATACTTACATACTACTATACTATCCAATACTATATATACAGACTATACCAATACATATGTATACATACCAATACATACTATACTATACCAAACGATATGTATACTATATACATATATATGTACTATACAATACTATACTTTTTATACTATACCAATACGATATGTTTACTATACCAATACTATGTATACTATACCAATATATACGTATACTATACCAATACTATATGTATACTATACCAATACTATATGTATACTATAACCAATACTATACGTATTACCTAATATACTATACTACATCCTATATGTATACTATACCAATACTATACTATATGTATACTATACCAACATACTATACTTATACTAGACCAATACTATAGTAACTATACAATATTATATATACTATACATACAATATATATATACATACCTATACGTATACTATACAATACTATATGTATACTATACCAATACTATACGTATACTATACCATACTATATGTATCTATACCAATACTATATGTATACATCCAACTATAGTATACTATACCATACGTACTATACCAATACGATATGTATACTATACCAATACTATAATGTATACTTACCAATATACCTATTGTACGTATACAATACCTACCAAAACTATATTAATAACTATACCAACCCCTACTATAACGTACTATACCAATACTATACCTAATAACTAAACCAAACCTAATAACGTATACTATAGACCAATACTATATGTCGTATACTCCTACCAATACTATACCGTAATTACTATACCAATACTATACGTATACTATAACCCAATACTAATGTTTATAACTATACCAATACTTATAGGAATACCCTATACCAATTACTATATGTATACTTTACCAATCTATAAATATATAATGTATACTATACCAAACGATAAGTATATTTTCCTATACCAATACCTATATTGTTATACTATACCAATACTATACCGTATACCTATACCTAATACTAAATACGTAGACTTACCAATAATATTTGTATTACTATAACCATAACTATAGTGAATACCAATACCGATATTGTAATATATACCAAATAAACTAATTACTATACTAATACCAATACCTATACGTAAGCCTATACCAATAACTATATGTATACTATACCAATACTATCGTTTATATAATATAACCAATAACTATAAGTATACTATACCAATACTTACCGTATACTATACCAATACTATACGTTGTACTATACCAATACTAATGTATAACTATTACCAAGATACTATTCGTTTACTGATAACAAGATCTATATGTATACTATACCAATACGATTATGTAATATAATACCAATACTATACGTTATTACCTATTCCAATTTACCTAAGGTTACATACAATACCAAACAAAAGATACTATACATACTATGTACTACTACTACCTATATGTATACTATACCAATACTCGTAACTATACCATACTATATGTAACTATACATCTATCGTATACTATACCAAAATACTATACGTATACTATACATACGTATACCTATCATACGATATGTATACATACATCTATACCGATATACCTATACCAATACCTATACGTATACATACCAATACTATACGTATACTATACATACTACGTACTATACACATACTATATGTACTATCATACGATATGTATACTATACATACTATAGATAAGTATCAATACCTATACGTATCGTCTACCAATACTACGTATACTATACCAATATACGTATACTATACCAATTACTATGTATACCTATACCAATCTATATGTACTACCGATACATACCTATATGTATACTATACCAATATACGTACGTATACTATCCAATACTATACGTATACTATACATACTATAGTATATACCAATACTATATGATATACCTATAAGCATACCTATAAATGTATACCTATACATACGGTATGTATACTATAACCAATCCTATCTATACTATACCAAATACTATCGTATACCTATACATACAATATGTATACTATACAAATACTATATGTATACTATACATACTATATGTATACCTACAAATACTATACCGTAGTACTATACATACTATATGTATACTATACATATATACCGTACTATACCAATACTATATGTTTTTCTATCCAATATATACGAAATACCTATACATACTATATGTATATACCAATACTATAAGTCTACCTATACATACTATACGTACTACCAATACTATATGTATACTATACGATACTATATGTATACTATACCAATACTATGTAAATACTACAGATACTATAAGTATACTATACCAATACTATAACGTATACTTTACCAATACATATATGGATACCTATCGAATACTATACGTATACTATACATACTATATGTATACTATACCAATACGATATGTTTTCTATACGATATGCATATAATATAAACGTACGGTATGTTTGTACCGTACATATGTAATTACAACACAAAAATATTTACACAATTCCTTAACATTTGATTGGTCAATAGCAAGTCTCTGTCCAAAATGTATATCCCAGCAAACTCCCACGCCGAACTACTTTCCATAACCATCAGGCGCAGTTAAAATAATCCTTAAGAAAACGGAAAATAAACACATTTTCTTGATTAATTTATTTCAAATGCTGGAATTATAAGGAATGAATGGCCTTTTTGTTGAATTTATCGGGGATATAAACTTGGAAAAGCCACGGGAATACTGGACGAGGCCTTAAAACAATTACAATTTTCGAAAAAAAAAAAGAATTTTTTTTTTTTTTTTTTTTTTCGAAAATTGTAATTATTTATCGCTTCGTCCAGTATTCCCGCGACTTTTCCAAGTTTATACCCCGATAAATTCCACAAAAAGGCCATTCATTCCTATAATAAAAATAGGTAAGGAGCAGAAAAGCGCTACTGTACCATTTGTCACCAAGTTTCAGGTCTGTAGCTATTACGGTTTACAGGTTTTACGAGTTACAATGCAAAATTGGGAAATTCTATGTAACAAGAGTGCCGTAAGTCACAAAATACGCCCGTCGAAGATGGGCCAGACAGCGAAGATGCAGAAATGTGAAGTTGTCACCAAGGCAAGGAACATTTATGAGAATCTGAAAATCTATAGCATTATTTCTTCCTCTTGTTGTGATAAACAGGTATACTAATTAAGGTAGAGATGTGTGAAGTAGAAATTATATAGAATTGGATACAAAAATGTAGAAAAAATGGCTAAGTTAAAAAGGTGATATTTTTCTTAAAAAATATTTTTTCGCCATAAAAACACCAAGGTGCACATCTTCAATATGTGTAGAAGACGTGTATATAGTTTCAGATCGATGGACTGAACTGTTTCAGAGGAGTTGTGTACACAAACTCTGTACCCTATATAGAATTGTATAGAAAAATGTATAAAAAATGGCTATTAAGTTAAAAAGGTGATATTTTTGTTAAAAAATATTTTTTCGCCATAAAAACACCAAGGTACACATCTTCAATATGTGTAGAAGACATGTTTATAGTTTCAGATCGATCGACTGAACGGTTTCGGAGGAGTTGTGTACACAAACTGAATAAAAAATTAAAATAAACTTTGCGCACCTACTCATAATAAAGAAGCTATATAACAAGTTTCAGGCCGTAGATAGTATGGTTTAAAATGTTTACGAGTTATAAGATTGATGATGGGATGACGGGATGATGGACACGGGATGACGGACGGACGGACGGACGGACAGGACGTACAAGGGTAACACTAAATGCCCCCTCCACTGTCGTGGTGGGGTATAAAAAGATCAATAGCAATTAAATGAACATTAGTTCTTGACAAGACTCCAAAGTGTAACATTGTGTCACAGGTCCCAGCATTTCACATGTGTTTCTGTTCTAGGACTTACTGTGCTGCAGATGGCCGACATCCATTCTCTGTAACAGACAACAACAGACAGGGGGGTCAGACAAGGGCAACATGGGGCTCTTCTATCGATGGTGGCAGAAATATGGTAACCCTTGAAATACTGAATTAAATTTTGACGTCTGTTACTTATGTTATATTTGCCATTTTTCATGTTAAAAACATGGTTTGACAGCGTATGAGAATCGTCTCAAGTCGAAAATGTTTCTCTAAGGAATTAGACAGATATGAACAAGATACGAGGCAAAGTCACGAAGACCGGGTTTTCTTCAAGGCTAGACAATTGTATAACAGATAATTTACTATTAATGTTATTGTGACTACGATTGAAAGTGACAACTGTCAGTGGCCTAAGATGGCAAAAGAAGCCAGTGTATGAGACATGTACACGACTGGAACTCACTGTAAATGCTGCTGGTCGTTGCACAGGAACCAATGTGGCTTCGCCTTATGACTCTGCTTCTCGGGAATAGCGAGCACATAGTCTACACACCCTCCCGGCGGCAACTGGGGCATATCACTGAAGTTTCTTGTCACATGTTGGCCATACGCAAAGTGTTTACATACATCCTGTAATGTCGGTTGGGCAACACATGTGACCGTGACTGGAAAAATGGGGCTTTGTGATCAGTGTAGATCCAGATCAGCCTGTGCATCCGCAATGTTTCATTGATAGAATGGCAAACAGTGCAGATCCTCATCAGACTGGGCAGATGCACAGGCTGATCTGGATCCACACTGGTTGCAAAACCCTTAAGCTCTATTTCTCCAGACACAGCCACATAAAGCTAATTTGGCAAGCAGGCTCTAAGCTGCATGTACATTTATTGTTTGCCTTAGTTTCTTGAACAATGAAAATACCATAAAACCGCTCCAAATCGAAAAACAAAGCATGGTTAGCCCCTAAGTTATAGTTCACATATTGCTGCCGCTCGTTCGAAATTAATTTATTAAAAATTCAATACGTGAACAATAACTATATGACTATACCTATAACGTATAACTACAACGTATATGAGTGTGACCAATTTATATTTACCTTCATACATATTCTGGCTTTGGCATCCCTATCCCCTTGTTTCTTGAACACGTGCAGGTAACTGTCCTGGTATAGATTCACCCAGACATCACCCCAACCCCCGGAAAATACGTTTTCTGAAAGATAAACGTGCATACAAAATACCAGGTTAGTGTCTTTTGATATCAAGTTTATTAAGACATGGGAACACGTAGGAATTCCGAGCTGAACACAGTACTGTGATAATAATTAATTGAATATTTGGTGTTATTACACTCTTGCAAATTGTGAGAGAAAACCCGTAATCAACTCCTTACAAATAATACACCGTGAAGAGAACACCCGTAATTGCGCACTTGTTTTCTTGGAAACCACGAGCTACCATGCAAAATAATTTTTATTACAGTCAAAATAAAGATATTTGAAAATTTGGAAAGGGTCTCAACTAATCCAAAATGTTAATGTGATTGAACACATTCCAAATATGCACTCAAATATATGTGGCTCATAGAAACAGCTGCGTAATTTGGATTTCAAAAAGTTTACATGACGACGTCACACAACGTAACGTCAAAACGCGGGAAAACACGTCATTGTATAACTATTCATGAGCACATCACAATTCATTGATTATAATCTCAAAAATAGACAAAATGTGCATATATATCCGCTGTGGAAGTGTAATAAATAGGATATTCCATCGTACATGCTTGAATAGCGGAAATAATACACTCGTGTCCGTCGGCGTCCGTGCAAGCAACTCGTTCGCTATGCTCACTCGTTGCTTACGCAGAAGCCGACGCACACTCATGTATTATTTCCTGCTATTCAAAATGTATGATGGAATATCCTCTATATTGCATGCAGCCTACGTCAGTGACTGGCGAACAATGTAGGACCTGATCAAAATGTGTCTATGTGCAGGCTGCAACAGGTCTTTTCTTACATGGCGCCGCATATTATCTGACAAAACACATTGTTGTCAGTCTAGGTCCAGTAGCCGATTTCATCAAAATTGCAAAGTATACTTATCTAGCAAACTATACTTTGAGGGAGTAATCATTATTTTTCCTGAAATGTATTATGTCATATAGAACTAACGGTTGCATATATTTGATGATTAAACGTATGCAGAATTATTATACTGAATTTATTACATTATCACAGCCAAAATGGCTGTGATAATGTAATAAATTCAGTATAATAACAAGAAATGAGGCAAAGCCACGAAGGCCAGGTTTTTTCCAAGCATAGACACTTGGATAACATAATTATACCCACTTTTTGTAGACTAGATGGCCGTGGCCTGCATGTCGTGCCTTGGGGCGAGGCATGGACACTAAAACAAGAGGGCCATGATGGCCCTAATTCGCTCACCTGACTCCATGAACACCAGAGGAGAATGTGACATTGAGTTCATGTGTTTTAAAAAAATTGTGCTATTTTTAGACGGCGGTCATCTTGGATTAAGCGATGACTCTCATTTTACCAAATCTGAAAATGCATCACCCAAGGATAGGAACTTCCTATGAAGTTTGGCCAGCATCGGCCATGTAGTTCCTGAGAAAAAGACGTTCAAAATCTCAAATAAATGGACCTTTTGGCGGCCATCATGGATGACATAATCATCCGATTCCGACAAATATTTGGTCGATACCTTCAATTTGATAAATGACATGAGCATATTCGGTCAAGAATAAAATTTGACCCCACGGGCCACGCCCATTTTTGACCCCGGGGTCACCATTTTCACAACTTAAAAAGAGCATTGTACATCGATCATTCCTACCAAGTTTCGTCGAAATCCGGCTAGTGGTGCATGAGAAAAATATTTTTTAAGAATTTGTGCTATTTTTAGACGGCGGCCATCTTGGATTAGCGATGACCTCCATTATAACTAATCTGAAAAGGCTTCACCCATAGACCATAACTGTGAAGTTTGGCTACCATGGGCCAAGCGGTTCATGTGAAGTAGAATTTTGAAATCTCTAATAAAAGAACGACCATTTGACCTTTCGGCGGCCATCTTGGATGACATAACCATCAGATTTCGACAAAAAATTCACCAGAGTGATCACCTCATTGATACCTTCGATTTGATATATAACATGACCATATTCGGTCACAAATAAAATTTGACCCCTCGGGCCACGCACATTTTTGACCCCGGGGTCACTATTTTAACAACTTTGAAAGAGTATTGTACATTGACCATTCCTACCAAGTGTCGTTGAAATCCGGCTGGCGGTTCATGAGAAGAAGATTTTTTAAGAATTTATGCTATTTTTAGACGGCGGCCATCTTGGATTAGCGATGACCTCCATTTTAATAAATCTGAAAAGGCTTCACCCATGGACCATAACTTTTAAGTTTGGCTACCATGGGCCAAGCGGTTCATGTGAAGAAGAATTTTGAAATCTCTAATAAAAGAACGACCTTTTGACCTTTCGGCGGCCATCTTGGATGACATAACCATCAGATTTCGACAAAAAATGCACCAGAGTGATCGCCTCTTTGATACCTTCAATTCGATATATGACTTGACCATATTCGGTCAAAAATAAAATTTGACCCACATTTGACCCCACACGCCACGCCCATTTTTGACCCTGGGGTCACCATTTTAACAACATTGAAAGAGCATTGTACATTGATCATTCCTACCAAGTTTCGTCAAAATCCGGCTAGCGGTTCATTAGAAGAAGATTTTTTAAGAATTTATGCTATTTTTAGACGGCGGCCATCTTGGATTAGCGATGACCTCCATTTTAACAAATCTGAAAAGGCTTCACCCATGGACCATAACTTTTAAGTTTGGCTACCATGGGCCAAGTGATTCATGTGAAGAAGAATTTTGAAATCTCTAATAAAAGAACGACCTTTTGACCTTTCGCGGCCATGGATGCTGGATGACATAACCATCAGATTTCGACAAAAAATACACCAGAGTGATCGCCTCTTTGATACCTTCAATTCGATATATGACATGACCATATTCGGTCAAAAATAAAATTTGACCCCAATTTGACCCCACGGGCCACGCCCAGTTTTGACCCCAGGGTCACCATTTTAACAACTTTGAAAGAGCATTGTACATCGATCATTCCTACCAAGTTTTGTCGAAATCCGTTGGCGGTTCTTGAGAAGAAGATTTTTGAAGAATTTGTGCTATTTTTAGACGGCGGCCATCTTGGATTACACAATGACGTCATTTTAACAATTTTGTAATCCCCCTACCTAAGGACCATGATCATGAAGTTTGGTGACTATAGGCCCAATGGTTACAGAGGAGAAGACGTTTGAAAATGTTCACGGACGACGACGACGACGGACGACGGACACATTGCGGTAACAATAGCTCACATGAGCTTTGCTCAGGTGAGCTAAAAATAGATATAGTAGATGGAAAAACTTTAACCAAAAAACTTTAACCGGACACACGGACGAACGGACGGACGTATGCCAAAATGCCGACGATATCGCGCTTTCCGCAAGCAGGTGTGACAATGATGATAAACACCCATGTGAAGTATCAAGGTATTGGGTGAAGCAGTTGCAGAGATATAGTACACGAAAAAACTTTAACAAAAAAATTCAAAGTAATTTGAACTTGACATAGGGCACAGGATCACGCTTTCCGCAAGCAGGTGCGACAATGATGATAAACACCCATGTGAAGTATGAAGGTATTGGGTGAAGCAGTTGCAGAGATATAGTACACTTTAACAAAAAAAATCAAAGTAATTTGACCTTGACATTGGGCCACAGGTGACGGGAAAAAAAATCACATGACGGTGTATATATATATAGATATTATCTTATACAAGTAACAACAGACTATCAGATTAGTTGTTCCCATCACCTGTGCATTGGGCACAGGATCGCGCTTTCCGCAAGCAGGTGCGACAATGATGATAAACACCCATGTGAAGTATCAAGGTATTGGGTGAAGCAGTTGCAGAGATATAGTACACGAAAAAACATTAACAAAAAAATTCAAAGTAATTTGACCTTGACCTTGACATTGGGCACAGGATCGCGCTTTCCGCAAGCAGGTGCGACAATGATAAACACCCATGTGAAGTATCAAGGTATTGGGTGAAGCAGTTGCAGAGATATAGTACAGGAAAAAAATTTAACAAAAAAATTCAAAGTAATTTGACCTTGACATTGGGCACAGGATCGCGCTTTCCGCAAGCAGGTGCGAAAATGATGATAAACACCCATGTGAAGTATCAAGGTATTGGGTGAAGCAGTTGCAGAGATATAGTACACGAAAAAACTTTAACAAAAGAATTCAAAGTAATTTGACCTTGACATTGGGCACAGGGGCCGCACGGTTGGGGGTTAGAATGTGGACGATGATAAACACCCATGTGAAGTTTCAAGGTAATGGGCGAAGCAGTTGCAGAGATATAGTATAACGAAAAAGTTTTAACCAAAAAACTTTAACCAGACGTACGTTAAAAAGTTAACGTTGAAAATGGCTAAGTCAATTACATGTACGTAGAAATAATAGGTGAAGGTAAAAAAATGGTCACATGTTGGATAGTTGTATGTGGTAGGCACCCCTTGGTTATGAAGCTGTGAAAGTTTGGTGGTCCTAGGTGGTACAGTACCAAAGAAATGGACTTAAACACGAAAACTTAACATTGTAAACGCGAAAACTTAACATTGAAAATGGCTAAGTCGACTGCGCGGAAAAAATGGGTGAAGTTAAAAAAAAAAGTAACATGTTGGATAGTGATATGTGGTGGGTACCCCTTGATTATGAAGCTGTGAAAGTTTGGTGGTCCTAGGTGGTACAGTACCAAAGAAATGGACTTAAACACGAAAACTTAACATTGTAAACGCGAAAACTTAACATTGAAAATGGCTAAGTCGACTACGCGGAAAAAATGGGTCAAGTAAAAAAAAAAGTAACATGTTGGATAGTGATATGTGGTGGGCACCCCTTGATTATGAAGCTGTGAAAGTTTGGTGGTCCTAGGTGGTACAGTAACAAAGAAATGGACTGAAACACGAAAACTTAACATTGATTGTGGACGCCGCCCGCCGCCCGCCGCCCGCCGCCCGCCGCCCGCCGCCCCGCCGCTGGCCCGGCTTTCGCCAATCCAATAGCCTGGATTTTTTTTCAAAAAACCTGGCTAAAAATTAATAAATTTATCCTTAAATTGAAAATTTCTCCCTCAAAGTATACTTTGCTAGATAAGTATACTTTGCAATATTGATGAAATAGGCTACTGAGCTGTAACTGGAGAAAGGGTGTGGCTTATGGAATTTGTGACCAGTGTAGTTCCCCGATCTGTGACTGCTATATTCATTCATTCATTTGGCTGATATTTAAAGGTACATGCCCACTCAGTAGGCACAGTGTTCTTTATAATGTAGGAATTAAATAAGTGTATAATTGTGTCACTATTCCACAAGTTCTAAAAGAGTGCACGCTATGCAGATATAATCATTTAGTAATATTAACATTTAAAAGAAAACACGGTTATCGCCCCTGATATTAGTGTGGAAATTTACGTCTGATATAAAATGTATAATATTAATGCCAATTAATACATGGGGTAATGGTAATTGAATGTGTATTTTGCCAGAAAATGTCTCGGATGATGTTTCTGATATGAAGAACAGTTTGTGCCTACAGAGTGGGCATGTACCTTTAAGGGTGGGGAGTGGCTCGAACATCTTCCATACCCGGTGTGACTGGTCAAGTCAGGCTCTAACATTTGTGGAAATTCTGATCACAGATATGCAACTTCAGAAATGCAGTTTATAGTATAAGTTGTCGGCCTACATGTAGTTCCTGACTAGAGAAAAGGGGCTTATGGTATTTGTGGCCAGTCTAGCTCCTGATCTGCAATCGCACTCCTGCAGTTTATTTACCAGTACACCGTTTGTTTGAAAAATGACAGGTGTTTCACTGACTGAATACTGAACAAAAGAGGTTTTCTGACCTAATATGGATCTACACTGTTTATGGACAGTTTGAAACTTTCATTTTACTAAATAGTCACAGTTAACCCTTTCACCCCAAAGAAAGTAAGTGGAATAGATTTTATAAGTTAATTTTCTAACCAATCCAATCATCACAAAATAAATTTCAGACTAGTCCATTTTTGAAAATAGGGAGTTTTTGTTCTAAAAAATATGAAAAAAACTTGCAAGTAGTGCAAATCCTGATGAGATGCTCATCTGGATCTACACTGTTTGCAAACACCTCTATAGAGGGATGTAGTGTTGAAAGGGTTAACCCTTTCACCCCTAAGTAACTTGAATGGTATACTTCCATGTTAAATTTCAGACTTATTCCGTTAGTTTGTAAAGGCGTAAATTTGTAGAATATGAGAAACAATCTACAAACAGTGCCGATCCTGAGCGCTTCGAGCTGGCTCATCTGGAGCTACCGGTACATCGTTTGCAAACATTGGCATAGAGATCTGTTGTTTTAAAGCGTTATGAATAGAATAGAATACTTGGTGTACATGGTGAAATAATTAACCCATAATATGCCATTATTTCGTTCAATTGAAGCCATGGCCGAATCTATCAGATTGTAAGTAATGTAACGGAATGGTCTGTACCATCAACTTCAAATCGAGTATTAGCGAGTGCATAATAATATTTAGACAGCAGACATCGTTGATCAGCACAAACTGAATTGTGCTGGTAAATGTGATGAATTGAATATATAAGGCCGTCTGATGGGGTTGGCTAATCAGTGTACAAAGTGCTACCCAGTGCTATATACTCAGTTCGACTGGTTAGAAGGTCGGACCCACGCTAGGTCACCTTGGGGTGCCGTTTGGTAGTCTATGCACAGGTGCCGACCCAAGATTCTGACATGTAGCTAACTCCACTATACGATCAATTGTGTGCCAACAAAGAATGATTGCAAAACTACTGCATTGTTCGTCTTAGAGAGGTTCCAGTAGCCGATTTCATCAAAATTGCTAAGTATACTTATCTAGCAAAGTATACTTTGAGCGAGTAATCATTTATTTTTTCTGAAATGCATCATTTCAATAGAAGTATATATTTGATGATTAAAAGTATGCAGGATTATTATACTGAATGTATTACATTATCACAGCCAAAATGGCTGTGATAATGTAATAAATTCAGTATAATAAAAATAAATATGTTCATCCTTAAATTGAAAATTGCTCCCTCAAAGTATACTTTGTTAGATAAGTATACTTGTTGGTGAAAGAGGCTACAGACAAGGTGCAACTAAGGAGGTGTCATGCACGTTATAGTAAGAAGCCTATGCTTTCATTAATCCAGACTACACATGACAAACAAGGTGCATGATCACGTGGTTACAACAACAACAACAATGGCTGAAAGTGTTGAAAGCTTGTCCACTCCAAAGTAAGTATTATTTGATATTTTCCTTAATATACAAAGGATTTTGATGAAATAGGGTGCAGCAAACGCGTCTTCATGAGCTGCTTTGGTTGTCCCGGGAATTCGGCACAGACTAATGATGTTTTTGCGAGCATGACAGAAGTTTGGGCCAAAGTACAGAGACCACCAAACGCAGCTTAACAGGACGCGTTTGATGCGCCATATTTCATCAAAATCCTTTGCATAATAAGGACAAAATAAAAGAATACGTACTTTGAATCGGAGGGATTCTGGAAGTTTCAGTACTTGTTGTTGTTGTAACCATGTTTTGTTTGTTTGTTAGGGTTTAACGGCCTATCAACAGCTAATGTCATTTAAGGCCGGTTCAATGGGTTTAGTACTAAATCCCATACATTAGCTGTACACGTGATCATACACCTTGTGACAAAGCTGCTACAATCGTACTTACTGCTGTGTCTCTTGATGTAGCCAGACTTAACTAGCGCCATTGTGTCTGAAATATAAACAGGATTACAGTCACCCTGACCAAATGTGCTACTGGAATTAAAGGTACATGCCCACTCAGTAGGCACAAACTGTTCATTATATCAGAGACATCATCTGAAACATTTTCTGGCAAAATAAACATTAATTCACCATTACCCCACATATTGATTGGCAGTATTATACATTTTATATCAGACGTAAATTTCAGGATATCAGGGACTATAACCGTGTACGTGTATACTTAAAATGTTAACGGACATTACTATTTATTCTCTGTATTTATTTTCTAATGTGCAATGATCATACTTTATAATATTTTTTTTTCAGGTGACGCATTTAATTACCATAGTATACCTAAATAAAAAATGTCATGCCTCATTTGCACGAAACCTGCCCAAATTTTACGGCTATATAAACAATACAAAAACAATATTTTTTTCAATAATATTAAATTAAAGCAAAATTTAAGAATGAGCCTTCTTTTTATTTCGTGAAATTTTGTCAAATATTGATTTTATTGCGAAAACAAAATTTCCCCATGTTAAATCCCACGGAGTGAAGATGTCTATGACTATGGGGATTTAACATGGGGATTTTTGTTAGAATTTCAGAAATACTGGACCGATTTTTAAAATTTAACTTTTGTTTTCTTAGTTAGATCATTTCCAAGCTATCTAGCTAGGTTTCGGAGTCAATTTCCAAAATTTTTCGTTTTTTGACTCCTCCCACAACTCCTCTACCTTTTTCCCCCATCATGGCCCATGTTAAATTCCCATAGACAAATAAATTTTTCGTACTAAAACCAATATTTGACCAAATTTCACGAAATAAAAAGAAGGCTCATTCTTAAATTTTCCTTTAATTTAATATTATCGAAAACAATATTGTTTTTGAATTGTTTATATGGCCGTAAAATTTGGGCAGCTTTCGTGAAACAGACAGTAAATGATTATATCTGTATAGCGGGCACACATAATTTTTAGAACTGGTGGAATAGTGACACAATACACTTACACTTATTTAATTCCTATAAAGAACATTTTGTGCCTACAAACATGCCTACCATTTTTATATTTTTTTCGCAATAAAAATCAATATTTGAGGACTTTTATCAAATATTTTTTTTTGGGGAGGGTGACTTTTTTGTTATTGATGAAAAAGTACTTACTTTTAAATATATTTTAGAATTAATGTGCTTAAAGGCCAAAACAGCAAAACGTGGAACAGACAGAAGTTTTTATGAAAATCCGCAATTTCATGGCAGACGTCCGCGCTCAGCCACTGTGGGCAGCCTCTATTGACCATGACCACTATGGGCGTCGCTGTTCCACGATACGGCTGCACTGACCATGCCGCTGATCGAGGCCATTTTCGTGAGCTACGTTGGACCCGATTCTCACCGAGGTGAAATACGGTCAGTATTGCGGAGCGTCTTAATATCACAAGAAAAGCAATCTAGCGCTTATCATCAATGCCAAATGTATCAAAAGGCGATTAGATATAATAAGAGTTTTCCAATCAAAATTTGCAGACAGCGTAAGCAGAGCTCCAGATAAGGTGCGTATTTGCGTAAATACCCAATTAAAATTGCCAAAAACTCAAATGAAATCAGAAGTAGTGAGTATCAAAAAGCAATGAAAACTTTGTGGTATCTTTATCATGCTACAGAAAACAATAAGCAGACCACAAATATAGCATACTTTCTTATTTTTCCATGAAAACTACATGTATTCAATAAGTGCGGTCTGCTGATGTGTAAACAATAGTGTGATTCTATTTTACACAATTAAAATTCTTAAATACCCAATTGCTTCAGAAATGATGGAGTGACGATACTCAATTACTAATTCCTTATCTGGAGCCCTGAGCGTAAGTACGGTCATAAGTATACATAGTCAATAAATTGGTAAATGGAAGGTGTGCTACTTTTATTACCCTAGCAGTAGTTATAAATCGTATCAGCCCAGTTATTATTTGTTACATGTCATTTTATGACCAATCTCCATTTCGCCCATCGACTAACTCCTCCGTCAGTCAACACAACATAATACACAATAGAAGCAAGTTCGTCAGATGACGAGTTGTGTCTGTAGTAATGTAATTAATTAGTAACAATTTGACTCTCCCTCTTTGACATCGTTTATTAGAAGAAAAAACATATATCTTAACCCTTAGACCGCTAACCACAACAATTGTCGTCTGCTGTTGCTTTTATATCTTGTCTTATTCATCAATAAAAACATAATTTGACCGCACTTCAGAATCATTTCCAATGGAAATGATTCTGAAGTGCTGTCAAAGCATGTTGTAAATTATTCTAAAGTGCTGTCAAAGCATGTTTTTGATGATAAAAACTGAAAATAGAAAATAAACAGCGGACGACAAAAAAATTAAGATTACGGTGTAAGGGTTAAAATGTATTTTGACAAAATATGATAAATGTCTCCTAAAACATGAAACGATTCTCATGTTCACAAACACACCAATATTTCTTAACAGAAACATAGTTTGACAAAACGTGAGAATTGTCTTGGAGACGATTCTGATTTGCTGCCAAAACATGTTTATTAGAAAAAAAAACATATTTCTTAACAAGAACAAAACATGAGAATCGTCGCCTAAAAACATGAGAATCTCATCGCGTTTTTGCCTCGTGATCTAGCGTTTTCGCGATCCCAACCGTTTTTTGAAATACGTTTTGCGTGTGTAGAAAGCATGCGTGTTTAAATTGCGCTTTGCACAGTAGAATCGTCTCAGGAGATGGTTCTCAAGTGCTGCTAAAATATGCTTTGATTTAGAAATAGAACAAATGTGTACAAACACCACTATTTCAAAAAACATAGTTTGACAAAACATCATAATCGACTTAGGAGAGGATTCTGGTGCTGCCAGGGACATGTTTATTGGGAAAAAAATATTTTGATACATGTTATTGGTTACTACATCGCATCGCCAGTTTTTGCAGATACGGCGATACATATAGATTCTGTTACCTTTCATTTCCGGGATTCTGTACGACTCTCTGACTTCATTTAACTTTCGACTTCATAAATTTACGGAAGAATTATGTTGCTACCAAACTTTACGAAAACCATTATGCGATAAGTACCATAGATAATTCAAACGCCAAGTCTTACTAAATAAAGTTGAAATGTATTCCAGTATGTATGGATAAATGGATAAAATTAATATGCTGGGAGTAATTGATAGTAAATGTGCTTCTGTCTGTTGATATCGCGTCGTCGACGTGTTTCAAAGGCCAGGGCCCGGTTCAAAACACCAGTTAGCTTAACGGACTTTTAAATCCTTAATGGACTGTTAAATCCTTAACTGAATGGTTAAAATCTCTGTTTTAACAGAGATTTTAACCATTCAGTTAAGGATTTAACAGTCCGTTAAGCTAACGGATGTTTTGAGCAACCGGGCCCAGATTGGTACGACTTTTGACGCGGTATTGTAACCTTTGATGTCTCACTCTCCGACACATCACAGTCGGTAACAAGGGCATCATTATTACGAGGATAATCACCTTGTTGGCAGCCTTGATAACAAAATAGACAAAACAAAAAATGTGTGCATTCGCCTTACAAACAACATGAACGTAAGTCGGACATGGGTGGTATGCAAAGCAAAGCACCATCCTGTGACACACATTGTGGCCAAACAGTAACAAAATAGGTGAAGAGGTTCATAAGTAATTGAATAAAAAAAACGCATTTGCCTTACAAACGAGGTGAACATAAGTCCTCAGTGACCTTGACCTTGGGCAGTCAGATGAGGGTGGCATACAAAATAAAGCACCATCCCTAGACACACAGTGGCCAAATATTATCAAAATCGGGGAAGTGGTTCACGAGTTATGGAAAAATGAATGGTTTTACTAACGTATGTACGTACGCACGTACGTACATGGACTAATGCTGTATCAGCACGGCACTATTTACACGAAATACCATTTTTAGGGTCTAGGTTGAATTTTTTCCGGGTGTAAGCCCCCAGACCACCGGCTCAATTGTCCGCCATGTCATCTTTTTTACCGCTATGGACCTGGATAATGATTACGAGCACATGTGCATATTATGTAGCACATGATTGTGGTCAAAACCAGGCTTATTGCATACAGAGCTCCAGATAAGCTGAGTATTTGCTTAAATACCCAATTAAAATAGCCAAAAACCCAATTGAAATCAGAAGTAGCGAGTATCAAAAATCAATACAAATTTTATGGTATCTTTATCAAGCTGCATAAAACAATAAACAGACCACAAATATAGCATATTTTATTATTTTCGAAGAAAACACATCTTGGTATTTCATTAGAATAGTCTCCAAGGAGACAATTCTAATAAAATGCCAAGACTTCATTTGCTTTCATTTCGAAGCAAACTCTATGAAATAATTGCTGTCTGTTGATGTGTAAACAGTAGCGTGATTTTATTTTATCCTATTAAAATTTTGAAATACCCACTTGCTTAAGAAATGATGGAGTGACAATATTCAATTACTAATTCCTTATCTGGAGCCCTGGCATATGCGACTAGCGAAGACCAAAATGTATTTACCATCAGTAATGTCCGTACAGGGTCTTCACCGATGTATAATTGTGCACAGATTTTATATGATGCGGGTATACGCCATTTATATATACAAATGGTCTTAGAAGACGATTATCATATGCTGTCATTAGACGAATACATATTTCTTTACAAAAACAAAAATTTGACAAAAAACATGAGAATCATCTCCTAAAAACACGAGAATGGTACGGTGTCCTGTTAGGGCCATGATACAATCTTATGTTTACATGATTCCGACCTGGCAAAATCACGACACCAAATCGTGAGATTATATTACATGTACATTCAATCTCGCGTTCTCACCGCGATCTTGCGCTTTCGCGATCTTTCCTTCTGCTTTTGCAATTGCAACATACATGCTTTCTACACAAAAAGTATTTGCAAAATCGAAAGGCGAGATTGAGAGGTCGCGAAAACTAATAAAATAGAATCTTGCGTTTCACCGCACAATCCCGCCTAGCGTTTTTGTGATCTCGGGCATAGGTTGAGAAAATGCGAGATTGTAACATGGCCATAACAGGACACCATAGCATCGTCTTAAGAGACGATTCTCATGTAAAGCCAAATCATGTTTCTTTTTATTAGGAAACGATTCTCATATGCTGCGAACACACGTTTTTTATTGAGAAATCAAACAAATGTTGATAAACATCAATCTTTCATAACAAAAACATATTTTTACAACACATGAGATTAGTCTTTTAAATATTCAAAGTTAATGTACATGATTGCTTTGAAAAAAATACACCTTTTTGATTAAGGCTGCTTTGTTTGTGAATGCCATAAATCGATAATCCACGAAATAGCGTAGCATGCCTAGATTGATAGCAGTCTTTCACGATCTCTACCGATCAGGGGCCCGTTTCACTAAACTTTGTACGACTAAAATGTTCGCAAGTGCAAATTTAGGATCGTCTGGAAATTTCAATTGATGGATTTACATTTATTGAGCATAGGCTGCATATGCAGCCTATGCTCAATAAATGTAAATCCAATAATTGTTTACAAGAATATAATATTGCTAATGTGAAATTTACAGACTATCATAATTTTGCACTTACCGACATTTTAGTCTTACAAAGTTTAGTGAAACAGCCCCCAGCGGCCGGTCTAATCCTGGATGTCCACGCCAGTATCAAGGCCTCTACCTTCTTGCACCATGGATCGGCGAAATATAGTGGCTGTGCACCGTGGATTGCGGTCTTTCATAAATACTTGATGCTTGTAATGTACCTTGACATTAGTTGCGAACGGTAACTCTTGCAATTAATCAACTCCCGTACCGTCCGTAGCCAGAGTTACGATTCCACTCATAGCATTCCTCTGAAGAATAGCGAATCAGATCCGATTCGCACTTTAGCAGTTGATTGTGATATATTTGAGATATTTTAACTCTGAAAAAAATATTAGTATTATAAAAGTAATACAAACTAATTATTAAGAAACAATATTTACCATAGTAGAAGGTTTAGAAAATTATGTTTTTGCCTTTACAGAAAATGCACCCCAGGTTTACTTTTACATGTTAAGTTTGGCTGCCACTGACTGGGGCACTTGTAGATTCTAGGTTAAATTTACTTTATCATGTTTATCAGGTGATCTATATATGTAAATTTATGGCAGCATGATTTACACAAATACATGTACTGTAAATGTTCATGCAGTATTCGTTTTAAAATATTAGTTTTGTTAGATTGTTTATTGGTGTTTAATGGCCTATCAACAGCAATGGTCATGTAAGGCCGGGCAAACAGGTTCAATCCCATTTTAACCTGCTGCATTTGGGGAAAAATCCCAAAATCAGAACAGAATATTTACATCGAGAAACATTATCTTGGAATAACCTGACCTGGTGCCATGTCCATACCACACCAAGTCACTTGGCCCCTTCCGCTAAAATAGGATTACGAATAATCGTAATACTCACATAAGGGGTGTAACCAGATTCAACTGTCAGATACAAAATGCCAAAGACGTATGTGAGGGAAAAACCAGGTCTCCATTCGCAATACCGGTAAGGATGAACCCCGACCGTTAAATTACCTATCGCGTGCTCCCACCTGCCACCCACTAAAATATTATAATTTATATATTTAAATAATATATTACTATATATATATATAATTATACTAGTTGGCAGAACAGTTTTCACACACTGTCTCCTTGGATGTCAACATTAGAGAGGTTCTACTGTTTTTCATTTGTATTTCAATTAAAAATAATCATTCCCATTAGCATGTTTAGCCATTAATTGCGGTACTCTCCCTTTATTTCATTTACAAAATTGAAATATTTCCATTTTGCATCAAAACATTAAAATGGGCCCTGGTATGAGCAAATTAAGGCCAGAATTTTTTATTTTCTTGGTTTACAAACCCGCCGACCCAATTTTTTGTCAAACGGAAATAAAAATAAAAGACCTACTGTCCACTTTTATTTTTTATTTTTCCGCCGACCCAAGATTTTCCCGATTTCCTAAAATAAAATTCTAGTCCATCGCTCATTTCGGCAAGCCAGTAAACCGTCCCACAGAGAATAATTAATTACTCGCGGTCGCACAATGAAAATTATCAATCTATTTATGTCATATTAAACAGGACGGACTTGATTTAACAAAATATATACATGTATCACCGACGGCAATCCCCGATTCGGTTACGGACGTGTGTTCAGGATACAGAATACCGCGAATGCCCTTCGAGTAGTAAATTCTAAAAGCCATTCGCCACACCAATATGTAACCTATATAAAATTAATTGAATTTATGTATTGTATCTGCTATATACAACTTAATATTCCGTAATGTTCCATTTGTAGCACCTTGGAAAGTGATGTCAAAAGTAAGTCTGAAGTGATTCTGGTGTGGCATGGACCTGGCACCAGGATATTCCAATTTCAGGGCTGAATATATAGTTTATGTAAATATTGAGCTCTGATTTTGGGAATTTCCCTCATTTTTTACAGGTTGAATACAGGATAATCCATCCTGTTGGCCCGGCCTTACATGACCCTGGCTGTTGATAGGCCGTTAAACACCAATAATCAATCAATCAATCAATCTTAAATGTCTAGTATTAAAAGGTGAACATTGTCATCCAAGTGAAAAAAGTGGTCACAGTCAGACACCGACATATACCACTTGATCTACATCTGTCAGACCGTGACCACTTTTTTCACTTGGGTGACAATGTTCACCTTTTTTTAACATGTATGTCACCTTTTTGTGGGAAAAGGTTACAGACACAATTTTCTAGTTTATTAACAGATATAGTAATTACATGAAGATTTGGGTAGATTTGCATAAGATTTTGGTAAATCGTGCCACCCGTATATTTATGTCATAATTACTTGAATATGTTATTTTCATAATATTAACACTCATTTTAGTTAATAAATATAGAAAATCTTTCACAATTAACTGCTGAAGTGTGAATGAGATCCGATTCGCTATTCTGCAGGGGAATCCTATAAGTGGAATCGTAACTCTAGCTATATAATGACGGTACGCAAGTAGATTGCAAGTGTTACCGTTCGCATCTACCTTGGGGCAGGGTTTCCGCTGGGGGAAATAAAAAAATTGCCACTTCAAAAAAAATAAACAATTGGTGATAAAAAATTACAACATTTTTTATCGCCAATTGCGAAAGTGGCGATCCCAGCAGAATCCCCGGTGGGGGTAACTTTATAATATTTAAATATTCAGTGTTACCTGTGGAAGGATACAGGGATCCTCCAGATTATCGGACAAAAAGCCATGGCAGTTTTTTTTACAATATTTTTCTTAAAATAGCAGCTACGGGCATAAACTTTTCACAGAACAATCGTCGGTTCTTGCTTTCTCAACGCATGTAAACTATTTAGCAAAATGTGCCATCTTTCTCACTTAAAATTAGGTCAGATCATCAGTCGTAAGATTGCCCCAAAATTAACATTGACAATCAGTTATCCGGACAAACATAGTCGTCTTATATTAAACTTGTATTCTCAAGATGAAATCATAATTTTATCGCCTGTAAACCAGTGTAAACAGTGTTGTGTAGTTCTGCAGGAAAAACAATAACCACTTGCTTCTTGGAAAACAACGCATTTATAGAATTTATTGCATTTATAGAACAACTCTGAAATGACGTAATGGGCTCGATTGCCCCCGCGAGACTTTTGACGTTGTAAACAACTTGTGGACAGAGTTGAGGAATATTTTCAGCAAATCTTACTAAAATGTTTACCCTGGCAATATATTCTCCACACTGGCATGGAAACAGCTAGTTCTATGTGATAGAACGGCGGCAAATCTATTTTTGCAATCTGTTATTCTCTTTATTTGCACACAACAACAAACACAAACAGAAAGTTGCTGAGATTTTGTCACACACACCTAGGAAACAGCAAGCACCTGCGTGACTTAGATGTATTTGTTGCAAATTCTGATCAAACGAATGCGCTTAATTAACGGGCCGCACGATTCACCCAAATCCTCCCCAAATCCTCATTTTCCCCCCAAATCCTCCCCAAATCCTCATGTAATGAATAAGTTATCCAATTAATATGTCTCAAAACCTTTTAATATGGTTATTGAACCCGATTTGAAGACGTTTTTATGTTAAAAAGAGTCTTATTTCAATGTTTTAATTTAACTTCGGCATTCTAGCAGCCAAGGGAGATAATCCAAAATAAATTATGAGATAAATGCAAGGGAGATAAATGTTGTTTGACCCATTTTGGTCAATTGAAACATGCAAGTTATTTACCATTCCAAATGTGTATAATACTATTCATCTGTTTTTTATCTCAATCAATCAATCAATCAACCAACCTCAGCACATATATATATATAGCTTTAAAATATGAACACGTCCGTAAATGTGAAGTGTCTATGCAGTACCTGTGGGCTGTGGGGACCGATATGCAGCAAGTTCTAGCTCATTTGTTTGGGTGGTGGTTGGGAGCCAGCGAAGGGTAATTTAACGATCGGTGTTCATCCTTACCGGAATGCCGACCTACATGGTTTGGCCCTCATGTACCGTTTTGGCTCCCTGGTAGTTGAGAGCTAAATCCTAGTATGCTCCATTAAAAAAGAATAAGATCTGTACAGATCATATTGCTTTAGGGGCTGGAGCTAAGTGACTCTGGTGCGGTATGGACCTGGCACCTGGTGAGTGGCTAGCCTCCCCTATCCTAACTCCGGCAGGCCGATGTGACGGTCACACCACGGGGTGTAACCACCAACCTTGGCCCACCAGAGCTTCGGACAGGGCCGCTGCCCTCACCGTCTGTGTGTTTAGAGTGTTGGAGTGGTGAGTGGCGAGCGCCCCCTATCCTAACTCCGATGAATGTTTATATGTAATGTAGATTTATATGTTTAATAATTTTTTCTTCCGAAATTCTGATTGGCCGAACTGTTAATGCATTAAACGCTCCCTACTTGGTTATTGGAACAGTACTTTATCTATGGACATTAGTCCGTTCTGCTTTCTGGCGTTTTCTTTGTCCTGGCTTTTTGCCTGCAGTCACTTTTGGTCGAATAATTTTAAAGTTTGCGCTACTGGCTTGTATTAATTTGGAATTGACTGAACGCAATTGCGTATTTTTAATGGGTGCTTTCAGAAATTTCCATAATAGTTTATCTTTTTCTGCCTGTGTCTTGGCATGCCAATCATCGGCCGATATTGCGTGAGCACTGTCTACAAGTTTGAAATTTCCAGCGCCATACATTGCTCGTCGCAGGTCAATTATTTGCATTGTTGACACACTTGAAATACGATCAACCAGTTCCAGAACTTTGTGCTGATTCCATTCAGCGACTTGTTTTAATCTATTGTTAATTGATTCTGAATTATTGTTATCGTTATTTTTCAGCGGCTCATAAACCCATTTTCGAATTTTTTTTTCCAAATATCTTTCCCAATAAATGCCAAATTTCGGATACCGCTGAAAATAGATTGAAATATCGTCTACTCGTTTAGAGTAGTCGATATTATTTCGGCTGAAAACAATGCCGTCGTCTCTATTGAATGTATGATAATTTCTCTGTCTTTTTCATTTGACCCATGTTTTTCTAGATATCGCCGAATGTTATCTTTGAGATGTTTCGTGCAAAGAAGGAATGTACTGTTGCTAAAGTTGTCGTGTAATGCGTTCGTCATAGCCTTTTCCTCGTCGCTTCCAATTGTCAATTTTTCATTGCCTAGACTGTCCCCGAGATGAGAAAAAAATTTACTGTATGTTGACTGTTCCCCATCCCAGTGAATAAGACTGGGTCCTAACATTATTGGATACATATTTGTTTTTCGACTAATTACCGATCTATTTTTATATGAAAATGAAGTTACAAAAAATTTCCCCAGATTAAATGTCCTGTCGACCCCCAAAATACTCCCGTTATTCCCAATGCAATTTTTTTTTAGATCGGTAAGTTGCTCATCAGAATAGACTATGACGGCGGGTTGCTTGTTTTTTGTGAGTGTTACTTCCTGAACATATGGGTTTGTGTGTATGCATGCAATAACATCTAAAATATCGTCTGCTAGATTTCTGTGTGTAGTGTGGGGTGTTTGTTTGTTTTTTTTGCTTTCCCTGTATATTTTGTTCTGAACTTGTCTGCTACTTTTAGGTGCAAGCCTACTGTCATCCAAAAACATATCGTAAACAATCTCGGTTGCTTTTTTAGGTATTTTCATTTGTCCGATAAACTGATTGTCCGGATAACTGGTATGACACTTGTACATGTGCAGAAAATGGAAACGTCAATAAATTTATGAAAATAACATAGGAGCTTTATGGGATGAACGAAAAGCCGATGTGATAATCCAGTTACACTGATGATCCCTATGTATCTATACATCCTACGATTTCGTTCATCCCATAAAGTGCCTATGGAAAATAACACACACCAGAATCAGACTCTTCACTGATTCAGACGATCTGTGATGAATCTGGTAGAAATAATCTTGGTGGTCATAAAAGCATATGATTACTTAATGGTCGGTGGTAAAATTATATTTTCAACCGAGAATTGCTTCATCTAGATTCTTCTATATTTTGTGACATATGTCAAACCTGACTTGATTGTTGTTATTGTTCAGTGTACCTAAAACGGTATCTGGTCAATTCGGTCGCAAGTAAATTCGTTCTCAAGTCAATTCGTCCTCATTTTGGCAAATTCTTCGTTCTTATTGCCATTTTTTCTCATCTCGTAAAATTCAAACTAAAAAATAGTTATAATGAGAATATATGAATAATTCTGATTTGTCAAGGGTAGATCGCTGAGTTCTGGGTAGATCAAGGATGTTTTAAAAGTTATCTCTATGTATCTGTTTCACGTTTTGCTGCCGACGAACTTTTATTAAACACATTAAATCTAAAAAATATTTAAAAGTACTTACTTTTAAATAATTTTTTTCCGAGTGAGATTTAATGTGTTTCATGGCCAAATGTTCGTCGGTAGCAAAACGTGGAACAGTTAGGAAGTAGTAGTGGTGGTGTCACATGCCATTTGATTATTTACAAGTGTAGTATGTCCGTGTCTGGGTAGAACCAGTATAAGTGATACTTCGAGTTGTGTTGTGATGTTGTGAACCCACCCTAGACCATGGCATATGTTACTGGGGAAATGTCTGTTATCTGATGGACCAGTGGTATTAGCCGTGGCGTGGCGTGGCGTGGCGTGGCGTAGTGTAGTGTAGAGTATAGTAATCAATAGTTTGTAATCAGTGACGAGACAACAACTGGATGCTGGAAATATTCGGTGCCACAAAAGGAACACTTTTATTACATGATGTTATAGGTGGAATAAATTAAATTTCAATGCAATTAAATATATATGTGCTGCCTCTTTTGTTTCTTGACAATCAACGATTGATGGAACCCCTGATAGTGTGAAGACTTGTATAGGAGTCTACTATGATCAACAACATCAAATGCCTTGCTGGAATCCATGGGGGCAATATCAACTTGACCTCCCTCCATGCATGGACTGCACAATATCGTGGTTGAAGCAAACCATTTGTGTGCCACAATTTGATGGTTATCAAGGTGGTCAATGAGATTGCTACAGACGCTGTAATCAATGAGCGTACAGGCAAAACGTGTGAGATATACAGACATGTAGTTGCATGCTTGCTTTGAATATTTCCCCGTTCTTAATTAAAGACGGGCATGACGTTTGCGTGATTCCAGTCAGATGGGACAATTCCAGTATTTATGGACTTATTATATTATAGGCCTCGTCCAGTATTCCCGCGACTTTTGCAAGTTTATATCCCCGATAAATTCAACAAAATGGCCATTCATTCCTTATAATTCCAGCATTTGAAATAAATAATGTGTTTATCTTCCGTTTTCTTAAGAATTATTTTAACTGCGCCTCACGGTTACGGAAAGTATTTCGGCGTTGGAGTTTACTGGGATATAAATTTTGGACGGAGACTTGCAACGGACCAATCAAATGTTAGGGAATTGTAAATATTTTTGTGCTGGAATTATAATGCAGTAAATACTGGGACGATTTTGTTGGCACATGCTTTATTGAGTCTAGGCCTGCTGCCTTATGGGGATTTAAATTCAACAACAATTTCCATCACCACTTTTTCTGTTACAGTTATGGGAGACATATCCATGTCTATGTACGGGCTTTGACCAAGATCGGGAATATCAGATGTAGCCCTGACGTCTATTAAATGATAACATTCATTGATTTTAAAGTGTGCAAATGTATATAATGTGAAGATATAAAAATTGAAACAACACTGGGTACGAAACATGCACAAAGGGGTACGAACTGGTATGGTTATGAATTGACCTGGAACCGTTTAAACTATAATCAAGTTCGGTGTTGTCCGCATTGAATTGACAACAACAACAACTTTTGCTAACCAGAAAAATATGGTCAAAACTATCCAGATAGAATTATACTTGGTAAAAGAAACATTTAGATATTTGTGCAATAGCCATCAACATTTGTTTTAAAATGTAATTTTGAACTTTCATTGAAAATAAGAAGAATGAAAGTATTCCTCTAACGTAGTCACTGTTCTCGTGGATCCGTGCCCCTAACTCATACAGGGGTCATACCAATTATCCGGACAATCAGTTTATCGGACAAATGAAAATAACTGTTAATTAAGCGCATTGTTTTGATCCTATTTTGCAACGAATGCATTTGAGTCACGCATGTGCATGCTGTTTCCATGCCAGTGTGAAGAATATGTCGGCATGGTAAACATTTTAGTAAAATTTGCTGAACACATTCCCAACTCTGTCCACAATTTGATTACAACGACAAAAGTCATGCGAGGGCTCAATTGAGTGCGCCCAATTACGTCATTGTTCTATAAATACAATACATTCTATAAATACGGTGTCTTCCAAGAAACGAAGGGTAACTGATTTTTCTGCAGAAATACACAATGCTGTTTACACTGGTTTACAGGCAATACAATTATGATTTCAACATGAGAATAGAAGTTATAAGACGACTAGTCTATACGTTTGTCTGGATAACTGATTGTCGATGTTAATTTTTTTTGGCAATCTTACCACTGATGATCTGACCCAATTTTAATTGAGAAAGATGGCATATTTTGCTAAATAGTTTACATGCATTGAGACAGCAAGAACCGAGGATTGTTCTGTGAAAATAGTATGCCCATAGCTGCTATTTTAAGAAACATATCGTAAATAAACTGCCATTTTTGTCCGATAATCTGGAGGATCCCTGTACATTCATATTGTGTGTCATATTCTGATTAATTCCTGAAAATGTATACATCAACATAAAGTTCAAACACTTGACTATGACTGCACATAAGGAATTCGCCAAAAGTGTTGTTTACAGTCTTCAAATTTAGCCGCTGGTCCGATGCCCGTGGCCAGTAAAATTTCCGGCGGGCCAGTAAAATTTAGAAGCTGGCAGGCCCGGCGGACCAGTAGAAATTTTCAGCATAATTCAGAATATGCGAAACCCAAATTCGTCTTGTTTATTATTTTCTATCAGGAAGCATCGTAAACTGGCCTTGTGTAACGTGTGGAGCATACGACCGGCAACCAGTCTTATCATCGTCACAGCCACAAATAAGAAAAGCACTGCACACATTACCAGTCAATTCAGACTCCCAAAATCAAACATTGTCCGGTCATTAACCTGATCAGCTGGCAATTGCCAGGTAACGGCTGTTCCATTTACCTGTTTATAGTTGTGGCTAGTTGATATTATCGTTATTTACTTGACAAAAATACAATTATCTTGCTTCCCTAACAGTTAATAATTGTTTGTGTATGCTGGTAGGCCTACACCAAAATTATGGTAAAACATTACCATTTTAAAACTTGATTAACTATTTTATTTTGTGTGTTCAATTGATGTAATAGCCGATTTATGACATCGCATTGAATAGCCTGTGTGTATTAAATGTTTCAAACACGACTTTTCCATTACAAAAATCGATAAATATAGTACATTGACCATAAAAGATATATTTTCTATGTTTACACAAAGTGTCTTCGCTTCAGACAAACTGCAGAAAGCACAAAACTTAGCCAAGCTATGGAGGCGAGATGTAACCTTAAATTTCGTCTGCACCCATTAGCCGACAGATTTTCAGTTTCTGAAGAGGGGGAGTCAACAAAATATGGGGGTGGGGGCACTAATCGTACCGGCTCCTTCGGGCCGACAATTACGTCTGGACCGATAGGCATTCTGAAATTTTAGAAGCCCTGGTGGGTATTGAGTCAGAGTGACCGTGATGAGAGCGATGATGACCAAGACAGAGATGATGACGAGATAGAGATGTCGGAAGATCTAGTTTATAAAACATTGATATCTAGTTTATAAAACATTGATTTCTTGAGACCAATCATTAAAACAACATTATATTGACTTGTTTTTATTCTTATTATACAACTACTATACAAGCACATATATACTTTTATGATAATATTATATTTATACATAGTACCGCATAATTTTTAATTAGTACTACGTTATAACGGCATCACAAGAATGTGCCTACTTTCTTCGGATGCAAGTTATAAATAGCACTGTATTTTAATTCTATAAATGTAATATTAATAGGATATTAAAAATCAGAACCCGAGATCCACAAAATAATTTGTTCATGTATAGGTGGTGTTGTAGAGCCACATGCCACCTTGTACATGTAAACATGTAGAATAGAATGTATACTAGTACGACACGAATACTCGAGATTCCATTTTGAATAAATATACCACAAACAATTCACTATTTTGTCCCAACGTACATATAGTATTTATTAAAACAATTCAACTAGTGTTGTACTGAATCTATAATACCTTGGTTCGGAACGTAGAATCCCATTCAGTTGTTGAATTTTCACATCAAACTGTTTGAATTGAGAAAAAACATTACTGTTTTTGTATATAAACGTAAATTCAGTGCTGACAATAGTCTGAATATTGTGCTCCTACATCCATGTTGAACTCCCATGAAACACAACCCAATCAATCAATATATTACTAGTCAATTAGTGTTACACATTCAGAAATGTATGTGTCCCGTGCCAAAAATAAGTGAAGAGCACATAGTCTAAATCAATGCCATTCAATTAGCAAATCAGCACAGTTCTCAAAAGTTAATTGCCATTATCACTAGTGCCGTAGTTGGTCTCAATCAACTCACTGAGTAATTTTGTATTAATCAATATTTTCAAACGTTGTAATGAACGATCGAGGATCAGTTGTACACATAATATAATCTGCAACAATGCATAGAAACAATGATGTAGTTAATGCTTAAATACATTAATACTTTCTCTGTAGAATCCTTAGATCTCTTTGTGGAATTAATAGACACCCCGTAATACAAGTAATGTTTTCACATGTGCATTTATGTTACATTCAGTATATCCTAAAATATCAGTTATCGGTAAGTTGTTATCTGAAATGAATAGTTTTGTTATTGATTTGTTTGCAATTTGCTTTTTGACTGAATGAAGGAAGCACATTTTGTTAGATTCCGAAACTAATAGATCGAGGCTACACATAACTCTGGATGTTTACAGGTTTTTACCGTTCATTGTTGCTATTGCTCACCCATATACATGATATACACTACGCGTATGCGAGGAATTTGTTCTGCGCTCGCCAATTTTGGCGAGTGACATTGTATCAGTAGCAGAGTTATGATTCCATTCATAGGCTTCCTCTGCAGAATAGCAAATCAGATCTGATTCGCAGTTTAGCAGTTAATTGTGAATGATTTTCTATATTTGTAACTGTAATGAGCGTCAATATCATGAAAATAACATATTCCAATTGAGTAATTAGGACATAAATTTACATACATGTATGTACTAAGATGACCTGATGAAGTCAATTTAAGCTAGAATGGACAAGTGACCCAGACAGTGGCAGCCAGCCAAATTTAAAATGCAACATTAAAGGTACATGCCCACTCATTAGGCACAAAATGTTCTTTATAGGAATCACTATTCCACCAGTTCTATAAAAGTGCCCGCTATACAGATATAATCATTTAGTAGCGGTAATATGTATTTTACTGATAGTGACTCGCGGTGCTATTTTCATATGCAAATGAGGCATGCTATTTTTTAATTATTTATACTAATTAAATGTGTCGCCTGAATTTTTTAATTTTTTTGACAGATTATAAAGTATAATCATTGCACATCAAAACATAAATACAGAGAATAAATAGTATCCGTTTTACACACCATGAGAAAACCCTGTATTTACAAAAGCGGAAGGCGATTTCGCGATGCCAAAGCGCGAGATGATTCTCATGTTTTTAGGAGACGATTCTCATGTTTTGTTCTTGTTAAGAAATATGTTTGTTTTTTCTAATAAACATGTTTTGACAGCACATCAGAATCGTCTCTTAAGACAATTCACGTGTTTCGTCAAACAATGTTTTTGTGAAAATATTGGTGTGTTTGTGAACAGGAGAATCGTCTCGACCGATGATTCTCGTGTTTTTAGTTGTCGATTATCATGATTTGTCAAAATACGTTTCAGTTTAACAATAAACAAAAACAAATATGAACCCAAATCCAATGAATGCAGATATATAAGAAAAGAAAAATGTATATACATGTATTTATAAAAAAATGAATAAAAAAACACAAACGCAAGTCAGAATAAGTGTAAATGTTTGGGTACTACGCTGTTACTGTACAGGTAAGCCAGCCTGGCGTCCCGGTGGAACGCGGGGTCGTATCACGGGGGAACACCGTGGCCATTTTATGGCTATTGGAAGTTCGTCCAGCTTGGTCTCCGTCCGCGGTGGTAATACAGATAAAATATATGGTCACCGTGGGAGGCACATAACTCCCACCGTGATTTTCCCACTCTGAGAAAATTCCTCCCACCGTGTGAGAGTGGAAAAGGCAAAAAGCACTCCGAGCGTACTGTACATACCCACTCAGTCAGTAGGCACAACATGTTCTTTATAGGAATTAAATAAATGTATAATTGTGTCACTATTCCACCAGTTCTAACAATTACGAGTGCCTGTTATACAGATATAATCCTTTATTAATATTTATTTTACTGATATTGACGCGCGGTGGTATCATGCTATTTTCATATGCAAATGAGACATAATATTTTTTAATTATTTATACTAATTAAATGAAAAAATAATATTTTCGACAGATTATATAGTATGATCATTGCACATCAAAAAATAAATACAGATAATAAATGATATCAGTGTGCAAATTTATGTCTGATATAAAATGTTTAATAATGCTAATCAATATGTGGGGTAATGGTTAATGAATGTTTATTTTGCCAGACAATGTCTCGGATCATGTCGGATATAAAGAACATTTTGTGCCTACTGAGTGGGCATGTACTTTTAAGATTGGGTCCATTTTCTGCAAAGACAACATTTAGTTTACCTTCTACAATGAATATTATTATTATACCCACAGCATACAAAGTATGTCAAGGGGTATATAGTTTTTGTCATTCCGTCAGTTCGTCCGTCCGTCCATAAGATTTGTGTTAAAGTTTTATTTGTTGGTCCAGGCGGCAGCTGTGAGCCTCCGCTCACTTGCTTTAGTTTATATGATAATAATTTATTTCATAATTATTTGTTACTATTAATTTTATAATACTAATAGTTTTTTCAAATAACAATTAACTGCTAAAGTGTGAATCAGATCAGATTCTCTATTCTGCAGAAGAAGCCCATGAATGGAATCGTAACTCTGCTACGGACAGTATGGGAGTAGATTGCAAGAGTTACTGTTCGCAACTATTGCCGAGGCTGCACAATTTTTCATACAAAAAATATTTCTCTTAATTGTGCAGGGAAGTATATGTTGTTACCACTCATTTGAACCGTCTCAACGAGACGGGTCAAATGAGTGGTCACAACATACACTTAAAAGTAGAAGTAACTAAAATAGCAAAATTTTGTTCATAGTTTTCATATCCCGTTCCGAGATATTCAGTATGTAAAGATAAAAAACCATCTCTGTATGATTGTTTTTCAGGCCCTGCTGGAAGTTTCCTCGTGGTTCCTGTGCACGTTGTCTATGTGTCCCCGGGATAGGGCACGCACTGTTCGCGACATTGTCGATCATGTACGTCACTCACACTTGTTAGGGCCCCACCGAGATTAATAAGTTTAATAAGAGCATTTTATTTTTTTCTAAAGTTTACTGGCTGAAATTTTAATTTATGCTAAAAACGTCAAACCTGCAAATGGTTGAGGAAGATTTTAACACAAGTTTTCTTTCATTTTGTTTAGGCCTTGTTTGTTTTTACCGGATACGTAGGTAGGTATTGGTCAACCCGGTGGATGCTTAACATAGAAAAGATATGGTATGGCCTTATTATATAGCAATGCATTGATTATTCTGAAATAATATTTCTTGTCCAGTACCTGGGTTCCAACAAGCATTTTCCGTTGGCCTGGCCTTAAATGACCTTAGCTGTTGACTGGTCGTTACACACCAATAAATAAAATCGAACATGTATTTTATATTTTGATTGTCACTGACTGGGTTACTGGTAATTTTAGATTTTAGCTTAAAACCCTTCCGACTGCGATATGTTAACATTACGACCAATTCAATTATCACAAAATTATTTTCAGACTAGTATAAGGGGTGTTTTTTTTTCTCTCTTATAAATAAGAAAATTACTTGCAAAAAGTGTAGATCCTGATGAGACGGCTCGTCACGAGCCGGCTCATCTGGATCTGCACTGTTTGCAAACACTGCTAAAGGGGTCTGTAGTGTTGAAAGAGTTAAATTGCCTTAGCATGCCATTTGCATCTGATGTTTTACACTTGAACCCTTACCTCTTTTATAGAGCCTATGCTTTTGTAAAAGTAAAATACACATTGAATTTGAAATATGGGGGTATAATACTCTTTATATACAAAGTTATCTGGAGCTCTGCCTTTCTGTCTATTAACTGTTAGAAAATCCGGCCATTGTTCAAGAACTTTGCTGTGGACCTACCAGAGTCGTGTCCTTTGAGGCGGGAGCGAGATATGTACCACGTACATGAGAAACACAAAACCGAGGAAAGTTATGCTCGCTGGGGCTGTGACTTCTGTGGGAAAACATTCTACGCGGAGTCATTTCTCGATGACCACATGCAGAACAGACATTCTGATCAAATATACGAGGTATACACTAGCTTCCTGGTGCCCGTTTCACTAAACTTTGTACGACTAAAATGTTTGTAAGTGCAAATTTAGGATCGTCTAGAAATTTCAATTGATGGATTTACATTTATTGAGCATATGCAGCTTTTAATGTGAAATTTACAGACTAAGATAAGTTTGCACTTACGAACATTTTAGTCGTACAAAGTTTAGTGAAACAGCCACCAGGTGCCCGTTTCACTAAACTTTGTAAGAGTGCCATAATAACCCTATATATTCGGGCAGCATTTATTCTGGGAAAACCCTTGTATATAGTTTACCACAACAAAAAGTGTCCAATTATTTAGGGTTAGTATGATTGTACTGTATTGGTTTATCACAATTATAGCAGTTTATTTGGATACAATTTGTTTTTTCCAAAACAAATGGTGTCCGAATATTTAGGGTCATCATGGTAAGAAGTTTGTAAGTGCAAAATTTAATTTTAGAATAACATTTACAAAATGGTAACTTGGTTAACCAAAGTAAATTAATAAAAATCTTGCTACAAACATTTTTATCATAAGAATTTAGTGAAACGGGTCCCTGTCTTCCCGCGGGTTCAATTTACTTGTGGTAAACACTATTTCTGACATAACGGGTGCCGGAAGCATAATAAGATTGGTCCGGTGAATCTACTGGGTGCCCCCGGTATTCACCCCGGTCTCGCCGAGACGGTTCAACTGAGTGGTAACAACATACACTTTTGATGAAAAATGAGAAAAATTGCAGAAAAATATTCACATTCCGTTTTTATACACCCGTTTGGAAAAACGGGACGTATTATGTATTCATCTTGTACGGGCGGGCGGCCTTGGCGGCCATTTTTATTTTTCGCACTCTGTATCCTTGTCCACGCAATAACTCAAATTCTACTTCACCGATCGTAACCAAATTCGGTATACATGTTTATCACGGCAAGATGAAGAAGGCTATTTATTTTCAAACATTTCCAATTACTTATCTCCCCTTGGCGGCCATTTTCATTTTTCGCACTCTGTATCCTTGTCCACGCAATAACTCAAGTTCTACTTTACCCTTCCGTATACATGTTTATCATGGCAAGACGAAGAAGTCTATTGATTATGAAAAATTTCCGATGACTTATCTCCCCTTGGCGGCCATTTTTATTTTTCGCACTGTTTCCTTGTCCACACAATAACTTAAGTTCTACTTCACTCGTAACCAAATTCGGTATACATGTTTATCACGGCAATACGAAGAAGTCTATTGATTTTGAAAAATTTCTCATGACTAATCGACCCTTGGCAGCCATTTTTAATTTTCGCACTCTGTATCCTTGTCTACGCAATAACTCGAGTTCTACTTCACCGATCATAAACAAATTTGGTATACATGTTTATCGCGGCAAGATGAAGCCTATTTATTTTGACCGATCGTGACCAAATTCAATATACATGTTTATCACGGCAATAACCTTCGGCACTCTTGTTTTATACATGAATTACAAATATGTTAAAATTATTGATCCAGCAGTCGCCGGTCCTGCATAAATAAACAACCTATTGGTTTACATGTACATATGTGGCTGTGACTGGAGAAATGGGGCTTGTAGGTTTTGTGACCAGCATAGATCCAGATCAGCCTGTGCATCCGCAGCCTGACCAGGATCTGCACTGTTCACCATTCCATTAATGAAACACCAGTCATGCTTTTAATAAGCAATATAGATCGTTATCAGGCTACAGGAGTGTGCTATTTGATCAGCAGCTACACTGGTCGCAAAACCCATAAGACCCATTTCACAGCCACATATTATGCAAATGTATAACTACTGTCTGTTTCACGAAACCTGCCCAAATCTTACAGCTATATAAACAATGCAAAAACTATTTGTTTCGATAATATTAAATTTTATATTTTTATTTCATCAAATTTGGTCAAATTTGGTCAAATATTGATTTGATTACGAAAAATGAGTTCTCTATGGGAATTTAACATGGGGAAGCAAAAAGGTGGAGAACCTGGAGGAGGAGTAAAAAAACGAAAGTTTTTGGAAATTGATTCTGAAACCTAGCTAGATAGCTTGGAAATGATCAAAAACAAAAGTTACATTTTGAAAATCAGTCCACTATTTCAGAAATTAGAAAATTTCCCCCCATGTTAAATCCCCATAGAAGATGTGTGAAGATGTCTATGGGGATTTAACATGTGGAAATGGTTCTTTCACAATAGAATCAATATTGGACTAAATTTCACGAAATAAAAAGAAGGGTAATTCTTAAATTTTATAAAAAAAAATAGTTTTTTCATTGTTTATATGGCCGTAAAATTTGGGCAGGTTTCATGAAACAGACAGTAGGAAGACAAATTTGCACTGAACCGAGAAAGAATCCAAACTGTTGTAAGTTTCCTGGTAAGTTCTGAATGATACAAAGGACATAAACACAACTATTTTAAAAGTTTGAAAGTTAAAAATTCAATGTCTGCATTGCAAGACACCTTTTTTGTCGCTTGAAGAATAAAATAAAACACAAAATCATGCAAGTTAAAATTTATAAAGTGTATGCCAATGCTCGTGTATTTGTAATAATACGCATTATTGTAATTTGCAATGAATTAATGTTAAAACCTTCTTGATCGTCATGTTTTGAGTCTGAAATATTTAGACACAAATGAGACACGCCATGTGATTTTGTACCTTCGGACACCTACGTAACATATTTAATGAAATTGCGCAGATGTCCGAATGTCAGATTGTCAGAGGGACAAACTGTCATTTGAGTTCGAGATCACGTGACTTTCGTGCAGCCGATTTTTCACTTGGAACTATGAACAACTGTTGATAGCAAGTACTCAAGTTTTTACAAAACTAGTTAAAATGCACTACCAGCAATTAACACTTGCACCATTATCTTCATATTTTGTCGTCTGCTGTTTATTTTCCATTTTTATCATCAAAAACATGCTTTGACAGCACTTTAGGATAATTTACAACATTCTTTAACAGCACTTTAGAATCATTTCCATTGGAAATGTTTCTGAAGTGCTGTCAAACCATGTTTTTATTGAGAAATAAAGCAAGATATAAAAGCAACAGCAGACGACAATTGTTGTGTGTAGCGGTCTAAGGGTTAATACATTTGAACATTCAAAACCCTACGCGTCTATGTATATACAATGTATTGTAAAATAAAATACGATGTTTGGGAAATCCTACATATTTTCTTTATACTGTGGAACCTCTCTAAACGGGACCCCCTGGGAGGTCACCAGGGTGTCCGGTTTAGAGATGTTCCACTGTAAATCAGGTGTTTTACCATCCTGATAAGTAGTTGGATACTTTGCAATCATGAATATACATTATCATCTGAGATAAATGACAAAGAAACCCATCAAAAATAAGATCACAGACGTTATCTTGGTGTTCGGTTTGGATAGGTTCCACTGTATGTACTTACAAGTATATGTTGTGACCATCATTTGAACCGTCTCATTGAGACGGTTCAAATGATGGTCACAACATATACATGTACTTCCACTGAGAAATAATAACAAGAAAAAATAAAATATTTAAAAAAATTCATACCCATAAAGGTGTATTCCGAATGTAATGGGTTAACCCCTCATAATTCCAGCACAAAAATATTTACACAATTCCCTAACATTTGATTTGCCCGTAGCAAGTCTCTGTCCAAAATTTATATTCCAGTAAACTCCCACGCCGAACTACTTTCCGTAATCGTGAGGCACAGTTAAAATAATTATTTAAGAAAACGGAAAATAAACACATTTTCTTGATGAATTTATTTCAAATTATAAGAAATGAATGGCCTTTTTGTGGAATTTATCGGGGATATAAACTTGGAAAAGTCGCTGGAATACTGGACGAGGCCTTCCGGCCTTCGTCCAGTATTCCCGCGATTTTTCCAAGTTTATACCCCCGATAAATTCCACAAGAAGGCCATTCATTCCTATATTATTTTCACTTTTGTGCTCTCTTTGGCAACATTTGACGTAATTTACTGTCAGGCTGCCGACAGTGTCTGCCTGTCAGACTTGTGTGACGTGTTCCGCTGTGACGTGGTGTCGCGCCGACGGGTGGGCGACTTCTGGGATACGGCCCTGTGTATAGAGGATGATATGGCGGGATTCGTGGACCAATGTAATGTAAGTACTGGCTGGGATACTGCCCTGTGTATAGAGGTTGATATGGTGGGATTCGTGGACTAGTGTAATGTAAGTACTGGCTGGGATACAGCCCTGTGTATAGAGGATGATATGGTGGGATTCGTGGACCAATGTAATGTAAGTACTGGCTGGGATACTGCCCTGTGTATAGAGGATGATGGTGGGATTCGTGGACCAATTTGTAATGTAAAGTAATGGCTGGCTTGGGATACAGGCCCATGTGGTAATAGAGGTTGATATGGCAGGGATTCGTGGACCAATGGTAATGTAAGTAACTGGCTGGGATAACTGCCCTGTTGTATAGGGATGATATGGCATATTCGTGGGTACCAGGTTCTGTAAGGTATGGCTGGGATACGGCCTGTGTAATAGTAAGGTTGATATGGCAGGATTCGGTTTTCTCCGGGTGGACAAGTTTAATGTACGTATGGCCCTGGATACGGCCCTGTATATGAGGATGATATGGGCAGGATTCGTTGCGACCAATGGTAATGTAATGTAATGGTGGGATACCAAGCCCTGTTGTAATAGAGGTATGAATATGGCTGGGATTCGTGGCCAATGAATGTAACGTACTGGCTGGGATTACGGGCCCTGTGTATAGAGGTTGTTGATATGGCAGGATTCGATGGACCAAAGTAATGTAAGTATGGCGGGATGTGGCCCTTGTGTAAATAGAGGATGATATGGCGGATTCGTGGACCAATTTAAGTAAGTTACTGGTGGGATGGATACGGCCTGTCTATAGGAGGATTGATATGGCTATGGATTCCCCGGGTGGACCCAATGTAATGTGAAGTACTTGGCTGGGATACAGGCCCTGTGTAATAGGGAAGATGATATTGTAGGATTCGGTTGGACCTAAAGTGTAAGATGTAAGTAACTGGCTGGGATTAACAGGCCCTGTGTATAGGAGGTTGATTATGGTGGGATTCGTTGGACCAATGTAATTGTAGAGTACCTGGCTGTGTCGGCACCAATGTTGTAATAGTGGAAATGATAATGTTGGGGATTCGTGGCGACAATGGAAATTTAAAGTATGGATGGGATACAGCCCTGTGTCTAGAGGATTGATATGGCAGGGATTCGGTGGGACCAAACAATGTAACTGTAAGTACTGGCTTGGGGATTAAACAGGACCTGTGTATAGAGGGATGATAAGTGGCAGGGATTCGTGGACCAATGTAATGTAAGTAATGCTGGTGGGATAACGGCCCCTGTGTAAGAGGATGATATGGCTGGGATTCGGTGGAACCAATGTTAATGTAAGTACTGGCTGGGTGATACCAGGCCCTGTGTATAGAGGATTGATAATGGCGGGATTCGGTGGACCCAATGTAATGTAAGTACTGGCTGGGTACGGCCCTATGGGTTATAGAGGTTGATCATGGGCCCAGGATTCGTGTGGACAATGTAATGTAAGTATGGCTGGGATTCGGACTGTATATAGGCGGATGGATTATGGTCGGGATTTCGGTGACCAATGTAATTGTAAGTAGCTGGCTGGGATATAGGCCCTGTGTATAGGAGGAAGATATAGGCAGGATTCGTGGAACTAGTGTAATGTAAGTTACTGGCAATTAGAAATACGGCCCTGTGTAATAGAGGGATGATATGGCAGGATTGGTGGACCATTGGGATGTAAGTATGGTGGGACCCAGACCCTGTGTAAATAGAGGATGATATGGCGGGATTCCGTTGGGACCAAGTGTTGTAAGTACTGGCTGGGGATACGGCCCTGTGTAATAGAGGATGATATGGCAGGGATTTCGTGGACCAACAATGTAATGTAAGTACTGGAGGCTGTGGGATACGGCCCTCGTTTTATAGGATGGATATGTTATTAATTGGCAGGGATTCCCCCCCCCCCCCCCCCCCCCCCGTGGTACCAATGTAACTTGTTAAGTAACTGGCTGGGTATAATACGGGCCCATGTGTATAGAGGATGATTTTTTTTTTTTTATGGTGCATGGATTCGTGGACCAATTGTAAAGTAAAAATAAAGGTACTGGCTGGGATTCGGGCCTGGCCCTGTGTTATAAGGAGGTGATTTTATGGTCAGGGAATTCGTTTAGGATCCAATGTTAATGTAAAGTGCTGCTGGGATTACGGCCCTGTGTAATAGGATGATTTATTATCGGCAGGATTCGTGGACAATGTAATGTTAAGTAACTGACTGGAAGTACTGGCCTGTGGTATAAAGAGGAGTTGGACCAGGATTTCCCGTTGGACCAATGTTAAATGTAAATACTGGTGGATACAGCCCTGTGTAAGAGGATGATTGGCAGGATTCGTGGAACCACTTTTGGTAAATGTAAATTACTGGCTGGGATTACGCAGCCCCTTGTGTATAGAGGATGATATTTGGGATTGGGGGACAAATGGTATTGTAAGTACTGCTGGGATATGCCTGCGATTAAATAGGATTTGTGAACAATGTAATTACATACTGGCTGGGATACAGCTCCCTGTGTATAGAGGATGTATGGCCGGATTCGTGGACCATGTAATGTAAAGTACTGTGCAGGGACCCAGCCCTGTGTAATAGATGATGATATGGCGGGATTCGTCGGACCCATGTAATGTAATACTGGCTGGATAACGGCCCTGTTTATCAGGATGATATGGGGCATGATTCGTGAACCAATGTAATGAAAGTACTGGCTGGGATACGGCCCTGTGTATAGAGGATGATATGGTCAAGGATTCGGTGGACCAATGTACTGTAAGTACTGCTGGGGATACCGGCCTGTGTATAGAGATGATATGGCAGGATTCGTGGACCAATGTAATGTAAGTAATGCTGGGAGACGGCCTCAGTGTATAGATTTGATAATGGCATGAATTTCGTAACCAATGTAATGTAAGTACTGGCTGGGATACGGCCCGTGGTAATAGAGGTTAATATGCGGATTCGTGGACACAATGTAATGTAAGTAACTAGACTGGAATACCTGCCTGTGTATAGAGGATGATATGGCAGGATTTCCGTGGACCAATGTACTGTAAATACAGGCGGGGTATACAGCCCTGTTTATAGAGGATGATATTGCAGATCCGTGGACCAATGTAATAGGTAAATACTGCTGGGATACAGCCTTTGTGTATAAGGATGATATGTGGTTTGGAGGACCAATGTAATGTAAAGTACTGGCTGGATACTGCCCTGCCGTATATGATTCGTGGACCAATGTAATGTTGAGTACTGGCTTGGGATGGATTCAGCCCTGTGTTATAGAGGATGATATGGTGGGATTCGTTGGAACTAATGTAATGTAATTTAAGTTACTCGGCTGGGTATAGCTGGCCCTGTGTATAGGAGGTTGATATGGCAGGATTCGTGGACAATATGTAATGTAAGTTACTGGCCTGGGATTTACAGCCCTGTGTATGAGGATGGAGGTTATGCAGGATTCGTCGGTCCAATGTAATGGTAAGTACTGGCTGGGATTAACTGGCCCTGTTATATAGAGGTTTGAATTCGGCAGGATTCTTGGCCAATGTAATGGGCGTACGGGCTGGTAATTACGGCCCTGGTGTATAGAGATGAGTAGTGGTGGGATTCCGTGGACCAATGTAATTGTTAAGTACTGGCGGTGGGAATACGGCCCTGTGTATAGAGGATTTGATATGGGCAGGATTCGTGGTACCAATGTAATGTAAGTACTGGCTGGGATACAGCCCCTGTGTATAGAGGATTGAGTATCGGGCGAGGATTCGTGGACCAATGTAAATGTAAGTACTCGGCTGGGATACGGCCCTGTGGTATAGGCGGATTGATAATGGCAGGATTCGTTGGGACCAATGTAATTGTAAAGTATGGCTGGGATATGGCCCTGTGTATAGAAGGAATGATATGGCAGGGATTCCGTGGGACCAAATGTAATGTAATATGTACTGGCTGGGATACAGCCCCTGTGTATTATAGAAGGATTTGATATGGCCGGGATTTCGTGGACCAATGTAATGTAAGTACTTGGCTGGGATAAGGCGGCCCTGTGTTACTAGAGGGTTGATATGCATATTCGGTGACCAATGGAATGGGTAAGTTACTGGCTGGAATAATGGCCCTGTGTTAGAGGATTGATAATGTGGGGATTCGGGACCAATGTAATGAAGTACTGGCCCTGGATCCAGCCCGTGTATAGAGGAATGATATGGCGGGATTACGTGGAACCAATGTAATGTAAGTACTGGCTGGGATATAGGCCCTGTGGTTATAGAGGATTGATATTTTGGCTGGATTCGGTTGGACCAAGTGTAATGTAATGTACTTGGCTGGTGATACGGGCCCTGTGTATAGAGGATGATATGGCGGGATTCGTTGGAACCCCCCCAAAAATTTGTTTTAATGTAAGATTACTGGCTGGGATTACAGGCCCCTTGTGTATAGAGGGATGATTAATGGCAGGATTCGTGGTCCCTAGTTGTAAATGTAAGTACTGGCTGGGATACGGCCCTGTGTATTTTAGAGGGATGATATGGCAGGGATTCGTGGGACCAATTGTAATGTAAAGTACTGGGCTGGGATACAGCCCTGGTGTATAGGAGGTATGATTATGGCAGGAATTCGTGGACCTAAGTGGTCAAGTAAGTAATGGCTGGCTGGGATACGGCCCATGGTGTCATAGAGGAATGGATTATGGGCAGGATTCGTGTGGACCAATGTAATTGTTAAGTACTGGCTGGGATACAGGGCCCTGGTGTATTAGAGGATGATTATGGCAGGAGGTTCGTTGACCAATGTAATGTAGGTACGGCTGGGCATACGGCCCTGGGTGTATAACGGCCTTTGTATGGGCAGGATTCGGTTGACCAATTGTAATGTAAGTACAAGGCTGGGAATTAACGGCCCTGGTGTTAAAGGATTCGATATGGCAGGAATTCGTGTAACCAATGGAATTTAAAAAGTAACTGGCTTGGGATACGGCCCTTTGATTAGAGGTTTGATAGGGCAGGAATTTCGTAAGACCAATGTAATGGTAATACTGGCTGGGAATTACGGCCCTGGTTAAGAGGTTAATATGGCCAAGGATCGTGGAACCAATTAATGTAAGTACTGACTGGTTATACTGCCCTTGTGTATAGAGGATGATATGGCAGGAGTTCGTGGACCAATTGTAAATGTAAATACTGGCTTGGGATACAGCCCTGTGTATAGTGGATGATTAATATGGCATGGATTTCGTGGACCAAACTGTAAATGTAAATACTGGCTGGGATACAGACCCTGTGTAATAGAGGGATGATATGGTGGGATTGGTGGTCCCAATGTTGTAATGTAAGTACTGGGCTGGGATACTGCCGTTGAATGGCTGTTTGTATAGGATTCGTTGGCGACCAATTGTAATGGTAAATAACTGGCGTGGGATACAGCCCTGTGTATAGAAGGATGGAATATGGATGGGAATTGGGTGGGATCCAATGTTAATGTAAGTATACTGGCTGGGATTACTGCCCTGATGTAATTGTGGATGATGTGGCGGGATTCGTGGACAAATAAGTAATGTAAGTAACTGGGCTGGGATACAGACCCCACTAGTTGTATAGATGGATGATAGTGGCTAGGAATTCGTGGACCAACTGGTAATAATGTAAGTACTGGCTGGGATACGGCCCTGTTGTATTAGAGGATGATAAATGGCAGGGATTCGTGGACTAATGTAATGTAAGAGTACTGGCTTGGGATTACGGCCCTTGTGTATAGGGAGATGATATGGGCAGGATTCGTGGACCAAATGTAATTGTAAGGTACTGGGCTTATGGGGATACTGGCCCTGTATATAGAGGATGGAAATATGGCAGGATTCGTGGTACGCAATGAAATAAGTAAGTTAACTGGCCTGGGATACGGCCCTTCTTGTTGCTATAAGAGGATGATATTGGCGGGGATTTCGGGGTGGAACTAATGTAAATGTAAGTACTGGCTGGGGAAATACGGCCCTGTGTAATAGGTGGATGATATGGCGGATTCGTGGTACCAATGTCAATTGTAATAGTAACTGGCTGGGATACGGCCCTGTGTATAGAGGTTTGATATGGCGGGATTCGTGGACCAATGTAATGTAATGTACTGGCATGGGATACTGCCCTGTATTATAAGAGGATGATACTGGCAGGATTCGTGGACCAATGTAATGTAAGTAACTGGCTGGGATACGGGCCCTTGTGTATAAGAGGAATGATATGGCAGGAATTCGTGGACCAATGTAATTGTAAGTACTGGCTGGGACCCAGCCCTGTGTATAGAGGATGATATGGGCGGGATTCGTGGACCAATGTAATGTAAAAGTATGGCTGGGATACGGACCCTGTGTATAGAGGATGAATGGCAGGATTCGTGGACCAATGTTAATGAAGTCCTGGCTGGGATTACGGCCCTTGTAAAGTGGATGATATGGCAGGATTCTGGGACCAATTGTAATGTAAGTAACTGGCCCGTGGGATACGGCCCTGGTGTTAAGAAGGAAATATGGCCCAGGATTCGGTTGGACCAAAGTTTAATGTAGTAACTGGCGGGATACGGCCCTGTGTATAGAGGATGATATGGCAGGATTGGTGGGACCAATGGTAATTGTAAGTACTGGCTGGGATAGGCCTGTTGTTTAAGAGGTGATAATGGCAGGATTCAGTGACCAATGTATTGGTAAGTACGGTCGGCCCTGATACGGCCCTGGTGTATGAGGTTATGGTTATGGAAAGCAGGATTCGTGGACCATGTAATGTAATGTACGTACTGCCTTGGATACGGCCTTGGGTATAGTGTTATAGAGGTGATGGCAGGATTCGTGGGGACCAATGTAACTGTAGTACTCTGGCTGGGATTACGGCCCTGTGTATAGAGGTTGAATATGGCCGGGAGTTCGGGTGAACCAATGTAATGTAGTACCCTGGCCAATGATAGATCTGGCTGTATATAGGAGGGATTGATAATGGCGGATCCGTGGACCAATGTAAATGTAAAGTATGGCACTGGGATACTGCCCTGTGTATAGAGGATGATGTATGGAGGGCAGGATCGGGGATTGGTGGACCAATGTAATGTAAAGTACTGGCTGGGATTACTGCCCTGTTATGAAGGATGAATGGGCAGGATTCGTGGACCAATGGTAATGTAAGTATGGCTGGGATACGCCCCTGACTAATGTATGTAAGTACTACGGCCAATGGATTAGGTTGGTTGGGATTGGGCCGGGCCCTGGACCAATGTAAATGTAAGTGGACGGGCTGATATGGCGGGATTACGTGACAATGTGTATAGAGGGAATGATATGGCAGGGGGGGATCGTGGACCAATGTAAAGTAAGTACTGGCTGGGATACAGCCCTGTGGTTTTATAAGAGGATGCTATGGCCCATGCAGGATTGTGGACAAAATGTAATGGGTAACCCATTGCCTGGTGGGATAGGGTTAAGGTTTCTGGCCTGGGTACCTAGGCCCTGTGTATAGAGGATGATAAATGCAGGGTATTGGGGCGGGTGGACATTCGTGGGAATGAATGTACTGGGCTGGGATACGGCCCTGTGTTATAGGGGGGAGGAATGAATAATGGCTGATTACGGCCCCCTGATTTTTAGGAAGGTTGATATGGCAGGATTCGTGGACCAATGTAATGTAGTACTGGTGGGATCGGTGACAATGTTATTGGTAAGTACGGCTGGGATACGGGCCCTTGTGTATAGTGGATGATATGGCGGATTCGTGGACCAATGTAATGTAGTACTGGCTAAGGGATACTGGCCCTGTGTATAGAGGATGATATGGCCGGGATTCGTGGACCTATGTAATGTAAGTACTAGCTGGGATACGGCCCTGGTGTATAGTAGGATTGATATGCGGGGATTCGTGGACCAATGTAATGTAAGTACTGGCAGGTTTACCGCCCTGGTTATTAGAGTTTGATATGGCGGATTCCCCGTGAACTAATGTATGGTATAGTACCTAAGGCCTGGACGGCCCTGTTTATAAGGAGGGTGGGATAAGGCAGGATTCGGGATTCGTGGGACCAATGTAATGTAATACTCGCTGGGATACGCCCCAGTGTATAAGGAGGTTGATAAGGCGGATCGGTGGACCAATGGGTTAGTAGTAACTGGCTTGGTATACTTGCCCTGTAATAAGAGGATGATATGCGGGGATTCGTGGACCAATGTAATGTAAGTACTGCTGGCTGGGTTACAGGCCCTGGAGTGTGTATAGAGGATGATATGGCAGCATTCGTGGAGCCAATGTAATTGTAAGTACTGGCCCTGGGATACTAGCTGGTAAGTGTATTAGAGGATGATATGGCGGGATTCGTGACCGGTGTATGTAAAGTAACTTCCGCTGGGATACTGCCACTTTGTGGCTGGTGGGATTACGCCCTGTGTATAGAGGATGATTATGGCAGGATACGTGGACCAATGTAATGTAAGTCCTGGTGGGGATACGGCCCGGTGTATTAGGAGGATGATATGGCGGGATTCGGGTGGACTTAATGTAAATGTATGTATGGCTGGGAATAAGCCCATGTGTTAATAGTTGATGGTTTTGGACGGGATTGTGGACCAATTGGTAATGTATTGTACTGGCTGGGATTCGGCCTTGTGTTAGGAGGTTGATATGGCGGGAATTCGGTGGGACCAATGGTTAATGTAAGTTTCTGTCTGGGATACATGGCCTGTATATGGAGGATGATATGGAAGGTTTCGTGGACCCAATTGTAATGTAAGTACTGGCTGGGTTACGGAGCCCTGGGTAATAGAGGATGGATATGGCAAGGCATTCGTTGGACCAATGTAATGTAAGTACTGGCTGGAATACGGCCTGTGTATAGAGGTTTATATGGCAGGATTCGTGGACAATGTAATGTATAGTACTGGCTGGGATACTGCCCTGTGTATAGAGGATGATTGGCTGGATTCGTGACCATTGTAATGTATGTACTGGCTGGATACAGCCCTGTGTATAGAGGTTGGATATGGCAGGATTCGTGGACCAAATGTAATGTAAGTACTGGCTGGGATAACTGGCCCTGTGTACTGAGGATGACTATGGCAGGATTCGGGACCAATGTAATGTAAGTATGGCTGGATACAGCCCTGTGTATAGAGGATGAATATGGGGGATTAGTTGGACCAACTGTAATGTAAGTTCTGCTGGGATACGGCCCTGTGTATAGGGAGGGTGATTATGGCTGGATTAGTTGGACCAATGTAATGTAAGTACTGGGCTGGGATTACGGCCCTGTGTTTAGAGGATGATATGGCAGGATTCGTTGGGACTAATGTAATGTAAGTACTGGCTGGGATACGGCCTGTGTATAGTGGATGATATGGACGGGATTCGTTGTGACCAATGTATATGGTAGTATGGCTGGGATTACGGCCCTGTGATATAGAGGTTGATATGGCGGGTATTCGTGGACCAATGTAATGTAAGTAATGGTGGGATTACTGCCCGGTATGATAAGAGGATGATATGGCGGGATTAGGGGACCAATGTAATGTAAGTCTTGGCTGGGATACAGCCCTGTGTATAGAGGTATGATATGGAGGTTTCGTGGGACCAATGTAATGTAAGTACTGGCTGTATAATGCCCTGGTGTATAGTGGTGATTTTATGGCGGGTTACGTGGACCAATGTTATGTAAGTACTGGATTCGTGTGGTCTAATGTATTGTAAGTACTGGCTGGGTTACGACCTGTGTTAGTGGATGATATGGCGGGATTAGTGGACAATGTAATGTAAGTACTGGCTGGGTACAGCCTGTGTATTGAGGATGATTATGGCAGCATTCGTGGACCAAATGTAATGTAAGTACTGGCTGGGATACAGCCCTGATGTTATTAGGAGGAGTGTTATGGCAGATTCGATGGACCAATGTAATGTAAGTACTGGACTGGATACTGCACTGTGTATAGAGGATGATATGGAGGGATTCGTGGACAAATGTAATGTAAGTACTTGGATTCCGTGGTCTAATGTTAATGTTAGTACTGGCTGGATTCGGCCCCTGTGTATAGTGGATGATATGGCGGGATTCGTGGTCTATGTAATGTAAGTACTGGCTGGGATACGGTCCCTGTGTATAGATGGTGATTTGGCGGGATTCCGTGGACTAATGTAATGTAAGTACTGGCTGGGATACGGCCCTGTGTATAGAGGTTGATATGGCGGGATTCGTGGACCAATGTAATGTAAGTACTGGCTGGGATACGGCCCTGTGTATAGAGGTTGATATGGCGGGATTCGTGGACTAATGTAATGTAAGTACTGGCTGGGATACGGCCCTGTTTAATAGAGGTTGATATGGCAGGATTCGTGGACAATGAAATGTAAGTATCTGGCTGGGATACGGCCTGTTGTATAGAGGTTGGATATGGCGGGGTTTCGTGGACCAATGTAATGAAGTACTGGCTGGGATATATGCCCTGTATTAGAGGGGATGGGATTATGGCGGAGATTCGTTGGGGAGTTTCCTTGTAATGTAAGTACTGGGGGGCTGGGGAATTTTTTTGTTTTTTTGTACAGCCTGTGTATAGAGGATGATATGGCAGCATTCGTGGACCATTGTAATGTAAGTAATGGATGGGTACTGCCCTGTGTATAGAGATGATATGGAGGGATTCGTGGACCATTGTAATGTAAGTTACTGGCTGGGATACTGACATGGTAGTTGTGGATGATATGGCAGGAGTCGTGGACCTATGTAATGTATAGTACTGGCTGGGATACGGCCCTGTTGTTAGAGGTTTTGATTTGGCTCAGGATTCGTTTGGACCCATGTAATGTATGTACTGGCTGGGATACTGCCTGTGTATAGAGGATGATATGGCAGGATTCTTGGACCAATGTAATGTAAGTTTATGGCTGGGTTACAGCCCTGTGTACTAGAGGATGATATGGAAGGATTCGTGGACCAATGTAATGTAAGTACTGGCTGGGACAGCCCTGTGTATAGAGGATGATATGGCGGGATTCGTGGACCAATGTAATGTAAGTACTGGCTGGGATACGGCCCTGTGTATAGAGGATGATATGGCAGGATTCGTGGACCAATGTAATGTAAGTACTGGCTGGGATACGGCCCTGTGTATAGAGGATGATATGGCAGGATTCGTGGACCAATGTAATGTAAGTACTGGCTGGGATACGGCCCTGTGTATAGAGGTGATATGGCAGGATTCGTGGACCAATGTAATGTAAGTACTGGCTGGGATACGGCCCTGTGTATAGAGGTTGATATGGCAGGATTCGTAGACCAATGTAATGTAAGTACTGGCTGGGATACGGCCCTGTGTATAGAGGTTAATATGGCAGGATTCGTGGGACCCAATGTAAATGTAAGTACTGACTGGGATACTGCCCTGTGTATAGAGGATGATATGGCAGGATTCGTGGACCAATGTAATGTAAATACTGGCTGGGATACAGCCCTGTGTATAGAGGATGATATGGCAGGATTCGTGGACCAATGTAATGTAAATACTGGCTGGGATACAGCCCTGTGTATAGAGGATGATATGGTGGGATTGGTGGACCAATGTAATGTAAGTACTGGCTGGGATACTGCCCTGTGTATAGGATTCGTGGACCAATGTAATGTAAATACTGGCTGGGATACAGCCCTGTGTATAGAGGATGATATGGTGGGATTGGTGGACCAATGTAATGTAAGTACTGGCTGGGATACTGCCCTGTGTATAGAGGATGATATGGCGGGATTCGTGGACCAATGTAATGTAAGTACTGGCTGGGATACAGCCCTGTGTATAGGTGGATGATATGGAAGGATTGTGGACCAATGTAATTGTAAGTACTGGCTGGGATACGGCCCTGTGTATAGAGGATGATATGGTCAGATCGTGTGGACTATGTAATGTAAGTACTGGCTGGGATACGGCCCTGTGTTTAGTAGATGGATGATGGAATGGATTCGTGGACATGTAAATGTATGTACTGGCTGGGATACTGCCTGTATATAGAGGATGATAAGGCAGGTGATTCGTGTGGACCATGTAAATGTAGTATGGCAGGGATTACTGGCCCTGTGTATAGAGGATGACTTTATGGCGGGATTCGTGGACTAATGTAATGTAAGTACTGGCTGGGATACTGCCCTGTGTATAGTGGATGATATGGCGGGATTCGTGGACCAATGTAATGTAAGTACTGGCTGGGATACGGCCCTGTGTATAGAGGTTGATATGGCGGGATTCGTGGACCAATAATGTAATGTAGGGTTTACTGGGCTGGGATACTGCCCTGTCATATAGGAGTATGATCTATGGCAGGGATTCGTGGACCAATGTAATGTAGTACTGGCTGGGATACGGCCCTGTGTTTATATGAGGATGATCATCGGCAGCATTCGTGGTCCATGTAATGTAAGTACTGGCTGGGATACGGCCCTGTGTTTATAAGAGGGTTGATATTGCAATGGATTCGTGGACCAATGTAATGTAAGTACTGGCTGGGATACTGCCCTGTGTATAGAGGATGATATGGCAGGATTCGTGGACCAATGTAATGTAAGTACTGGCTGGGATACAGCCCTGTGTATAGAGGTTGATATGGCAGGATTCGTGGACCAATGTAATGTAAGTACTGGCTGGGATACTGCCCTGTGTATAGAGGATGATATGGCAGGGATTCGTGGACCAATGTAATGTAAGTACTGGCTGGGATACAGCCCTGTGTATAGAGGATGATATGGCGGGATTCGTGGACCAATGTAATGTAAGTACTGGCTGGGATACGGCCCTGTGTATAGAGGATGATATGGCAGGGATTCGTGGACCAATGTAATGTAAGTACTGGCTGGGATACGCCCTGTGTATAGAGGATGATATGGCAGGATTCGTGGACCAATGTAATGTAAGTACTGGCTGGGATACGGCCCTGTGTATAGTGGATGATATGGCGGGATTCGTGGACCAATGTAATGTAAGTACTGGCTGGGATACGGCCCTGTGTATAGAGGTTGATATGGCGGGATTCGTGGACCAATGTAATGTAAGTACTGGCTGGGATACTGCCCCTGTGTATGAGGTGATTATGGGGGATTCGTGGATAATGTAATGAAGTACTGGTGGGGGGAAAAAAACGGGGCCCTGTGTTTATTAGGATGATTATGGCGTGGGATTCGTTGGCCCAATGTAATGTAAGTACTGGTGGGATACGCCCTGTGTATAGAGGTTGATGGGGGGATATGGCAAGGGGATTCGTGGACCGGTGTTTAATTGTAATTGCAAGGATTTGTGGACAATGTAATGTAGTATGGCTGGGATACGGCCCTGTGTATAGTGGATGATATGGCGGGATTCGTGGACCCAAATGTAATGTAAGTACTGGCTTGGGATTCTGCCCTGTATATAGAGGAAGATATGGCGGGATTCGGGACCAATGTAATGTAGAGTACTGGCTGGGAGGATACTGGCCCGGTGTGTTTAGAGGATGATATAATGAGGAGGATTCGATGGACCCATGGTAATGTAAGTATGGTGGGCTACGGGCCCTGTGTATTAGAGGTTGGATACCTGGCAAGGATTCTTTGGACCAATGTAATGTATGTACTGGCTGGGATTACTGCCCTGTGTATAGAGGATTGATATGGAGGATCGTGGACCATTGTAATGGTAGTATGGCTGGGATTACAGCTCTCGGTGGTATAGAGATGATATGGCCAGGAATCGTGGGACCAATTGTAATGTAAGTAACTGGGTGGGCATTCAGGGCCCTGTGGATTGAGGATGATAGGGCGGGATTCGATGACCCATGTAATGTAAGTACTGGCTGGGATTACGGCCCTTTGTGTATAGAGGTTATGGAATTGCAGGATCGTGGACCAATTGTAATGTAAGTACTGGCTGGGATACCGGCCCTGTGTTAAGAGGATGATAATGGCAAGGATTGAGGAAAATGTTCTGGTAAAGTACTCGGGCTGGGATACGGCACTTGTGTAATTGTGGATGATATGGCGGGATTCGTGGGGGGGGGGGAAAAAAAAAACCAATGTAATGTAAGTAAACTGGCTGGGATTACGGCCCTGTTGTATAGAGGTTGATTTGGCCCGGGATTCGTGGACCAATTTAATGTATGTACTGGCTGGGATACCTGGCCTGTTTATAGAGGATGATTGCGGGATTCGTGGACCAATGGTAAGGTAAGTACTGGCTGGGATTACAGCCCTGTGTAATAGTGGAAATGATTTCGGCAGGATTCGTGGACTCAATGGGTAATGTAAGTACTTGGCCTGGGTTTACTGCCCTGTGTTAGAGAGGATGAGTATGGCGGGATTCGGTGGACCAATTGTAATGTAAGTACTGGATTACCGGTGGTACTTAATGTTAATGTAAGTAACTGGGCTGGGATACCGGCCTGTGTATAGTGGTTGAAATTATGGCGGGGGGATTTGTGGACCAATGTAATGTAAGTATGGCTGGGATTTACTGGGGCCCTGTGTATTAGAGGATGAATTTGGCAGGCCCATTCGTGGACCAAATGTAATGTAAGTACTGGCTTGGGATACAGCCCTGGTATAGAGGATGATATGGCAGGATTCGTATGGACCAATGTAATGTAAGTACTGGCTGGGAGATACTGCCCTGTGTTATGTGGATGATATGGAGCGGGATGCGGTTGGACAATGTAATGGTAAAGTACTGGGATTCACGGGTTATTATAATGTATGTAAGTACTGGCTGGGTTACCGGCCCTGTGTAATAGTGGAATGATATGACGGGTTTTGTGGACCAAGGTAATGGGTAAGTACTGGTCTGGTACGGCCCCTGTGTATAGAGTTGAGTATGGCGGGATTCGGTGGACTAAGTAATGTAACGTAAAGGTGGGATACGGCCCGGTGTATAGAGGTTGATATGGAGGGATTCGTGGACAATGTTATGTAAGTACTGGCTGGGATACGGCCCTTGTGTTTAGAGGTTGATATGGGGGATTCGTGGACTCCTGTAATTAAAGTACTGGCTGGGATACGGCCTGTTTATAGAGGTTGATATGGCAGGATTTGTGGACCAATGATTATGTAAGTAGGCTGGGATGTAGGCCCTGTGTATAGAGGTTGATTTGGCGGGATTCGTGGACCTATGTAATGTAAGCTATGGGCTGGGAACTTGCCCCTGTATATAGTGGATGATATGGCGGGCATTCGTTTGGACCAAATGTAATGGTAAGTACTGGCTGGGATACAGCCCGTGTATAGAGGATGATATGTGGGATTGGTGGACCAATGTAATGTACAGTACTGGCTTGGGATAACTGCCCTGTGTATAGGATTCGGTGGACAATGTTAATGTACATACGGCCTGGGATACAGGCCCTGTGTATATAGGATGATATGGTGGGATTGGTGTACCAATGTAATGTACAGTTACTGAGCTGGGATACTGCCCTGTGTAATAGAGGATGATAAGGCGTGATTCGTGGACCAATGTAAAGTAAGTACTGGACTGGGATACAGCCCCTGTGTAGTAGAAGGATGATATGGCAGATTCTTGGACCAATGTAATTGTAAGTACTTGGCTGGGGATACGGCCCTGTGTATAGAGATGAATATGGCAGGATCAGTGGACTAATGTAATGTAAGTACAGGCTGGGAAACGCCCTGTGTATAGAGGATGATATGCAGGATTCGTGGAACCAATTAATGTAAGTACTGGCTGGATACTGCCCTGTAAATAGAGGATGATATTGCAGTATTCGTGAACCAATGTAATGTAAGTACTGGCTGGGGATACGGCCCCTGTTTAAAGGGATGGATAATGGCCGGGATTCGTTGACTCATGTAATGAATACTGCTGGGATAACGCCCTGTGTATAGTGATGAAATGCGGGGATTCTTCGTGGGACCAATGTAATGAAAGTACTGGCTGGGATAAACGGCCCTGTGTAAAGAGGTTGATATGGCGGGATTCGTGACAAAAGTAATGAAGTATTTGTCTGGGATACTGCCCTGTATATAGAGGATTGATATTGGCGGATTCGGTGACCAATGTAATGTAAGTCCTGGCTGGGATACGGCCCTGTATAGAGGAATGATCATGGCAGCATTCGTTGATCCAATGTAATGTAAGTACTGCTGGGATACGGCCCGTGAATAGTGTTAGATATGGCGGGATTCGTGGACCAATGTAATGTAAGGTTACAGGCTGGGATAACTGCCCTGGTGTATTAAGAGGAGGGTGATATGGCAGGATTCGTTGGACCAATAATGTAAGTACTGGCTGGGATACGGCCCTGTGTATAGAGGTGATATGGCAGATTCCCGTGGACCATGTAATGTAACAGGGTATCGCCCTGTTTTAGGTTGGCCCTTGTTTATAAGGAATGAATATGGCTGGGAATCGTGTGACATTGGGGTAATGTAAGTACGGTGGGCTGTGATACATCCCTGTGTTAATAAAGAGGCTGGGATATTGCCCGGATATTCGGTTTGGGAACCAATGTAAAGGGTAAGTACTGGCTGGGATTAACGGCCCTGGTGATAGAGGAGTTAGGCGGATTCGTGGGACCAATGTAATGTAAATACTGGCTGGATAACGGGCCCCTGTGTTAGAGGATATATGGCAGGATTCAGTTGAAGTAATGTTAATTGTAAGTACTTGGCAAATGTGAATAACGGCCCTGGTGGTATGTGGAATGGATTGGCGGGATTCGTGGGACCAATGAAATGTAAGTACTGGCTTGGATAACCGGCCCAGTGTAAGATTGATAGGGCGGGATTCGTGGACCAAATTAAATTGTAAGTACGGCTGGGATTACTGCCCTGTAATATAAGGATGATAAGGGCGGGATTCGTGGACCAATGTAATGTAAGTACTGGCTGGGATACAGCCCTGTGGAATAAGGAGGATAATGGGCAGGATTTCGTGGACCAATGTAATGTAAGTACTGGCTTGGGATAATGCCCTGTGTATAGAGGATTATATGGCGGGATTCGTGGACCCAATGTAAGAAGTACTGGATTTCGTGGAATAATGTAATGTAAGTAACTTGGCTGGGATACGGCCCTGTTTATAGTGGATGATATGGCGGGATTCGTGGACCAATGTTAATTGTAAATAACTGGCTGGGATTACGCCCCTTTGTATATAGGATAATTATGGCAGCAAACGTGGACCAATGTAATGTAAGTACTGGCTGGGATACAGCCCTGTTATAGAGGAATGATATGGCAGGATTCGGGACCAAAGAAATGTAAGTACCTTGGCTGGGATACCTTCCCGTGTATAGGAGGATGATATGGCGGATTTCGTTGACCAATGAAATGTAAGTATGGATTTCGTGGACTGAATTGTAAGAAGTACTGGCTTGGATACCCCTGTGTAATAGTGGATGATATGGCGGGATTCGTGGGACCAATGTAATGTAATTACTGGCTGGGAATACGGCCCTGTAATAGAGGTTGATAATGGCGGGAATTCTTGGACTAATGTAATGTAAGTACTGGCTGGGGATAACGGCCCTGTGTAATAAGGTTGATATTGGCGGGATTCGTGGACCAATGTAAATAAGTACTGGCTGGGAATACGGCCCTGTGTATAGAAGGTGATATGGCGGATTCGTGGACAAAATTTAATTTAAGTACTGGCTGGGATACGGCCCTGTTTATAGAGGTTTGATAGGCAGGATTCGGGACCAATTGTAATTGTAAGTACTTGGCTTGGGAAACGGCCCTGTGTATAGAGGTTGGAATGGCGGGAATTCGTTGGACCAATGTAATGTAAGAACTGGCGGGATACTGCCCTGAAATAATAGAAGGATTAATGGGCGGGATTCGTGGACCAATGAATGTAAGAACTAGGCTGGGATACACCCCCTGTGTATAGAAGGATGATATGGCAGCATTCGTGGACCAATGTAATTAAGTTACTGGCTGGGATACTGCCCTTTTTAAGAGGATGATATGGCGGGAATTCGTGGACCAATAATGTTAAGACCTGGCTGGGATACTGCCCTGTTGTATAATAGGATGATATGGGCAGGATTCTTAACCAAAGTAAGTAAGTACTTTTGCTGGGATCGGCCCTGTGATAGAGGTTGATGGCAGGATTCGTGGACCAATGTAATGTAAAGTACTTGGGCTGGGATCCTGCCCCTGTTGTATAGAGGATATATGGCAGATTCTTGGACCAATGTAATGTAAGGTTCTGGCTGGGATACACCCTGGTTATAGAGGAATGATATGGCAGGATTCGTTGACTCAATGTAATTAAGTACTGGGCTGGGATTTACCGCCCTTGAAGCCAATAGAGGATGAATATGGCGGGAAATTCGTGGACCAATGTAATGTAAGTACTGGCTTGGTGATACAGGCCCTGTTGTATTAGAGGTTGATATGGCGGGATTTTTGTTACCAATTGTAATGGTAATTACCAGGCTGGGATACCGGACCCCTGTGTAATGAGAGTAATGATATGGTGGGATACAGGACCATGGGTTATGAAGAACAGCCCTGATTACGGCCCTAAGTTGTATAGAAATTTGGATAAGGAAGGTTATTCGTGGACCAATGTAATGTAAGTACCTGGCTGGGATACTCCCTGTGGTATAGAGGATGATAATGGCGGGATTTCGGGGTGGACCAATGTAATGTAAGTACTGGTCTGGGAATACAGCCCTGTGTAAATAGGAGGTTGATAATGGCGGGGATTTGGTTGACCAATGTAATGTAAGTACTGGCATGGGATAATGGGGCGGCCCTTGTGTAATAAGGAGGTTGGATAATGGTGGGTGGGTTCGGGATTCGGGGACCCAATTGTAATTGTAAGTACTGGGCTGGGAAATATGGCCCTGTTTGTATAGAGGTTGACTATGGTGGGATTCGTGGACCGAATCGTAATGTAAGTACTGGCTGGGGATACGGCCCTGTGTGTATAAGGAGGTTGATATGTTGGGCTTTCGTTGACCAATGTAATAGTAAGTACTAAGGCTGGGATTATGGCCCTGTGTATAAGAGGTTGATATGGCAGGATTCGTGGACCAATGTAAGTACTGACGGTATTAACGGGGGTGGGGCGTGGGGTGGTTGGGTAGGTTGATAGAGCATAGGACTTCAATAACAGAGGTCCCTGGTTCATTTTGCTCCTGAATTGGCATTTAGGATTGTAGCAAATATTTAAAAGTGTTCATCACCTAATAATTCTGACTCAAAATTATTTACAGTATTCTGAGCATTTTCATTGGCCATGTGTAGCCACATCCTGGCATATGACGAGGGTTCATATATAATATATTCAATTATATACTTATTTAATTCAACTTTTCATTGAACAGTTGAATTAAATAAGTATATAATTGTGTCACTATTCGACCAGTTCTAAAAATTACGAGTGCCCACTATACATATATAATTATTTATTATGCCCCCGCCACCGAATGGTGAGGGGGGCATATAGTGTTACCAGCGTCCGTACGTACGTAACGTACGTACGAAACCTTAACGCTCGGGTAAATGGCTTATAATTTCTGTTTCCTTGCTCGGATCTGCTTCACATTTCACACACACATTGCTCCAATGGTCCTCTGCCACCCTGTGACAAATCCAGATTCGTGCCGCCCCCGCTAAGCCCAGGGTCAAGGTCACAGACTTGGTGCGTTCGTAACCTTATGCTGGGTAAATGCCTTATAATTTCTGTTTCCTTGCTCGGATCTGCTTCACATTTCACACACGCATTGCTCCAATGGTCCTCTGCCACCCTGTGACAAATCCACATTCGTGCCGCCCCCCACTAAGCCCAGGGTCAAGGTCACAGACTTGGTGCGTTTGAAACCTTAACGCTGGGTAAATGCCTTATAATTTCTGTTTCCTTGCTCGGATCTGCTTCACATTTCACACACGCGTTGTTCCAATGTCCTCTGCCACCCTGTGACAAATCCACATTCGTGCCGCCCCCGCTAAGCCCAGGGTCAAGGTCACAGACTTGGTGCATTCGAAACCTTAACGCTGGGTAAATGCCTTATAATTTCTGTTTCCTTGCTCGGATCTGCTTCACATTTCACACACGCATTGCTCCAATGGTCCTCTGCCACCCTGTGACAAATCCACATTCGTGCTGCCCCCGCTAAGCCCAGGGTCAAGGTCACAGACTTGGTGCGTTCGAAACCTTAACGCTGGGTAAATGCCTTATAATTTCTGTTTCCTTGCTTGGATCTGCTTCACATTTCACACACGCATTGCTCCAATGGTCCTCTGCCACCCTGTAACAAATCCACATTCGTGCCGCCCACAGACTTGGTGCGTTCGAAACCTTAACGCTGGGTAAATGCCTTATAATTTCTGTTTCCTTGCTCGGATCTGCTTCACATTTCACACACGCATTGCTCCAATGGACCTCTGCCACCCTGTGACAAATCCACATTCGTGCCGCCCCCGCTAAGCCCAGGGTCAAGGTCACAGACTTGGTGCGTTTGAAACTTTAACGCTGGGTAAATGCCTTATAATTTCTGTTTCCTTGCTCGGATCTGCTTCACATTTCACACACACATTGCTCCAATGGTCCTCTGCCACCCTGTGACAAATCCACATTCGTGCCGCCCCCGCCAAGCCCAGGGTCAAGGTCACAGACTTGGTGCGTTCGAAACATTAACGCTGGGTAAATGCCTTATAATTTCTGTTTCCTTGCTCGGATCTGCTTCACATTTCACACACGCATTGCTCCAATGGTCCTCTGCCACCCTGTGACAAATCCACATTCGTGCCGCCCACAGACTTGGTGCGTTCGAAACCTTAACGCTGGGTAAATGCCTTATAATTTCTGTTTCTTTGCTCGGATCTGCTTCACATTTCACACACGCATTGCTCCAATGGTCCTCTGCCACCCTGTGACAAATCTACATTCGTGCCGCCCCCGCTAAGCCCAGGGTCAAGGTCACAGACTTGGTGCGTTCGAAACCTTAACGCTGTGTAAATGCCTTATAATTTCTGTTTCCTTGCTCGGATCTGCTTCACATTTCACACACGCATTGCTCCAATGGTCCTCTGCCACCCTGTGACAAATCCACATTCGTCCCGCCCCCGCCAAGCCCAGGGTCAAGGTTACAGACTTGGTGCGTTTGAAACCTTAACGCTGGGTAAATGGCTTATAATTTCTGTTTCCTTGCTCGGATCTGCTTCACATTTCACACACGCATTGCTCCAATGGTCCTCTGCCACCCTGTGACAAATCCACATTCAAATATGCCTTGTTTTCTTTGGCTGCCAGCGGGGGCATTCGTGTGCCGATAGGCCACATTTCGAGTTAATATTTATTTTACTGATAGTGACGCGCGGTGGTATCAGGCTATTTTCTTATGCAAATGAGGCATGATATTTTTTTATTATTTATACCAATTAAATGTGTCACCTAAAAAAATAGTATTTTCAACAGATTTTAAAGTATGATCAGTGCACATCAAAAAATAAATACAGAGAATAAATAGTAATGTCTGTTAACATTTTAAGGAAACACGGTTATCACCCCTGATATCAGTGTGGAAATTTACGTCTGATATAAAATGTATAATAATGCCAATAAATACGCGGGCGAATGTTGAATGAACGTTTATTTTGCCAGGAAATGTCTCCGATGATGTCTATGATATAAGGAACATTTTGTGCCTACTGAGTGGGCATGTACCTTTAAAAGTCAAACCATCATGACAATACTGGCTGAAGCCTGGCCCTTCCTGCTTCAGAATTGATCAGGGTATATACTTTTAAAAGTCCAACTTTAGTTTTAAAAGTTTATACCCCGATACATTCTCCAAAAATGTAATTATACCCCCCGCAACGAGTTGTGTGGGGGGGGGGGTATACTGGAGTCAGGTTGTCCGGGCTAACATTGGGGGTTTAGGGGCTAGGGGGAGGAGCCTAAGACAATAGAATACAATAGATTTATTCCGTTAGCCCTAAACCTATTGTAGTTTAGGGGCTATTCCTTTGATCTTTTAAAGAACAAATAGCCCATAAACACAAAATGTTAGTACGTCCATCCGTCCGTCCGTAAACTTAACATCAGAGAAATATTGTTATAACTTCTATTTCCTTCATCTAAAATGCTTAATATTTCACACATGCATTACTGTAAGGTCCTACTACCATGCTGTGCCAAATCCACGACCGTCCAACCCCGCTGATCCCAAGGTCAAGGTCAAATACTTACGGTAGTCTCTTTACAAAACTTAACATCAGAGAAATATGTTATAACTTCTAGTTCTTTCAGCGAATATTTCATGCATGCATTCCTCTAAGGCTCTACTACATGTATCATGCTGTGACAAATTCCCGCTGATCTCGAGGTCAAGGTCACATACTTAGTCTCTTTAACAAAACTTAACATCAGAGAAATCGGTTATAACTTCTATTTCCTTGCTCGGATCTGCTTCACATTTCACACACGCATTGCTCCAATGGACTTCTACCACCCAGAGTCAAGGTCACAAGCCCACACACTTGGACATTTTTACATATATTAGGGGTACCTGGACCCACGCGGGGGGTATTCCATAAGCCTCGCTTACTGACCAATCTAGTTTATTCCTATAATATACAGCAAAAAAGAAAGTGATTCACTTCTTCAGTGTCTGTGGCTATACTGTTTCAGGATCTAATTCAAAGTTGTTTACCACAAAACCTGACGACCAACTCAACAGTAATGCTAATACGTAAGTACATGGCTATATCTTACATAATCACTGTTTATTACTTAGATTATACATGTATACTGCATGGCTATGGACTTTTTGTTTCATCCACTTTAGTGGAAAATGAGACACAATTCCGGCGTCATAGACATCAACAATTTTGGATGTCTTTCCAAATATTGCATATTTTCTTATATCTTAGTCAGATCTTTACTAAACATCTTCACTAGCTTCCCCACATTGATTTCTAACCACGCTGTGTCAGTCAGTCTGCTGGTCTTTACCTGCTGTGTTCAGTAAATCTTTGATGTACAGTCTACTACACCCATTAACCCTTTCACCCCTAAGTAACTGGAATGGATTTTTATATGTTAATTTCCGGACCAATCCAATCGTCACAACATGATTTTCAGACTAGTCCATTTATGAAAAGGGTGTGTTTTTGTTCTAAAAAAACATGAAAATTACTTGCAAAAGGTGCAGATCCTTATGAGACGGCTCGTCACGAGCCGGCTCATCTGGATCTACACGTTTTGCCAATACCACTATACAGGTCTGTGTTGTTGAAAGGGTTAATATCCTTTGGAAAATTAAAATTTCAGTAATCTGCTATTGAACCTGAACAGACATCGTACTATTTCATTGTGTTCTGTTCAAGTCACTGAGAATGTAACTCTCATACTGTCCACGAGATATGGAGTTAGTGCTTCCAAAATAAGCCTAATATAAAATGTTCATGTCATCATATATCATGTTACTCTCGCTTATTATCCCCTCGCTGATAGGCAAGAGGGGATATAGCATTAGTCCATATACGTACGTACATATGTGCGTGTGTTAGTAACACCTTTCAATTTTCAATAACTTATGAACAGCTTCACAGATTTTGATAATATTTGGCCACAATGTGTGTCTAGGGATGGTGCTTTGTTGTGCACGAGATCCATTTCCGACCTCCCAAGGTCAAGGTCACTGAGGACAATGTTCACCTTGTTTGTCACACAAAAAGGTTTTTTTATTTTTTTTTTTTTTATTATTATCAAGGCTGCCTGCTTTGTGATGCCCTTGTTTGTTTCATGCTGAGGAGACACAGTTTTGCTGACGAAAAAATATACATATTTCTTAGTTATGCACAGAAATTTATGTTGTGACCACTCATTTGATTTAGGTCTAGAGGGGTGTGGATTTCCAATTGTTAAGGAGACACATGATCATCAACATTCCAAAAATACAAAAAATATTTTTATGCATTTTATCTCGTCCCTTATACGAGTATTATGATTAATCATAATACTATTACTTTTAGGGGAAGGGGTCAAGTGGCTTTGGTTTGGTATGGACCTGGAACCAGGTCAGGTTATTCTAATTTCAGGGCTGAATATATAGTTTTTTTTCGCGAGCCCGCTTGCGGAAAGCGAGACATAGTGATCACAATGACGTCCGTGCGTCCGCGCGTCTGTGCGTCCGTCCGAGCTTACAAATTGATACATATATGGCTAGGAGAACAATAGGTTATGTAATATTCTATTGTTCCATGATTTTATGTGGCTAAAAATGGGTTTATGTGGCTACAGAACAATAAGGATGAACAAAGGAAAAGGTTAGGGTTAGCCACATAAGTATCCATTTGTAGGAAAGTCCGTGTGTCTGTCCGTCCGAAATCTGCGTTAAAGTTTTTAAATACCTTATATCTCTGCAGTCATCAGTCACATTGACTTGAAACTTCATATGCTTATTAGTCATCACATGTCATTCATGCTGTATCTCACTCATGCGGCCCCTGTGCCCAAGGTCAAGGTTTGCGTTAAATTTTTATCAAATTTTGCGTTAAAAGTTTTCAGATACCCACTTCAGATTTGCTTGAAACTTTGTATGCTTATTGGTCATCATCCATATATTCATTCTGTGTCCCACTCATGCGGCCCCTGTGCCTCTAGGTCAATGCCAAATGACTTAGAAGTTTGCTTTAAAGTTTCTGTCAAAATTTGTGTTAAAATTTTCAGATACCTACTATCTCTGTAAGCGTAAGTCAGATTTCATTGAAACTTTGTATGCTTATTGGGCATCATCCATATATTCATTCTGTGTCCCACTCATGCGGCCCCTGTGCCCCAAGGTCAAGGCCAAATGACTTAGAAGTTTGCGTTATTATAAAATCTGTGTTAAAGTTTTTACATACCTTATATCTCCACAATTGTTACTCCAATTTACTTCCAACTTCCAATACTTCCTTTTCATCATCCATATTTTCATTCCATAGCCTGCCTATGTGATCCACATACCCAAGGTCAAATGACTTTGAAACTTGTGTTAATGTTTTTACTTACCTTATATCTCCACAACAATTACTCAGATTTCTTCTTATTCATCATCCATATTTTCATTCTATAGCCAGCCCATGTGGTCCACATGCCCAAGGTCAAGGTCAAAGGACTTTGAAATTTGTGTTAAAGTTTTTACATACCTTATATCTCCACAACGCTTACTCTGATTTACTTAAACTTCACATAATTCTTTATTATTATCCATATTTTCATTCTATAGCCCACCCATGCGGCCCACATACCCAAGATCGAGGTCAAGGCTCGACATGCGGGCCGCGGCCATCTGGTTTGATGTGAATATTCCGTTCTGATTTTGGGATTTTCCCCTCAATGCAGCAGGTTGAATACAGGATCTAACCCGTTGGCCTCGCCTTAAATGACGTTAGCTGTTGATAGGCCGTTAAACACCAGCAAACAAACAAACAGAAATCTCCTTTCTCATCAAAAGTATATGTTGTTACCACTCAGTTGAACCGTCTCACCGAGACGGTTCAAATGAGTGGTCACAACATACACTTACATACACATATATTCTTAATGTTTTTTTACCCCTATTTTGAGTAAGTCAGATGTGGTGGGTAAAACAGTGAGATGTATTTACAGGGGACTTCAAATGGATGGTGTGCTCTCATCTCACGTGTAGTCGCTTCTGGGATACCGGACAGGTGGACGTAAGTACTGTCACTCTTGTCATAGATTGATACGTTTTCCCCAATTTCACTATCAATTACACGCCCCCCCCACCCCCCTCCCCCATCACAACAGGTGAAATATGGGATTCGACCCCGTTAACCCAGCCTGAAATGACCATAGCAGTTAACAGGCCGTTAAACACTGTTAAATCAATAAATTCATTATTTGTTATGAATTGGTATAATTAAACAAGCAAATTTATAAAATGTGTATCCACTGACGATTGCGAAATCAATCTGAATTCATGCCTGGTGAAGGAAATAATGCTACATACAAGGTCGGAACAATTATTAAACTCTTAGATTATTTGAAAATCAGCTGCAGAACAATTGCTACATTCTGAAAATTCCCACAATAGCTGTCTGAAAATCTAGAATACAGCAGCTATTCACTTATGACCATTGACCTCTTAACTGTGGCCACGATTTTAGAACCAGGGATGCTCATCTGGGCCCGGTTGCTCAAAGCTTCTGTTAACTTAACAGACTGTTAAATCCTTAGCATTGCTAAGGATTTAACAGTCTGTTAAGCTAACAGCGGTTTTGAGCAACCGGGCCCTGGCATATTCCATTTTGTGATGGTAAGAATTTACGTGTGGTTATTTGAGAATCCATCAAAGTGTTTACACAGCCACGTGGCTGGAGAAATGGTGCTTATGGTTTTTAGCAGTGTAGATCCAGATCAGCCTGTGCATCCGTACAATCTTATCAGGATCTGCACTGTTCGCCATTACACTTGCCAAGCAATATAAATCATTATCTAGCTACATGAGTGTGCTATTTGACATATATCTATACTGGACACAAATCCCATAAGCCCCATTTCTCCAGTCACAGCCAGATATAACGAAGATATCTATCTGGTGGCCGTTTCACTAAACTTTATACGAAAATAAAATGTTCGTAAGTGCAAATTTATGATAGTCTGTATATTTCACATTAATAATGTTTTCTTGTAAACAATTATTGGATTTACATTTATTGAGCATCGGCTGCATATGCAGCCTATGCTCAATAAATGTAAATCCATCAATTGAAATTTCCAGACGATCCTAAATTTGCACTTGGGAACATTTTAGTCGTACAAAGTTTAGTGAAACGGCCATCTCTATACTTGTAGGCGACCCAGTGGCGGATGTTGTTGAAGACGTTCCTCACAGTACTGTTGGTGGGCGGAATGATCGTCTACTACTTCCTCGCATACCATCATTTCTAGTAAGCCACCCGCACAGTCTGATCAGTGGTCAGGATCTGCACTGTTCGCCACTCCATCAATGAAACAACCGGAATGCCTCCAACGAGCACTATGGATTGTTATCAGGCTACAGCAATGACCAGTGTAGGTCCAGACCAGCATGTGCATCCGCACAGTCATTCGCAGCGGGTCGAGGTGGGAATCGAACCTGCAGTCCGACGCTCTACCTACTGTGCTAATCCGGCCACTACGCACGCACGCACGCACGCACGCACGCACGCACGCACGCACGCACGCACGCACGCACGCACGCACGCACGCACGCACGCACGCACGCACGCACGCACGCACGCACGCACGCACGCACGCACGCACGCACGCACGCACGCACTGCACGCTAGCAGGCACACACACACACACCCAGAATGCACGCACACACCCACACACGCACACACACGCACACACACACACCCAGAATGCCTCTAACAAGCAATATAGATTGTTATCAGGCTACAGCAGTGACCAGTGTAGGTCCAGATCAGCCTGTGCATCTGCACAGTCTGATCAGAATCTGCACTCTTCGCCATTTCATCAATGAAACAACAGGAATGCCTCTACTCTAACAAGCAATATAGATTGTTATCGGACTATATCAATGACCTGTGTAGGTCCAGATCAGCCTGTGCATCCGCACAGTCTGTAGTCTGATTGTTATTGGATTATAAAGGAGTGTGCTATTTGATCAGGAGCAACACTCGTCACAAATCCCATCAGTCATTTGATTTTGTATGCAAGAAGACGTAGGATTTTTCATGAAAATATGTTTACAAAAACTGTGATATTTCCTGTAAATGATATCGAAAATTGAAAAAGAAATTCATCGCAATTGACCTGGAAGATAACTATGGATCAAAAGCTGGTCAGACTGCAGTAGGGTAGAGCTAGACTGGTTACAAATGTCATTATCTCTATTTCCCTATTCTTAGCCACAAATGTGTTTGTCATTCCAGTTATGAATCCCTACTATATAGCCCAGAGCCAAGGCGGTTTACGGAATATAGAAAACCTATGAACCAGAGATACACGTCCAGATCAAACCATGAACGGACAAAGTTTATTTATGAAGACCCTAGCTGACGGACATTGGAGCCTACACGAGTGCTTAGATAATGTTGATCTGCCATGATCTTACAGTGGGGTCAGCGTGTAAGTGCACACACGAACGAACACGACAGGTTGGTTCCAACCTGTCGTGTTCGTTCGTGTGTGCACTTACACGCTGACCCCACTGTATAAGATGCAGGCATGAAATTTCTCTTTTAGAGGAAGGGGTTGATAGTCTAGTGGTAGTGCACTGGTCACGGGTTACATTTCCACTCTACTGTCTGTTTCACGAAACCTGTCCAAATTTTAAGGCCATATAAACAATGCAAAAACAATATTTTTTTTGATAATATTAAATTTTATTAAAATTTAAAAATGAGCCTTTTTATTTCGTGAAATTTTGTCAAATATTGATTTTATTACGAAAAATGAGTTCTCTATGGGAATTTAACATGGGGAAAAAAGAGGTGGAGAACCTGGATGAGGAGTTGAAAAACGAAAAAATTTGGAAATTGAATCTGAAATAGAAATTGAATAGATAGCTTGGAACTGATCTAAGAAAACAAGTTACATTTTGAAAATCGGTCTACTAGTTCTGAAATTAGAAAAATTTCCTCATGTTAAATCCCCATAGACATCTTCACTCTGGGGGTTTAACATGTGGAAATTGTTTTTTCGCAATAAAATCAATATTGGACCAAATTTCACAAAATAAAAAGTAGGCTCATTCTTAAATTTTTTTATAATTTAATATTATCGAAATATAAATGCATTAAAAAGTAGGCCCGTACAATTTGGGCAGGTTTCGTGAAACAGACAGTAGGCATGAACAAATACTTTCACAGCATTTCCGGCCCTCTTACCTCATGGATGAGACTGGAAACCTAGGTTTCGTATTTACAGTGGAACCTCTCTAAACCTCTCACACCTGTGATCTTATTTTTGATGAGTTTCTTGGTCATTTATATCCGATGATAATGTCTGTTCGTGATCGCATAGCTCTCAACTATGGCTCAACATGATCAAATGCCTGATTTACAGTGAAACCTCTATAAACCGGACACCAAGAACACACCTGTGATCTTATTTTTCACGAGTTTCTCTTTCATTTATCTCTGGTGATAATGTCTGTTCGTCATCACATAGCTCACAAATATGGCTCAGAATGATCAAATGCCTGATTTACAGTGAAACCTATCTAAACCGGACACCCTGGGGACCTCCCAGGGTGTCCGGTTTAGAGAGGTTTCACTGTATATCAGGCCCGTAGCCAGACCTGTTTGAAGGGGGGTTCGTTTTGAAGGCCCAAAGGGCCTGAGGTATCTAGGGGGTCTAAAAAAGTGGACCTCGAGGCTAAAAAAGTGGACCTCGAGGCTGGGCGGGGGGGGGGTCGTCTGACCGCTCCGACACCCCCTGGCTACGGGCCTGTATATGGTTTTAGCGTTGCTGAGGTGTTAAATCACTGTTTTATCCATTTGCAAATGAAATGGCGGGATCAACCTTTTTCAGCTCATCTCTGGCTTATTTTGTTGAAGGTTGATGAGAACTGAATATTGTTCTGTGCTGTTCTGTCAGAAGTGTCTAAAAACATATTTTGGCAGCACATTAGAATCATGTCGCATGTTTTTTTGCTGAGAAAATAGAAGAAAAAAGTAAACAACAATTTTATTTCAATGAGATGGGGTTACTAGTCATCATGGTCATAGTATGACTGTAGTGACTATGATTGACAAAGGAGATTTCAATAACCCTTAACCATTACTACGCTGAATTAAATTTTGTCGTCTGCTGGAAATGTTTTATTTTCAATATTTCTCGATAAAAACCTGTTTTGGCAGCGCATGAGAATCGTCTCCACTGGAGACGATTCTCATGTGCTGTCAAAACAGGTTTTTTGTTAAGAATTAAGGCAAAAATGAAAAACAGCAGACGACAATTTTCGTCTCGCGCGTAGTGAGTGTTAAAATGTGGGAAACATCAATTGTCTGCAGTTGTTTATATTTTGCCTTCTTTTACAATAAAAATATTGTTCAACAGCACTTTAGAATCATTTCTGTTCGAAATGATTCTAATGAGTTGTCAGAATCTGTATTTGATGGGAAAAATGGAAAATAAACAGTAGACAACAAATTTAATTCAGCATTGTAAGGGTTCATGTTTGGCTTACAAAGACTAGAGCGAGGCCTGGCCGGCCATCTGTGTCGAGAGTAATATCGTGTGCAATATTAAAGTTATTGTGATTATACACCATCAATATGGTGTCATGTTGCCCGTCTGAATCTATATTCACCTGAGACGCAGCCGAGGGGGAATATAGTTTCAGACGGGCAATATGACACCATATTCACTTTGTAGAATCACTATAACGTATTTGTCATACCGCAGATTCTATATATTTCTCCAGAATTTAGTTGTATAAGTTTATTGGTACATGTTTAACGTCATAGAAAAATGGCACCAAACAGCACGATGTCATGATTACAAATATTATAGGACGTCATCCCGACATAAACAAGTAGAAATTTGTTAATAACTTGTCAATTTCTGGACCAATTTTCAAAATCTAACTTTTGTTTTCTTAGTTAGATCATTTCCAATGTCTTTGGCTAATTTTCGGAGGCGGTTTCCCAAATTGTTTGTTTTCAACTTCGCCTCATCCCGCGGTCATTTTTATTTGAGCCATATTGACGGGCTTGACAGGTACTATGGGCTCATATTACCTGTCACGCTGACCAATCAAAACGCGAAATTTATCTGCGGTATGACAAAACTTGATGTGTCGTGACAAAATGGGGCTTATTACCTTTGTGTTCATAGTCATAGTGTAGCCCCAGGCGAGTCTGCACGTCTACAGCATTTGCCGTGTAGTGTATTCTGTAACCCCTTTTTGTCGTGGCAGGTCAAATGCTGATTACTGTAATAATAACCTTAAATATTCAGACACCATTTATGTGGGGAAACACATAAAAATATATGATTTCCCTACAAGCGTGCCAATATTTAGGGTTAGTATGGCAGTACTGGTTTCATCACAATAACAATTTATTATATACCTACCCATGAAATACATACGATGTAAATAAAAGTCGTATGTTCTCATCGATGAAATAAACAACTTCCGGTGAAAATATGACTACTTCCGCTATCTATATTCATAACGCGCACCTGAAAGAAAACAGCGCAAATAGGCTGCAAATACACATTCATTACCGTATACAGTCTAAAAAACTGCTAGTTTCCATGGAGCGGTATATAATAAATAGAATATTCATATTTTTGCAACGAATATGACATATATGTTCATCGAGTGGTGTGAAATGTCCATATTTCACACCACTCAATGAACATATACATGTATGTCATATTCGTTGCAAAAATATGAATATCCTCTATGTATTTGGATACAATTTGTTTTGGGAAACCCCTATTTAATAGGGGTTTCCCAAAACAAATTGTGTCCAAATATTTAGGGTTATTACGCTTTCTTGTTCATAGCAAATGCAATGCAATATCATCTTTGTGCTCCCGTCCATACTCACTGGTGTTGCTCTCTGCGCCAGCGTAAAATGTTTCATGTCGAAAAATGCACCGGTTTCCGGACGAGATGCCGTTTAGCTCTACTTAGAGCCAACACATTTTCGTCTAGTAATCGACAAATGTATTGTGCCGGTCACTAGACGAAAATATTTATGCAGTATCTTCTGCATGTAGCTGAATGGGAATTCGTCAGGAATCTGGTGCCTATTTCAACATGAAACATTTTATGCTGGCGTGGAGTACAGCCCCAGTGATACTGTGTATGTTGTAAGGTGTTGTACGGTAGGAAACTCCTAGACAGTTAGTTATTACTTGTAGATTGGAAAAAGTTTAGTAACAAACTATGCATCAAGTTTATTTGATGAGAACTCCAGATAACCTTTGTGTCTTAACGAGTATTATACCAGAGCTCCAGTTAAGGTGCGTAATTTGGAGGTAAATTTCTTATTTATCCATCAAAAATGGCAAGTTGGGAGTTCTTTAGAATCGTCTCAATGAGACGATTCTAAAGGACTCCCAACTTGCCATTTTTGGTGAAGAAATAACAAAATTTCACCCCAAGTTGGGTAAAATTACGCACCTTAACTGGAGCTCTGTTATACTCTCCGATTTCAAATTCAATGCGTAATTTATTTGTGCAACTGCTTTACTGAACTTATCATATATGTTTTAAAACATAACATATGGATAAATGAGCAAAAAAGTTGAAACTGCACGTATTTGAGCTGCAAAAAGTGGATGTCAACTTTATTAATAGAGCATTCTTTCCTCCTCTGTTTGAAAGTCAGTGAGTATGTTTAACTTGTCAGTGAGTATTCAGTCGTTATTAGCAGAGTAAAAGTTATTAATTGCTAGAATTTCATACATTTATATTGTAGCTTATTTGTTATAGTCAATACTTGTACAAGTTGTTATTTTATATTAAAACTTATTTACGGAAACAAAATATAGCTTTCCAGTATCTCACTGTTGTGTGTTTTTAACCCTTTCAACACTATAGTCTGCAGACGATAACTTGCTGCTTGTTTATCAACAAACCTGGGGCCCGTTTCACTAAACTTTGTACGACTAAAATGTTCGTAAGTGCAAATTTAGGATCAACTGGAAATTTTAATTGATGGATTTACATTTATTGAGCATAGGCTGCATATGCAGCCTATGCTCAATAAATGTAAATCCAATAATTGTTTACAAGAAAACATTGTTAATGTGAAATTTATCATAATTTTGCACTTTATACACACATTTTAGTGGTACGAAGTTTTATGAAACGGCCCCCAGGCATAAACAAAATACAAAATAGGTGAGACAGGTAAATACCCGTTCATGTATTTCTTTTCTACGTTGATTACGAGGCTCTTCATAATGTGGGGTGGGGGATAAGGAGACATACATCAATTACGACGGTCATGAGTTTGATTCTTATCGAGTGTGTGCATATTTTTATGCCACCGGGTTTCGAAGAAACGGGTGGCATATAGTGTTTGAATGTCCGTCCGTCCGTCTGTCCGTCCGTCACACTTTTCGGTTAACCACTTTGTCACACTTTCTCAAATATGCTGCAGGTGGCATCCGCGTTCAACAGACGCATTTCTTGTTTTATTTATTTATAATGTATTATTTCTCTTTTTTAGTTGTATTTATTGTATTGATTGTCATTAATTAATATTTTAAAATATTTCCAAGCAGATTTGAATATAAAACGTGAGTTTCACTATGACAGAAGGTACAGGCAGCTACTAGGTAACTCAATACAAAGTGTACGTATGTCCATCATTTTTTTTAATAAAATGTTTAATGCTTTTTTGATTGTTTTACCATTTTAAGGTACATGCCCACGCAGTAGGCACAAACTGTTCTTTATAGGAATTAAATATTTGTATAATTGTGTCACTATTTCACCAGTTCTAACAATTACATGTGTCCGCTATACAGATATAATCATTTGGTAATATTTATTTTACTGGTGACGCGCGGTGGTATCGGGCTATTTTCATATGCAAATGAGGCATGATATTTTTTAATTATTTATACTAATTAAATGTGTCACCTGAACAAATAATATTTTCAACAGATTATAAAGTATGATCATTGCACATCAAAAAATAAATACAGAGAATAAATAGTAATGTCCGTTAACATTTTAAGGAAACACGGTTATCACCCCTGATATCAGTGTGTAAATTTACGTCTAATGTAAAATGTATAATAATGCCAATGAATACGTGGAATAATGGTGAATGAATGTTTATTTTGCCAGAAAATGTGTCGGATGATGTCTCTGATGTAAGTAACATTTTGTGCCTACTGAGTGGGCATGTACCTTTAACAACAATGTACTATAATTACACAACATTTCTTGTCAACAAGGGTTCAAATCATTGCATTCCTTAGACTGGCGTTTTAATTCCGTTTGATAACTACCGTACATATTTATGATTCTTCATTGACCTCGATGAAAGACATGAAGGTGTCTTCTTCATTGTGATGTAGTTTGGGCAATTTCTTGGCGATTTGAACATATCGCTATTTTTGCTCTGAACGAAAATTGTCAGGCACACCCACCTTGCGGAAATTGTTCTCATGTCCAAACACTTTGTTAAAATTGTATAAAAATATGATTGAGATATGTTGTATGCCTGACTAATCTATTCCCGTTTCATTCACCTAGCTATGTCATTTATTGTATCCCCCGGACGAAAGTCGGGGGGGGATACTATGGATTTGACACCGTGACGCGTCCGCGTCTTCGTCCGCGTCCGCCGCAGACACTTCTTGTCCGGAGCATAACTCGAACACCCTTTGGAATATTTTCATGAAACTTCACACATGCATAGACCACGACCCGAAGGTGTGTCGCGCACAAGAATGACAACTCTTGCATAGCTAATTTTTTAGTTATCTCCCTTTTTTGTTTTGCGCACTGATTGAGCATAACTCGACCACCCTTTGGAATATTTTCATGAAACTTCACACATGCATAGACCACGGGCATCCTTATGTATCCTTGTCCACGCAATAACTTTAATTCTAATTGGCCGACCGTAACCAAATTCGGTATACAGCTTTGTCACATCAACAGGAAGAACCCTATTGATTTTCAGAATTTTACGAGGAGTTATCTGGAACTGCTATCAACCGTTTTTGAATTACAGTTACCATACTAAACAATGCTGTATATGTGTCGCTTTGTCCCTTTTGGTGGTACTGGCAACCCTATATACATGTGATCAGCTCAAGGCCTATATGTCATCTCCGCCTGCCTTATCTACAAATATACCTTTTAACTTTGGTTATTGCAGATTGTGATGGATCGACGCCGATTTATTCAGCTTTATTTCGATCTTGGATTTAGCCAGAAAGAGATACTTGTTTGTTTAGCACATAACCATGGCATTATCGCGACCCAGAGACATTTGCGTCGCTTATTAAAACAACAAGGTCTGAGACGGAGGAAGGGACAAACGGACTTTCCGACAATCGCATTGTTTATCGAAGAACAGTTACAGGGAGTTGGACAATTGTATGGATATCGGGCAATGCATCAACGGTGTTTACAAGAAGGTTATATCGTGACTCATGAGACGGTTAGAATGATACAGCAACTTCTGGACCATGAAGGAGTAGAGGCTTGGCGTAAACATAGACTGGTTAGGTGTCGGTACAGGAGCAATGGGCCAAATGAGACATGGCACATGGACGGCTATGATAACTTGAAACCGTATGGCATTGCGGTTGCATAGACGGGTCTTCGCGAAAGATGATATGGTTGGAAGGATACACAACAAATAATAACCCAAAGGAAAATCAATAGGGTTCTTCCTCTTGATGTGACAAAGCTGTATACCGAATTTGGTTACGGTCGGTCAATTAGAACTAAAGTTATTGCGTGGACCAGGATACATAATGATCGCCATTGAGAAAATCTGTACAATATTCATTAATCTGTCCTAGCGAACTTTTAATCTGTCCTAGCGAACTTTAATCTGTCCTAGCGAACTTTTAATCTGTCCTAGCTAACTTTAATCTGTCCTAGCGAACTTTAATCTGTCCTAGCGAAACACGTAATCTGTCCTAGCGAACGTTAATCTGTCGTAGCGAACTTTAATCTGTCCTAGCTAACTTTAATCTGTCCTAGCGAAACACGTAATCTGTCCTAGCGAACTTTAATCTGACTTTAATCAGTCCTAGTGAACTTTAATCTGTCCTAGCTAACTTTAATCTGTCCTAGCGAAACACGTAATCTGTCCTAGCGAACTTTAATCTGACTTTAATCTGTCCTAGCGAACTACTGCAATCTGTCCATGCAAAATATCAAAATATAATTCTCACCATGTCATAAATACACTTTCGTAATATACAGACTATTATCATATAATAAAACAATTATTGACCAGTGAGCCATAGAATATAATCTGATATTCTATGGCTCACTAGTCAATAATTGTATATGTTCGGGCCAGTGAAAATTGCTTTAGGGCCCAGGCTCGAGGTCAAGGCAGCATATGTCCAGACTGACCACTAACTGACCACTAACTTATTACAGGTAATTTATACAGGTAAATTATTACATTTCCGTAAACTGTTTTGACAATATTGTGGCAATATGTGGACCTGTGCAGATATGATATGTAGATAAATATAGGACTATTAAAAAAAAATTCTGGGCTCCAGTAGCGAGCATTATTATTTTTGACAACTCTTGCATCGTTAATTTTTTTTTCTTACATGTATCTCCCTTTGTTGTTTCATGGCCTCATTTCGTGTCCGGAGCATAACTCGAATACCCTTTGGAATATTTTTTATTAAACTTCACACATGCATAGAAGACGACCCAAAGGTGTGTCGCGTGCAAGAATGACAACTCTTGCGTCGTTAATTTCTTAGTTATCTCCCTTTGTTGTTTCGTGCACTGATTTCGTGTCCGGAGCATAACTCGAACACCCTTTGGAATATTTTCATGAAACTTCACACATGCATAGATCACGACCCTAAAGGTGTGTCACGCAAGAATGACAACTCTTGCATCGCTCATTTTTTAGTTATCTCCCTTTGTTTTTCCGCGCACTGATTTTGTCTCCGGAGCATAACTCGAACACCCTTTTTTGAAACTACTTGTGTATCTGGGGAGGGGGATACACAAGCGCTTGTCGACAAGCGTCCATTTCTCAACATTATCTGCATCTGTAATTGAAATCAGCAGATTGGTAAAGTAGCAATGGATTCCTATAAACGCACTGCCGCATATGGTGCATTTCTGCTGTGGTTTTACATTGTATTCCTTCCATTTAAATTTTATCCTTTTATCCATTTATCCATTTGTTTTTCGTTAGTGATGCTGACCTCGGTTCCAGACATGACGTCATATACCGTATCGATGCCATGAACACTACGTTAATGGGAATAACGTCAATGAATGCAAGTGCCAACTTTTATTCAAGTTTGACGTGTCGTTAGAAAGATAATGGTCAAGTGACACTACAAAAAAACATTGTTTCCAATAGAACATTTGATCAAACGTACATTTATACCCGTCAAATATGTTACAACAGACAATTGAATTGCACCGACATTTCTATATTTTCTCGAGAAGCCATGTTGGGCTTTCTCGATGACATCATCGCTAAGCTTATGATTGGCTGATATTCGTGGAGCGTCACGCGTAAGCATCATGTTACATTGACTGGTACCAGCCGGTCACCTGTTTACCTTGTCTGAGCGAAGCAATGAAACGGTACCAGCCAAAGAAATAAATGTTACCTAAGTCTTACAACTAAGAGAAACATTCAGAATTGTGTTGAACAAAATAATGCATAGCTCGAAAATGACATAACACATCGGGGAATATATCATTGTGGAGCGCTAACATTTGCCTAACTTCTGCAATAGGCAACAATGCTATAAATAGGTTGGCTGTTTCGTGAGAGTTCGTTGTCTCCAGGCCATCCGAGTACGGCCCATTAAAAGCATAGGGACCTTGGTAATGTGTTATAAAAAAGATGGAGTAAAAACATTTTTTCTCACTTATTGGTGCTTTTATGTATATTTAATGTATGTATAGACCTTGGTCCATTACTTCAACCTGTGTGTGAGGGTTGACTTTGGTTATACCCCTTCTAAGAGTAATACGATTATTCATAATCCTATTACTTTTAAAAGGGAAAGGGCCTAATGACTTTGGTGTGGTATGGACTGGCACCAGGTCAGGTTATTCAGGGCTGATTCGATGTAAATATTCTTTTCTGATTTTGTGATTTTCCCCCAATGCAGCACGATACATGCGGGATCGAACCCGTTGGCCCAGCCTTACTAAATCAAATAAATTCATAAATGGACTACATGTAGTCTGAAAAGCATTTCGTGACAATTGGATTGGTCGGAAAATTAAAGTATCCAAATCCATTCCATTTATTGAGGAGTGAAAGCGTTAACCCTTAGACCGCCATCTTTTTTTTTTGTCGTCTGCTGTTTATTTTCTATATTCCATTTTTATCATCAAAAACATGCTTTAACAGCACTTTAGAATAATTTACATGCTTTGACAACACTTTAGAATCATTTCCATTGGAAATGATTCTGAAGTGCTGTCAAAACATGTTTTTATCGAGAAAAAAGGCTAGATATAAAAGCAACAGCAGACGACAATTGTTGTGAGTAGCGGTGTAAGGGTTAATACCTGAGACAGGTAACAAACTGCACTAACCAAATGAAAACTTCGTGATCTCTCCACGACTTGTCATAACCTTGATATGTTCATTCTTCAAATACCTCGGTTACAGGCGGACTTGGGATGCCAGCATGTTCGTATGGGACGTGTAAATCTGAAGCCTCCGTTTCGACAGTGTACGCACATCTAGTTTTTATGCCACCGGGTTTCGAAGAAACGGGTTGCATATAGTGTTTGGACCGTCCGTCTGTCTGTCCGTCTGTCCGTCCGTCACACTTTTCGGTTAACCAATTTGTCACAGTTTCTCAAATATGCTGCAGGTGGCATCCGCGTTCGACAGACACATTTCTTGTTCAAATTATGTTGCATATAAAAATTCAAGCATTTTCATTTCACTATATAAAATTTCTGGCGTGTACTGGTGTATACAGTAAACTTGTGATTATTTTATTATCAGTCGTTACTGATTGTAAGATTTCTGTTTGTTAATTGGGTCTATGATCGCTAGATGTTCAACTAGTTTGTTTACAGCCTGGTTATTTGATGCAGGGTTTAAAATGAAACTATTTTTCTGATAATCATTCACTAAGAAATACCTGTCAAATTGATAATGATAAACATGTAGGCAACATTTTTCATCAGCGTTTTGTAATACAACAGTAATTACAACAGTAACAGTAATTACAACAGTCCACAACTGCAAATGTAATGATAAACTGTGCCCAATTGTTGATTTTATAGAAGTCTGTGAGAATTGTTTCAGGGATAAAATTAAAACTCCAGTAGCCTATTTCATCAATATTGCAAAGTATACTTTAGTAGCAAAGTATACTTTGAGGGAGAAATTTTCAATTTTATGATAAATTTATTAATTTTTATTATACTGAATTTATTACATTATCACAGCCAATTTGGCTGTGATAATGTAATAAATTCAGTATAATAATTCTGCATACTTTTAATCATGAAATATATGCATTTGTTAGTTCTATATGAAATAATGCATTTCAGGAAAAATAAATGATTACTCCCTCAAAGTATACTTTGCTAGTAAAGTATACTTTGCAATGTTGGTGAAATCGGCTACTGATAACAAGAACTCGGTAACACTAATTAAATTACCTGTCAAAAAATTTAATTCAAATTTCTATGTAATCTGACCTTGAGCACAAGGACAGCATGGGTGGGCTATACAATGACAATATGGATGATGACATGTATATGAAATTTCAAGCCAATCTGACTTATGGTAACATAGCTGAAAACGTTAATACATTTCTCAGACAAATAGATGAACAGAACAGGGTGGCGACCGACTATATGTACCCCAAATCTTTTGTTCGAGGTACATGAAAATTTGCCTATGGAAATAGATAAAAAACAAACAAATGATTGATGATATATCATGTGTTCCTTTATAAGCGTAACAAAAATAATTTGCATATTGCTATAGGATGCCAATGATGATGTATAAATATAGACATGTAACGGTGTATATGTCGTAACATATTGCGTGTGTAATCTTATAGTCAACATTATCTGGATAAACAGTTATGGGCCTTTTGAAATGTACAGCTGTGACTGGAGAAATGTGGATTACAGCATTACTCCCTAAAAGTAATAGGATTAGTACTAACCTTACTACTTTTATAATGGGTATAACCAAATTAAACTCTCACATAGCAGAAATCCAAAAAGCCACGAGGGTCAAATCAGGGATATCGGGATTCTGGTTAAGGATGAACCCCATCGTTCAATTTACCCTTCGCATGCACCCAATTTTCCGCCTGCCAATATACTACAATGGCGAGTGAATGGCAAACAGTGCAGACCCTGTTCAGATAGTGCAGATGTGCAGGCTGATCTTGGTTTACACTGGTCACAAAGGCTATACGCCAGATTTCTCCAGTCACAATTATTAGCAACGCAGTGGTGATTGAATTGTAAAGAGAACATGCCCTGATCTCGCGATAGGCCGACTGTAATCATCGTTAGATCCAGACACAGATCCCGTCGGGGGCGTGTTCTTATTTCTCGTCAAAAGTATATGTTGTTACCACTCAGTTGAACCGTCTCGTCGAGACGGTTCAACTGAGTGGTAACAACATATACTTTTGATGAGAAATGAGATTTTTGTTTGCTGGTGTTTAAAGGTACATGCACTCAGTAGGCACAAAATGTTCTTTATATCAAGAGACATCATCCGAGACATTTCCTGGCAAAATAAACATTCATGCACCGTTTCCCCACGTATTGATTGGCATTATTATACATTTTATATCTGACGTAAATTTCCACACCATATCAGGGGCGATAAGCGTGTTTTCTTAAAATGATAACGGACATTACTATTTATTCTCTGTATTTACTTTTGATGTGCAATTATCATACTTTATAATCTGTCGGAAATACAATTTTACGAAAATAGCCTGAAACCGCCGTGCGTCACTATCAGTAAAATAAATATTACAAAATGATTAACCCTAACCCTATAGCGGGCACTCGTAATCTTTAGAACTGTGGAATAGTGACACAATTATACACTTATTTAATTCCTATAAAGAACATTTTGTACCTACTGAGTGGGCATGTACCTTTAATCGCCTATCAACAGCTAACGTCATTTAAGGCGGGGCCAACGGGTTCGATTCCGTATTCAACCTGCTGCATTGAGGGGAAAATCGCAAAATCAGAACGGACTATTCACATCGAAAAAAATATATATTCAGTCCTGAAATTAGAATAACCTGACCTGGTGCCAGGTCCATACCACACCAAGGCAACACCAAAGCAACTTGACCCCATTCTCTAAAAGTAATAGGATCATGATTATATCATATTACTCGTATAAGGGATGAGATAAAATGCATAATTTGGAATGTTGATGGTCATGTGTCTCCTTAACAATTGGGAATCCTCACCCCTGTAGACATAAATCCTGGATCTGCCCATGACGTCCCTTTTATTATAGGAATGAATGGCCTTTTTGTGGAATTTATCGGGGTATTCAGTATTCCCGCGACTTTTCCAAGTTTATATCCCCGATAAAGTCCACAAAAAGGCCATTCATTCCTTATAATTCCAGCATTTGAAATAAATTCATCAAGAAAATGTGTTTATTTTCCGTTTTCTTAAGAATTATTTTAACTGTGCCTCACGGTTACGGAAAGTAGTTTGGCGTGGGAGTTTACTGGGATATAAATTTTGGACAGAGACTTGCTACGGGCCAATCAAATGTTAGGGAATTGTGTAAATATTTTTGTGCTGGAATTATCAACTTGTGAACTGTAAATATTATAATATACAAAGCATTGCACATAGAGAATACCAGGCTACACTAACGTTTTATGCTCGAAAATTACATTAGATGACGTCGTATTCTATGGACAGAACGCGGACTTGTTTACGTTGCGTCATTACACTGACGTCATTCGGTAACGTCACGTGACGTCATCCGACCAATTGAACGTCAGTTTTCACTTCGTTGTAACCCGGATGTTTATATCAGGGCAATGCCTGATACAACAATATGTTATCAGTCAGTACGTATTCGGTCAATGCAGGGCAGGTTACCTGATAATATAATATACAAAAGCACATTACATGATTTGTGAAAAATTGCACTTATACATGTCATTTGGTCCAAGTGAATGGAATTATTTCTGTAAATGTGGCCGAGACTGGAGAAATTGAGCTTATAACATTTGTGGACTGTCACATTTGTTAGCACACTGATCTGCATTTATAATGTTTGCCACAGACTGGATGGAGAACAGTGCAGACCCTGATCAGACTGCAATGAAATGCATGCTGATTTGGGCATACACTGGTCACAAATGTCATAAGCCCCATTGCTCCAGTCACAAATAAATTGTTCATTGTTCATGAATAACCCTCTCAACCTTGAATAACTGTAGCCTATTTCACCAACATTACAAAGTGTACTTATCTAGCAAAGTATACTTTGAGGGAGAAAATTTCAATTTTAGGATAAATTTATTAATTTTTATTATACTGAATTTATTACATTATCACAGCCATTTTGGCTGTGATAATGTAATAAATTCATTATAATAATTCTGCATACTTTTAATAATCAAATATATGCAGTCGTTAGTTCTATAGGAAAAAATGCATTTTGGGAAAAATAAATGATTTCTCACTCAAAGTATACTTTGCTAGATAAGTATACTTTGCAATTTTGATGAAATAGGCTACTTGCCTCGTCTAGTAATGTCATGGAATGGACTGTCATATGTTTACTTTCTGATGTGTTGCAAACGAGTCAATTTATAAAAAGGGGTGTTGTTTTTTTCCTAAGAAAATATGAAAATTACTTGCAAAAAGTACAGATCCTGATGAGAGATGGCTCTTCATTACGAGCCGGCTCATCTGGATCTACACTATTTCCAATCACTTATATACAGGTATGTAGTGTTGAAAGGGTTAATACAAGTAATAGGAATGTTCCAATATACTAACAAATGTGAGTACATGCTTACTACAATAATAATAAAACAAGGACATCGTTATCACTAAGCTAATCCCCTCGCTGGCAGCCTTGATAATATACAAAAAACAACAACACTTTTTTGCCTTACAAACACAAGTCGTCAGTAACCTCAACCTTTGGCAGTCGGATGTACATCGTATACTAAGCAAAGTACCATCCCTAGACACACATTGTGGCCAAATGTTATCAAAATCTGTGAAGCGGTTCAGTAGCCCATTTCATCAACATTGCCAAGTATACTTTTATTTTTAGTAATCATTTATTTTTTCTGAAATGCATTATTTCATATAGAACTAACAAATGCATATATTTCATGATTAAAAGTATGCAGAATTATTATACTGAATGTATTACATTATCACAGCCAAATTGGCTGTGATAATGTAATACATTCAGTATAATAAAAATTAATAAATTTATATCATAAAATTGAAAATTTCTCCCTCAAAGTATACTTTGCTACTAAAGTATACTTTGCAATGTTGTTGAAATAGGCTACTGGAGTTATATAAAAATGAAGATGTGGCAAGTACGTACATGCACTAACGCTATCCCATCTTGCCTATCGGCGAGGGGATAACAATAACAAACATATCTCCATAACAATATGATCTTACAGAGTAATTAAAACAATACAAGGCACAGAAATATTTACTTTTCTCCATGAGAAAAGGGGATTTATTCCATTTGCGACCAGTGTAGCCCACCATCGGCCTGACCAGTCTTTTTAAGGCACACACTGTTAGCTTAGGCTGTTAGGCTGCATGAACAATAAGCCCGGTTGTGTTGTGGTAGGTGACATTTCGCTGCTTAACCCTTAGAATGTGGGAACCGAAAATTGTCATATGCTGTTAATTCATATTTTGTCTTTAATCTCAGTAAAAATTATGTGGCACATAATTCAATTTGCATAGTTACAGGTAATAGTACACATGTACATGTAAACACATTGCTATTAAATATTATCCGCTCATTTTCTATTTATTTTGACCACTCATTTGAACAATCTTACAATGTTTCAAATGGCGATCACAAAAATACTATTAAGAAGCAGGCAAATGATAAACGTTCCATCAATAAAATGATCATCAGCATAAAATTAGTTAACCCTCAGAATGCGGGAAATGTAAATTGTTGTCTGCTGTTGTTTTTATATTTTGTCTTCATTCTCATTAAAAAAACATGGTTTGACAGCTCTTTAGAATCATTTCCATTGGAAATGATTCTAAAGAGCTGTCAAACCATGTTTTCGCTGAGAAAAATGGAAAATATAAAATAAACAACAGATGACAAAATTTAATTCAGCATTGTAATGGTTAACATGGACATCATTATCACTAAGCTAATCCCCTCACTGGCAGCCTTTATAATAAAAAAGAGAAACATATGTCCACAGTGACCTTGATCTTGGGCTGTTGGACGTGGGTCGTATGTAAAACAAAGCATCGTCCCTAGACACACAATATGGTCAAATATTATCAAAATCTGTGAAGCGGTTCACAAGTTATTGAAAAATGACAGGTGTTACTAACGCACGCCGTGTACGTACGCACTAACATGGACACGCTATATCCCCTCTTGCCTATCTGCGAGGGGATAATTAGATACCTGGTTAGATTTGTTGATTCGTTAGCACTTCAAATGCAGGAAAAGATTTTTGAACTTGCATTTTCTCATATTTGGGCTATCGGTTGCTAAAAATACCTTAGGACGTTTGCGACCAGCATGACCATTCAAACAGTATGATCAATGTCTACATGGACCGTCATTTCTTTAATTGAACATAGCTTGAATAACAATGTTGATCAATGTCCGATTGCATAAGTACAGAATGATGATCAGGATCTACACTGGCCCACGGCTGTTCGTGGTACATTTCTAAACAACCGGCAACCAGGTAGTGTTATAACTGGCCATAAAAAAAATTGTATACGGACAATTTGTTTGTTTGTTTATTGGTGTTTAACGGCCTATCAACAGCTACGGTCATGTAAGGCCAGGCAAACACTGTTTCGATCCCGTTTTAACATGCTGCATGGGGGGAAAATCAGAACAGAATATTTACATTGAGAAAAAAAATATATTCAGCCCTGAAATTTAATTAGAATAACCTGACCTAGTGCCAGGTCCATATCACACTTGGCCCTTCCCCTAAAATAGGATTACGAATAATTGTAATACTCACATACAGGATATAACCAGATTCAACTGTCACATACAAAATGCCAAAGACGTATGTGAGGGCCAAACCAGTAGCCGATTTCATCAAAATTGCAAAGTATACTTATCTAGCAAAGTATACTTTGAGGGAGTAATCATTTATTTTTCCCAAAATGTATTATTTCATATAGAACTAACGACTGCATATATTTGATGATTAAAAGTATGCAGAATTATTATACTGAATTGATTACATTATCACAGCCAAAATGGCTGTGATAATGTAATAAATTCAGTATAATAAAAAAATAATAAATTTATCATAAAATTGAAATTTCTCCCTCAAAGTATACTTTGCTAGATAAGTATACTTTGCAATGCTGGTGAAATAGGCTACTGGTCTCCAGTTGGAATTCTGGTGAGGATGAAATCCCGATCGTTAAATGTGTCGCCAGTGTAAGTCCAGGGGCCCGTTTCACTAAACTTTGTATGACCAAAATGTTCGTAAGTACAATATTATGATAGTCTGTAAATTTCACATTAACATTGTTTTCTTGTAAACAATTATTGGAATATAAAATATGAATATAAATCCATCGATTGAAATTTCCAGACGATCCTAAATTTGCACTTACAAACATTTTAGTCGTACGAAGTTTAGTGAAACGGCTCCCCGGTCATCATTTATGGCTGTGACTGAATACATAGGGTTTATCGGTTTTGCGAGCAGTGTAGATCCAGATCAGTCTGTACATCCGCACAGCCTGATCAGGATCTTCACGGTTCGCCATTCCATTATTGAAATATCCGTCATGCTTCTAACAAGCAATATAGATAGTTATCAGACTACATGAGTACAGTTCGATCAGGAGCTACAAGGGTCACAAATCCCATAAGCCCCATTTCTCCAGTCACAGACACATATTAACTCTTTGCATGCTAGCGGTGAAAATAACCGCAAAACAAATTACGAGTATAATTTTTATTTCTCTTTGTAAATATGTCTTGGAATTTCAAGACATATATTCATGATATTTACAAGGAGAAATAAAAAAATATATTTTTTGCCCACTATTTGTTAACTATTTATAGCCCACAAGTTTCCCAGCATGCAAAGAGTTAAGTGGTTATATATTGGTCAAAACTGTATTCAGTGGCACAGACAATCTTCAAATGATGGTATGGTAACCATCGTAGATCCTAATCAGACTGTCAGGAACCGCAGAATGATCAGTTTGTTTGTTTGCTGAGGTTTAACGGCCTATCAACAGCTAAGGTCATTTAAGGCCGGGTCAATGGGTTTAATACTAAATCACATATATTACCTGTACATGTCCATGTTCATGTACATGTGGGGGGGGGGGGAATTCCAAAATCAGAACTGAATATTTACAATAAAAAAAACTATATATTCAGCCCTGAAATCAGAATAATCCTGATCTGATGCCAGGTCCTCGCCACACCAGAATCACTTGGCCCCCTCCCAAAAACAGTATGATCAGTAATAATCTTACTACTTTTATAATGGGCAATAACCCAATTCAACTCGCAGGTAATAAAAGAGCCAAAGATAAAAAATGTACCCGAGGGTCAAACCAGGCAAATTGTGATTCCTACAAGGAGGAACCCCAACCGTTAATTTACACCGTCACGTTCGCCCGACCAACAGAATGATCAGGGGCTTTGCTGGCCACATACATGCAATAGCGTACATTTTCTCAGCCGGTAGCCTAAAATGTACATGACACAATATAACAAGAAAATTGCATAAACATATGTAAAACTAGGAGCCTCTTAAAGTATAACGTATCTAGAGGACATCCTAATTTGTACTTGAAGCCAGACAGTTTGATAAGCCTTAACCCTTTCACCCCTAAGTAACTGGAATGGAATTTGATATGTTAATTTTGCAACCAATCCAATCGTCACAAAATAATTTTCAGACTTCCATTTATGAAAAGGTTTTTGTTCTCCAAAATATGAAAACTACTTGCAAAAAGTGCAGATCCTGATGAGACGGCTCATCATGAGCCGCCTCATCTGGATCTACACTGTTTGCCAATACCACTATACATGCCTGTGGTGTTGAAACAGTTAACCCATTGAACTATATGGAAATAATTCTGAATAGTTTGTTTATTTGTCCATAAAAGTATATGTTGTTACCACTCATCTGAACCGTCTCGTCGAGATGGTTCATATGAGTGGTACATTGTAACAACATATATTTTCGAGAAAATTGTGAAAAAGAAATTTTCCAAATTGATGTACTACTGTAATTTAATCCAGCATAGCTCAGCATCGACCAATGAAACTTCTTGATTTCAAGCATGAGAGCGGAGTACATGCTCGGTAGCCAATTTCACTAAAATTGCTACACTTTGATGGAGAAATTTTAAATTTAAGGAGAAATTTATCAATTTTTATTATACTGAATTTATTACATTATCACAGCCATTTTGTCTGTGATAATGTAATAAATTCAGTATAATAATTCTGAATAATTTTAATATATGCAATCGTTAGTTCTATATGAAATAATGCATTTCGGGAAAAATAAATGATAACTCCCTCAAAGTATACTTAGCTAGATAAGTATGCTTAGCAATTTGGTGAAATCGGCTACAGAAAGTTTTATAAGCACTGGTCTAGAATATAAGAATGTGCCGACAGACGAAGAATCAATACCGCACCTGCCAGGGGCGGATCCAGGATTTAGGTCTAGACTGACCGTTAAATCTCAACTGTAAATGAGATATACATGTACATTGTACATGATACATACAGTCAGTTCATAATGTTTTTGCAAAATTCTACTCAGAAAGATGGACGTGGAATGTTTTCAAAGGGGAGTAGCGGTCCATCCTATGTAGTGACTAGCCACCTTGCAGCATGGCTGTATAGTGGAAATTACATACTGAACGGTGTTATTATCCAGGGATCATTTTACAGAGCGAAGTGGGCGAAATTCTCTCCTAAATTGTCTGTCTTCTCCCTATTATGAGTTTTTCACTATATAAAACAGAAATTTTGAAAAAAATTGTCATTTTTCTAAACTTTCTAGTGAAAACTTCTCCTTACTTTGAAGGGCTAACTTGAACCCTGTTATCGTGATGGAAAATTTTGTTCTACCACCGGCCACTACCGTCGCGGATCCATGAACGGCTAAGATAGATAATCAATTTTTCTGTCAAGGGTCCGTGATAATTATAATAATGACTTTGCATTGGACTTAAACTCCTGATCAAAATTACATGAAAATTGACTGATTTTAACCGACGTTTGCTAATGTGAATGGCAATTAAAGTTAATACAGGTTTGCCGCCTACATGCATAATGCACATTAGCGTGTTGATTAATAAAGCATCTCAATTAGTTTGTATGAGGTGCAGTCATAAAGTCACATCACTCATGGACATCATAGTAAATAATCACTATTTGCAATATCCACCCATATATGTGTACATATGTGTAGTATGTTCATATGTATGTTTTTTCATATGTGTAGTGGAACATCATCACGGCTATATTATATAGGTAACCATGTCCACCGTGTGGTGGGTGGCTGTGACGATGATATCGACCAATGTGGAAAGGATTAAATATCCATGACGGCGTGGTGGATTTTTGCAAAAACACAATGAACTGACTACAATGATAGTTATCTAAAATACAATTATTTTTCTGCAATTTTTCTCATTTCTCATAAAAAGTATATGTTGTTACCACTCAGTTGAACCGTCTCAACGAGACGGTTCAACTGAGTGGTAACAACGTACACTTTGGGTGAGAAATAAGAAAAAGAATCAAACCTTTTCTCGTAAAAAATGAGTTAAAATCTAAATTTTAGAGGGGGCGTGCGCTGGATATGCCCCTGTCTGGATCTGCGCATGCATGCAATTTTGCCATGACACATTATGAATTATCATACAAAAATTCCACAAAAACTGTGGAGACAGTAACATTGTCAAGTGTGCATTTCCAAAGTCTCGCCATACATATGAATTATTGCATAATAAACATGTTTTTAAAAAACACTGCATAGATGAATAGCATAATTGTAATCCGCATACATTGGTTGGTTAGTGGATGTAAGTTATTTTGGAGTATGTACATATGGATCACAATGTAACAATATAATGTTTCAAATCAATTAAGAAATCTACATGCAAGTGTGAAAACAGAACACGGATGTGGCATGTTCACCAAACTGTAGTTAGGGCTGAAATGTGCAAACAGGCCTATCAAGGTGCACCATCACGTGGTTACAACAACAACGTCGTCCACTCCAAAGTAAGTATTATTTGATATTTTCCTTAATATGCAACGGATTTTGATGAAATATGGCGCAGCAAACGCGTCTTCAAGAGCTGCATTTTGGTGATCCATGGAGTTCGGCAGACGTATGTCGTTTTTGCGAAGAATCGATTTCCGTGTCGGTAGACACGGAAATCGATTCTTTGCAAAAACGACAGAAGTTTGGGCGAAAGTGCAGAGACCACCAAATGCAGCTTAACAAGACGCGTTTGATGCGCCATATTTCATCAAAATCAGTTACGTAATAAGGACAATATAAAAGAATACGTACCTTGAATCGGATGGATTCAGGAAGTTTCAGTACTTGTTGTTGTTGTTAGTACCACGTGATCATACACCTTGCCTATGGTATTGTGCAGATGGAGGACCCAACTGGTCGCGATGACTAAAAGTCCCTATATGACGTGAAGCAACAGAAAAAACAGTGATATTGCACCGTGCAAAAATGATATGCAACAAGCAAGGGTAATATAATCAGATAAACAATTTCCATGTACATGTAATATGATTGTAGCATGATTAAGGTGCATGATCACGTGGTTACAACAACAACAACAATTACTGAAACTTCCAGAAGCGCCTCTGATTCAAGGTACGTATTCTGTTATATTGTCCTTAATTTTAATGAAATATGCCGCATCAAATGCGTCTTGGTAAGCTGTATTTGGTGGTCTCCGTACTTTGGCCCAAACTTCTGTCGTTTTTGCGATGAATCGATTTTCGTGATTCTTCGCAAAAGCGACACAAGTATGTGCCAAAGTCCCGAGAACACCAAATGCAGGTCATGAAGACACGTTTGCTACGCCATATTTCATCAAAATCCATTGCATATTAAGGAAAATATCAATTAATATTTAATTTGGAGTGGGGGCGCGCTTTCAACACTTTCATACATTATTGTTGTTGTAGTAATCACATGATCATGCACCTTGATGATCATAAACATCAACTAGACAAGGGAAATTTGAAACTGGAGATTATATATATATCTCCACAACAGCTTAACTAGATGATTTGATTTGATGTATTGGTGTTTAACGGCCTATCAGCAGCTAAGGTCATTTAAGGCTGGGCCAACGGCTTCGATCCCGTATATAACCTGCTGCATTGGGGTGGGTGGGGGGGGGGGATTTGTATGGGAGTGCATAGATTAACTGGCTCAAAAACTACAGTGGAACCTCTCTAAACTGGACAACAAGAAATATATGCGATCATAATTTTTATGGGTTTCTTGGGTCATTTATCTCGGGTGATAATGCCAGTTCGTGATCACATAGCACACAACTATGGCACGGAATAATCAAATGCCTGATTTACAGTGAAACCTCTCTAAACCGGACACCCTGGGACCTCCATGGGTGTCCGGTTTAGCGAGGTTCCACTGTATATATATTAACTAAACCGTAGCATTACAGTCTGTAGTGTTGTATATTTAAACTAAACAACAACGCTATAATAATACCCACCCCCTCCCAAATTTCAAAACTGCAAAAAAAAACAATTTTATGAAAGATTTTATCAAAGTAAGGATCTCTAATAAACGCACATTGCATACTAAATACACAACAGCCTGCGTTAAAGATTTCCCAGATTATCAACGTTTCTGACCGTCTATTGGTAATGCCAACTCGCAAACAAGCAATTTGATTGGCTGAGCCTGAGCTATAACACAGCTCAGGCTCAGTCAATCAAGCTGCTTGATATCAAGCGCAATATTCAAGTATTTTGACGCAAAGAGATTCACACATCAGCACAGATGATAGTGTGGAATCACCACAGTGCTCTTTTGTTTTACAAATTCACCCCTTTGATAATTAATGTATTAATCCAAATCAGTTATTTATGACTGACAGTGTTAACCCTTCCCGCTGTTGACGGAAATTGCCGTCTGCTGTTTTTCATTTTTGATTTAATTCTTTACAAAAACCGGGTTTTGACAGCACATGAGAATCGTCTCCACTGGAGACGATTCTCATGTGCTGTCAAAACCAGGTTTTTGTCGAGAAATATTGTAAATAAAACATTTCCAGCAGATGACAACATTTAATTCAGCATAGTAATGGTTAACCCTTTGAACCCGAAAGGCCGCTATAGCGGTTTATGCAAACAGTGCAGATCCAGATGAGCCGGCTCGTAACGAGCCGTCTCATCAGGATCTGCACTTTTTGCAAGTAATTTTCATATTTCTTAGAATGGACGTATCTGAAAATCATTTTGTGACCATTGTCATCGGAACATTAGCATATCACAGTCCATTCCAGTTCCTTAGGGTTGAAAGGGTTAATGGAATACTTACGATTTTGACATAACAAAAGCATAACAGACACAACATCTAGCATTTCTAATTTCTAGCTGAACACATTGTGGTATCAGAGATTATACGTGCTGCCCCAGTTGATAAAAGGCCCTTAGTAAATCATATAGACTGATCAAAAACTGATACTTCTGCACTATTTTAGATTGACTGATTAACGACGAGGGCATAGTGACGAGTGTAACCACGTAACCTTTGTAGCCCCAGATCAAGCTGCGCAGATACGCAGTCTGATCTGGAGCTATGCTGGTCACGCACAATAAAAGGGCCTTTTTTTCAGCCAGAGGTCTATACTGACCCCTGAATGATATTGAAAACAGACCTTATGTTTCCAGTGATGCGCCCAATCCTGTGTATTTGTACATGGACAAAGCTTGCCAAAAACTCTACATGAAATGGCATCGTTACACAAAGCAAATCCATGCACTGGAAGCCTCAGTTGCAAAGTGACTATATGCTGACCAAGGGCATTCGTGGCATGCACAACACATGCATCTCTATACACTAGGGATGGCAAATAATATTCGAATATTCGAATATTCGTTTATTGACCGAATATTCGAATATCAGTTTGGTATTCGAATGGAAAACTTATTTCAATGTATTGTTTGGTTTACTTATTTCTCACCGTCGCACATACAGCAATTGATCCTGGCACATGTCAAAGTCACGTGATCATGGACTAGTGTAAATCCCGATCAGCAAGCAAACACTTTAATCCTGATATGCGTCTGAAATTTCCTTAGAAGCAGAAGCATGGTTTCTTTGTTGATTCGCGAAACATGTAATTCCTGATCAGACTGCGTGGAGGCGCATGCTGGTCTGGAGCTCCACTTTTCCCAAACTCAACACACCAATTATTCTCATCATTCCGCTGTGTGATGCATGACGTCATTTGAGATTTCCAATACACACAACACACAACGAAAGTTTGACATCGCGTATTATTGATACATATTTTAATCGGGCATTACACGTGTACATGTAACAAAGCGCTTTCATGTTTTAAAGTTTTAAACAGATTCGTTGTTAACATGTATCCCCAGGACATTAATTTTCCACTCGCTTTAAAAAATAGTTAATTGATTATTATTTGAAGCAAGTGAAACTCAATTTATCCGAGACGTGTTACCGGTGTCAATTCCGTAATAGTGAGGAGATTTAGAGGTTGGGTGGTTCCGAATATTCGAATATATATTCGAATAGCCAATCGAATATTCGAATACCATTTTTACCATTCGATGCCATCCCTACTATACACACATTTCTGCCAACTATAATCAAAACTGGCCAAGCGATGAAAAAGTTAGTGACACAATTGCATATTTGCTCAATTCAAGGCCAGTAAAACAAGACTGGGCATGCACATCCAAGCAGCATATTGTTGCTCGATATTGGTCCAGGGATTGATTAAGCCTGGTCCAACCACCAAATATTTTTCAACATTTGGCCTTTACCTCAGGCATGAAAGCCACATGGGTGGGCTACAGAATGAAAATATGGATAATGATAAAATGATAAAGAAGTATATGAAGTTTGAAGTCAATCTGACTCACGGTTGCAGAGATAATGGGTATCCAGAAACTTTGATGCAAATCTTACGCACGAATGGATGGACGACGGAAGGACGGAAATACAGAAACTATACTACCCTTCGACATACTTTCGTATACGGGGGGGGGGGGGGGGGGGGGGGGGGGGGGGGGGGGGGGGGGGGGGGGGGGGGGGGGGGGCGGCGGCGTATAATAAAAGCGTATTTACATACAGTGAAACTTCTCATATAGAGATGTTCCACTGTAAATCAGTAATATGACCACTCCAATGCATGTTTGAGTACTTTATGATCACGAACAGACAATGCCATCGGCGATAAATAACAGTGAAGCCCATTAAAATTACCCAAACATGGGTGCAAATGGTGTCCGGTTTAGTGAGGTGCACTGTACATACATGAACTATGGCTATATCCGCTGCTGTCAGCAAAGGGATAATAACCCGAAGCTTATCATGGGCTTCAAATACACCCTGGTGCTGCCCTCCGCGTCGGTGTAACACGTTTCACGTCGAAAAATGCACCGATTTCCTGACGAGATGCCACTCAACTCTACTTAGAGGTATTGCATAATAGCATTTTTCATCTAGTAACTGACACCAATTTCTTGCACCAGTTACCAGATGAAATGCAGTATCTTTTGCATGTAGCTGAATGAGAATTCGCCAGGAATCAGGCTCATATTTCGACGCAAAACATTTTACTCCAGGGTGAGGCGCACCACCAGTCGTGTATGTGACGTCAAACTAACTCCCTACAGGTTGACAAACCCTCACTGCTATACCATATACATGTACCTATACATTTGACTGCTATACCATATACACCTCCTCTGTGGGTGACTGTTTGTCCCCAGTACCCGATCCCCCCTTCCCCTCCCCCTCCCTATCCGAGGCCCCGTGGTCAGGTGTACTCGCGCCAGCTACTTCGTCCTCCTTCTGTTTCTTCAACAGGGCTAGCATAGACATGGGCCGCTTTGGGCTGCCGTCAACCTCTGTGAATCAACAATAGCGCGGAATGTTCTTTATGGTGAAGAGTGGGTGTAACAAGACATATGAGACAAGCCATGTAATTTTGTACCTAAGATGTGCGATATTTCATGAAAACTATTTACAGAAACTATGATATTTTCTGTAAATGACGTCGTAAGTTGATGAAATTTTCATAGCAAATGCGGAATTCATTTTCGTCAACTTTTGACGCCATTTACAGAAAATATCGCAATTTTGGTAAATATGTTTCATGAAATATCGCACATCTTCTTCGGTACAAAATCACTCTATATATAATTCCAGCACAAAAATATTTACACAATTCCCTAACATTTGATTGGCCCGTAGCAAGTCTCTGTCCAAAATTTATATCCCAGTAAACTCCCACACCGAACTACTTTCTACAGGTGTGCTGTCAGTGCTGTCAATGTAAACAAATGGCTGCCGTCTGTCAAAATAAACACATTTTCTTGATGAATTTATTTCAAATGCTGGAATTATAAGGAATGAATGGCCTTTTTGTGGAATTTATTGGGGATAAAAACCTGGAAAAGTCGCGGGAATACTGGACGAAGGCCGGAAGGACTTTTCCAAGTTTATACCCCGATAAATTCCACAAAAAGATCATTAATTCCTACAACAAACCCGAAGGCTGCCATGTGCATGTCAGTTACAGTGTAACCTCTCTACAACAGCCACATATGAGACCAGCCATGCGCTTTTGTAACTACGAACATCTACGAAAATTTCATGAAATATATTTACAGAAAATGGAATATTTTCCGTAAATTACTTCAGAAGTTGACGCAAATTTCAGAGTACCTGTACTCTGAAATTTTTGTCAACATTTATGGAAAATTTGTTAAATTTTGTAAAAGTAATAACGCATTTGTCAGAAGGTACAAAATCGCATGGCTTGTCTCAGATAGGAGGACAAAACTGTTGTAGAGGTTAACTATACAGGCATTTATACATTTGGGATACAAAAGTGTGGCCTTTACAGAGGGGGTTGTTATAGACAAGGGGCAGTTTATGGAAGTTTGGATGTAGATGAAACAATGAGGGGTCGTAGCTAGTTATTTCCCTTGGCAAATCTATTTATAGAGATCAGGTCCTATGCTGTGTTTCAGCATTTATTTCTTATTGAATAGCACAGAAATTGAGTTTTGCGAACAGAGTAGACCCAGATCAGACTGCACATCTGTGCAGTCTGATCTGAGTCTACACTTTTTGCAATAAAATTAATAAGTGTAAAAAACATTAATCTGGCAAATAATGCAGCCCCGAATCAGATTGTACATATAGGATGACCTGGATCAAAACTAGTCAAAATCACGATATACAGTATATTGAATCCTTTTCACAACAAATCATGCTACATTCACTCTTTGTCCAATCAATAAGGCCCTAAAGTACACAATATGGACCGGATTTCTATAAATAAATTCAACGGGAGATACCTAGCTACGATCCTCATTCTATTCAAAATGAAAGTCAACAAAATTGTTACCCTAATTACACCAGGGATGCCAATAATTGGCAATTGTCACACTATGGAAGTTGCCCCGTGTCTCGACATTAACCCATTATAAGATTGATTCAAATACAGTGGTATGAAACTTCTGAGAATTGTTTCCGCCTTTTTCTTTAATCCTTCTGAAAAGAATATACAGTGGTACACCGGACACCAAGAAAACACCTGTGATCTTATTTTTGATGAGTTTGGTCATTTATCTGTTCGTGACCGCATATCACACAACCACGACTCATAATGATCAAATGCCTTGTTTAAAGTGAAACCTCTCTAAGCCGGACACCCCGAGGACCTCCCAGGGTGTCAGGTTTATAGAGGTTTCACTGTATGGAGAAATAAACAAAATAATCAGATTTTTTTTTAAAAGGTGTTGTATCTATAGACTTCAATACGTTACTATTACAACATTTATCTTACCACTTTATCTTATGTAGTCAGTCGTCAACTTAAGAATAGTGTTTTTCATTGAAACACACACCTTTCAACAGATCAATTCCTTTAACATCCCTCGGGAGCGAGTCTGACTTTTTTACGCCAGTTTCGGCTGCATTCAGACCGAATCTGTTTGCCTTGTCTCGAACAGAGAATTTGGCTGTGTCCGCTTCATCGCCAATCCCACTGTCTGTCATCTCCTTGTTGCTTTCTGTACTGACGTCCAGCTCTCCCGCTACAAGGTAAAATATAAGGTTCGACCATGTCCAGCTGTGGGAAAAAGTTTGCTGTGGTACGAGGAAACTGTTTGAACCCCAAGGCCGCAGGCCGCGGGTGCAAACAGTTCCAGAGTGCCACGGCAAACGCTTACCCATGGCTGGACATGGTCAAACGTTATTGTTACATTTCCATCAGAAATATCATGTAATTTGTGCATATATGCAGATAATCTGCTCCATTGAAACAGCTGATTTACACATACATATTCCGGGGCCTCATCAATTTCAAAATTTCAGTGCGACCATTGTGAACTGTAGCCTATTTCACCAACATTGCAATATTACTTTTCTAGCAAAGTATACTTTGAGGGAGAAATTTTCAATTTTACGATAAATTTATTAATTTTTATTATACTGAATTTATTACATTTTCACAGCCATTATGAACGAATATTATCCACAGAGAGCTTCACTCACTGAAATACCAATGTGATTTTGTTGTACTGGTTTAAAAGTGGGACAGATTTAATCTTAAAGATTCCATTGAAATCTATATAATTATGGTTTTTACTGGAGAAATGGGGTGTGTGAGGAGTGTGGACTCGTATAAGCCTGCACTCTGGAAAATTCTCATCTGAACCTGCCCTACTCATTGTGAAACACCCACTCTAAGAAACAGTATGTAATAGTTACAGTTCATATATTGAATTTTAATAAATTAATTCCGTAACGAGCGAGAAATTTATTTATTAAATATGTGAACTATAACATACTTATTGTTTACCAGCCCAGTCGCGAAGCTCCGCCCCTAAACGTGATTTTGAATCGCTGTACTAGCATGTGATTGGCGGTGTGACACGAAGTGAGCGCGTATGTGGGCGATAATATGCTATACGTCTCGTGAACTGATGACATCAAGGCGTAAAATCAGTTGTAAATATAGCGGCTGAACATTTAATGATTAATTCCATAGATATTGGGGAAAGTGTCGCAATACGCGATTAAATGAGACGAAATGCTGTTCTTTCATTGGTCGAGAAATTAGGGTAAACGATAAAGGCCCTTACCAAGTTGCAGAAGTCAGCCAGCAGTACTAGGAGGTAGACAGGCCACAAATGCGATAGGCCCCATTTCTCCAGTCACAAGTGATTATACCAGGTTATGTTGTTTATTCCTTTGACATCATGAACAGACATACTCTTTAACCCATTGAAGTCTAACGATACCATAACTTTTGTTCAAAAAGAAATCTGATTTTCTAGTTTATTTCTCAATAAAAGTATATGTTGTTACCACTTATTGAACCATTCTAGAAAATTTCATGCTATTTTAATGGTATGCCGTCTGGGTTTAACCAGGCACATGGGAGATCTAGTTTAGTAAGAAATTCTACAGGATAACATGGATTAACCCTTTAAACACTACAGACCATTTATGCTGTGTTTGCAAACAGTGTAGATCCAGATGAGACGGCTCGTACTAACGAGCCGTCTCATCAGGATCTGCACGTTTTGCAAGTAATTTTCATTTTGTCTAAAACAAAACACCCCCTTCTTATAAATAGTTTTGTCTGAAAATTATTTTGGAACGATTGGATTGGCCCTTAAATGAACATATCACAGTCCATTTAGTTATTTAGGGTTGAAGGTTTAACTAACCTTTAGCCAAGTCTGGAGAACCTGATTTCCGTTCAAGCCAGCTGCCGTCTGTTTTATCCGAAGACAATCTATCCCTGTTCAGTGACCCATATTTATTACAATCCGAAGGCCTGGAATCCTTTGGGAGTGACCCAGCTTTTGGTTTAATATCCTTATTTTTATCCTCTCTTTCATCATCATCCGATTTCCGGAATTTCGATATTTTGTCCTTCACGGATAATTTCAATGTATCGGACTCATAAACAACACCACCCTCATCCTTTTTCGCCGTAACGTGTGGTAGCACTGTCTCCAGACTGCTAGTCAGTTCTGAGGGGAGAGAATATCATGCCAAATGTGAAGTCAAAGAAATGCATGCAAAATGTAAACAAGAACAAAAGCCAGCATACTGTAAAATGGAACAAAAACATACAAAACATTCAAGTTGTCAAAAGTGTAAAGAAGGCTTGTGAATGATGGATGAAAATATTTTCCGGCCTTCGTCCAGTATTCCCGCGACTTTTCCAAGTTTATATCCCCGATAAATTCATTCCTTATAATTCCAGCATTAGAAATAAATTCATCAAGAAAATGTGTTTATTTTGACAGACGGCAGCCATTTGTTTACATTGACAGCACTGACAGCGCACCTGTAGAAAGTAATTCGGCGTGAGATATCGAGTTTACTGGGATATACATTTTGGACAGAGACTTGCTACGGGCCAATCAATTGTGTAAATATTTTTGTGCTGGACTTATGGATGGACAGGTCCTTATAACATTCAGGTGTACTATCAAACTCATACAATGCTGAATAATATTTTGAAATCTGATTGTTTAACCCTTAGACCGCTATCTTATTTTTTTTATCGTCTGCTGTTCATTTTCTATTTTCCATTTTTATCATCAAAAACATGCTTTGACAGCACTTCAGAATCATTTCCATTGGAAATGATTCTGAAGTTCTGTCAAACCATGTTTTTATTAAGAAATAAAGCAAGATATAAAAGCAACAGCAGACGACAATTGTTGTGAATAGCGGTCTAAGGGTTATGTTCATTTTTTCTTATTAAAACATGCTTTGTTAGCATACATGTATAGTAGTCCGTGGGAGGTGATTCTCATAGGCTGGCAAAATATATTTTTGTTCACAAATAAGACAACAGAAAGTCATTCCGAAAGTAAGAATAAATAGATCTGCTTAATTATGCCCCTGTCATATATCGAGGGGTACATAGTTTCTGTATGTCCATCTGTCCGTCCGTACATCCGCCCGCCCATCTGTCCGTCCGTAAGATTTGCATTAAAGTTTTTGTTTGTCAGTTCAGGCGGAGGCCGGGGTATCCGTGAACCTCTGTTCACTTGTTCCAGTTATCTCAACAATATCTCACATGAAAAGGTTCATATAACTAGATGGCCGCGGCCTGCATCTCGCGCCTTGCGGCGAGGCATGGACACTAAAAAAAGAGATATAGTAGACAGAAAAACTTTAACTAAAAACGTTTAACCGGACACACGATTAACCAAAAACTTTAACCAGGTGCCGACTATATCGCGCTTTCCGCAAGCGGGCGCGACAAAAATGAGCAAATGCACTGATTAACTCTTTGCATACTGGGAAATTTGTGGGCTATAAATAGTTTGAAAATAGCAGATGACAATTCATCATATTTTCTTGTATTTCTCACCGTAAATATCATGAATATGTCTTGGAATTTCATTAGAATTGAGGACTCAATTCTAATGAAATTTCAAGATATATTTACAGAGAGAAATAAAACATATACTCCTAATTGGTTTGGCGGATATTTTCGCCGCTAGCATGCAAAGAGTTAAGGCGCGGTTCCAGTAAGGAAAGGTATGATAAATGTGCTAGACTACTGTAGCCAATTTCACCAAAATTGCAAAGTATACTTTATCTTGCTAAGTACACTTTGAGGGAGAAATTTTCAAAGGAAGGATACATTTATTAATTTTTATTACACTGAATTTATTACATTATCACAGCCATTTTGGCTGTGATAATGTAATAAATTCAGTATAATAATTCTCCATACTTTTAATCATCAAATATATGCAGTCATTAGTTCTATATGAAATAATCCATTTCGTGTAAAATAAATGATTACTCTGTCAAAGTATACTTTACTAGACAAGTATGCTTACCAATTTTGGGGAAATCGGCTACTGGTACGGTATACATCATGCACATATGCAGTATTATCTGGCACAGCAAACTCGTGCTACTACAGTGGAAAATACCAGACACCCTAAACATATATTTGTCGCAGGTGAAAGAATTGCACCTGTGCGAATATTCAAATTTGATACATGTAGACCACATAGGTAGCAAATCTGGCTTGATAATATATTTTATGTATTGCAAAATGAATTTACTGTCAACTTTCACTGGATTATTGTTTTCACTGTAATTTTGACATATATGAGGTGCAGTCATAAAGTTCTCAGACTTTCTTGATAAAATATTTAATATAACTATATCACACTGTTCATCTTTAGATGAAATTTACCCGTGGTCAAATCAAATTGTTCTGAAAATATAAACATAGTTTTCGACAAACCGTTTGCACATAATGCATTCCTATAGCAACAAAATAACGTCATACAGGCAGTTGAAAAATCCAAAGTTTCATGAAATACCTGTGTATCGAGTTTCACAGTTCTGGAGAGTACCGGTATATGGCACCAGACCCTAAAGAGATGTGTGAACTATGCACTGACCCACTTTCGACTTCGTTCATTTGAAAACAAACATATTATGTAAAACACATGCAGGTATTGCATGAAATTCAAAGTAAAAATTTATGGACGGAGCAACGTTTGGTGGTTATTTCAGCATTTTGTTGCATAGTGACTCTAATTCACGCGTGTGTATTCTGACATGGTGGTGCAATATCATTGCAGGTCAATTACACATGTATATTACATGCTACCCAGTGATTTACAGAGATTCTAGTAGGAAATATTTCCTCCTAGACGTTCGCGAGACGTAATTGACGCCTTTTCCGGCGAAGAAGCAAGTCATATCGGATTTACCAGAGGCCTTATAATAAATTCAAAATGGTAGTTTGAATAAACTCTATAAACATGATAAAGTAAATTATCTGCAGGTTATTAATCCATGGTTAACAGAATCAAGTGTTGAATGGCATTATAGACCAAATATGCATTATAGGTACATGCCCACTCATTAGGCCCAAAACGTTCTACATATCAGAGACATCATCTGAGACATTTTCTGGCAAAATAAACATTCATTCACCATCACCCCACGTATTGATTGGCATTATTATACATTTTATATCATACAAAAATTTCCTCATTTGCATATGAAAATAGCCTGATAACAACGCAAGACGACATCAAACTGCTCCGAAGCGATATAGATGTCTGTGAATAAACGACTACTGTACACAATTACATGACACTGATATGTCATTGTCTGCAGAACTGAACCAGCTTTCTAATGACATATATCACAACTGATTTGACCAAATGTTTCTTTAGATATAAACACAGTCCTCAAACTTTATGACTGCACCTTGTACAATGGAACCTCTCTAAACCACAGGTTGAAGTAACGGACCGAGATTATTTTTTAGCTTATTTTTTTCTTCATTTATTGATGCTTTTAGGCATATTTAATGAATTAAATATGCCTAAAAGCATCAATAAACGAAAACAAAATAAGCTCAAAATTTGTTTAGCTTATTTTATTTTCATTTATTGATGCTTTTAGGCATATTTAATGTATTTATAAACCTCGGTCCGTTACTTCAACCTGTGCTCTAAACCAGACACCCTGGGAGGTCCCAGGTACAGTGGAACCTCTCTAAACCTCTCTAATAGTAAACTAACCGTTATTGGCTATATTAATTTACTCTTATTTGACCCAGTCTGTGAAGACCCAATTCCCACCCAACCTCACATGTGGATGTGACTGGAGAAATGGGGTTTACGTGATTTATTACCAGTGTATAACCTGATCAAATAGCACACCCATGTAGCCTGATAACAATCTATATTGATTGTTACAAACATGATGGGTGTTTTATTTATGCACATGCTGATCCGGATCTACACTGGTCGTAAAACCCACTTCTCCAGTCACAGCCGCATATGTGACCCAGCAATAACATGCCATAACAAATGTAGAAAGTTGGGCAGGGCTCCAGATAAGGAATTAGTAATTGAGAATTGTCACTCCATCATTTCTGAAGCAATTGGGTATTTCAACATTATAATTGGGTAAAATAAAATCACACTACTGTTTACACATCAACAGACAGTAATTATTGAATAATTTGCTCCAAAATGAAAACATGTCTTGGCATTTCATTAGAATTGCATCCAAGATGTGTTTTCATGGAAAATAAGACAAATATGCTATATTTGTGGTTTGTTTATTGTTTTCTGCAGCATGATAAAGGTACACAAAGTTTGTATTGCTTTTTGATACTCGCTACTTCTGATTTCAATTGGGTTTTTGTCAATTTTAATTGGGTATTTAAGCAAATATGCAGCTTATCTGGAGCCCTGAAGCTGGGTATGATAATTATATGATGGCAAAATCACACACAAGATGCCCTATGTCAGACTACTGTACCTACCATTGGAACGCTTCATCTTCACTAACATAAAATGGAAAGGTAGTTTGATTGATTTATCAATTGGCTGGTTGACTGAATGGGGTGTAAAGACTATATTAAATGGGTCAGTAATCCATAGTAATATTGGGATATTGCTAATTTAGTGTGCACTCAAAATTCAACATCTACATCTGATGCCAGGTGCCCTTTTAGTTGGTATTTATGACAAACAAGACATGTGGCCTGTCGGCACACGAATGCCCCCGGTGGCAGATTGGAGAAACTGTGGCAAAGTTAATTAAGCAAAAGGGATAATTATTTCACAGTTATGAAGGTGAAAAGGTCAGGGTCATATTAAGGGCAGCATGGATGTGTGACATTGTTCCACCAGTATGATGTATTGAAATATTAAAGTAATCCATCAAGGGATATAGAAGTTAAGACCAAATTGAGAAACTCCAGCGAACTTCTTAATGTGTGAAAAAGTTAAGTTCAAAGTTGTGAAGGTCAAAAGGTCAAGGTCATATTAAGGGCAGCATGGATGGGTGGCATTTGTCCTCAAGAATGATGTATTGAAATATTAAAAGTAATCCATCAAGGGATATAGAAGTTATTACAGAATTGAGAAACTCTGGCAAACTTCTTAATGTGTGAAAATGTTCAAAGTTTTGAATGTCAAAAAGTCATGGTCAAAAGGTCAACGTCACGTTAAGGGCAGCATGGATGTGTGGCAATTGTCCACAAGTATGCTGTGTTCAGATATTTAAGTAGTATTTAAGAAGTTATGACAGAATTGAGAAACTCCTGGCGAACTCTTAATGTACCAGACAGACACACGGACGGAACACAGTCCAAACACTATATGCCTCCGGCTCTACCGAGACTGGGGGCATAAAAATGTGAGACCACAGATTAAACTAGATGGCCATGTCCCGCATGTCGAGCCCGCCGAGGCTTTGATAATATACCGAAAAACTTTAACCAAAAACTTTAATTGGACGCACCGGATGCCAATGTGCCGACTATATTGCTGTCTGCAAGCGGGTGCCACAATAAAATTATTTAAATTATTCTAAGAGCAAAATGTGCATTCACCCAAATGTAAATATCTGTCTAAGTCTTCTGGACTTATAACCAGACCAACCATCATTATATATCACTTGCACACCCAGGTCTTCACTGTTCGATGGCACCTCGGTGACAAGTCGCACCCAAAAGACAAGTGGGATGGAATATTTTAGGCGGGGATTGAACCCACAAATTCTAGTATTGTAATCCAGTGCCATAACCTCTAGGCCACAACCCATGCCTGTCTCTAACAACAAGAATTCTGCCACGGAAGCAGTGTCGCGCTTGCCGAGGCATTTGACAGTAACATGATCATGGGCATGTGCTAAAGTAAGCATCACAAAAACCGTCGGAGACGTGCATGTTTAAAATACGAAAAAGATCAAGGTTGAAGAATCTTTTTGACATAAAAAAAAGTGTTTCCACAACCATGCGAAGGTCAAAATGGTCAAGTTCATGTTAATGGTGGCATGAGTGTGTTCCAAATGCTTACATGTATCAAGTGTCCAAATATTGAAGCAATCCATCAAGTAATATTAATGTTACACAATGATGAAGAAACTTTCACAAACTTTTTGACCCAAAGAATGGCTAAGTGTTTCCGCAAAAATATGAAGATTAAAAGGGTCAAGGTCATGTTAATGGCAGCATCAGTTTGTTCCAAATGCTCACATGTATCAAGTGTCCAACATTGTAGCAATCCCTCAAGTAATATTAAAGTTATACCATGATGAAGAAGCTTGTACAGATATTTTGGACGACGACAACGACAATGATGGAAAAGCGGCGACGACTATAGTCGCGACTTCTGCTAAAGTAGGCGCGACAAAACCGAAGACCAGGGGGCTGTTTCACTACACTTAGTACAACTAAAATGTTTGTAAGTGCAAAATTATGATAGTCTGTAAATTTCACATTAAAAATGTTTTCTTTTAAACAATTGTTGGATTTACATTTATTGAGCATAGGCTGCATATGCAGTCTATGCTCAATAAATGTAAATTCATCAATTGAAATTTCCAGACGATCCTAAATTTGCACTTACGGTCCCCTGTATCTGACTGCTTGCGAGGGAGAGTTGATCTGGGGTTACATTAAAGTCTATTAAAAATCTAATTAAGCCCATTTTATTATAATGTATCACACATAGCGACCAACCTGCTTCTTCCGTTGTTGACAGACTCTTTCTGGGTGCCGGCTTCGGTTTTGTCGCTGATGGCGGTCGCTTCGGGCGTGTCTGTGGCGCAGGCCGTTTTAGGACTGAAATAGAAATGGTGTAAGTACAGTATATACTACTTGAACATATTGCAAATTTACCATTTCACACGTAAGATTCCAAAATTGACTTTTCCGAGGGCATTTTTTTACTATTCCACTGAGAATTTCATTTTAGAATTGAACAATATTGACAAATGCTGTAGATTCCGATGAGACAGCTCGTTAGGAGCCGGCTCATCTTGATCTACATGTCCAGTGTTTGTACATGTTGGCCTTATGGTCAGTTTGAAAGGGTAAACCCTTTCAGGCCTGGATATCTTATATTGACTAGTCTAGTATAGTAATTTTAGACTAGTTCATTAATCAGAAATGGATTCCAAATTGGAAAAGATTCTAAAGTGCTGTGAAACCATTTTTTTTCTCGAAAAATACAAAATACAAAATATAGAACAACAGCAGACAATACATTTAGTTTCCAGCATTCTAAGGGTTAAGTAGTGTCTTGATAAGTTTGAAGTTGTTATCAATGCCTTATATTCTATATATACCTGCTGGTCTTGGTACATCTGCAGGTTTATTATTTGGAGTCGGCATTTCTTCCATAGCTGTTGCCTGTTGTGGAGGTGCGACCTTCGACCCGTCACTAACTTTGGTTTCTTCCTTTGCTACATTCTGGTGTGTAGGTGTTGCTTTGGTTCCTTCATTGGCTTTGCTGTTCTTTGCACTTGTCTGTTGTGTCGGAGTGGCCTGCTTTGCGTCACTAGCAACACCTTCCTTTGCAACTTTCTGTGATGTAGGTGGGGTCTTGGTAACCTTGCTGTCAGAAGATAATGCCGTATTGGTATCAGGCTTCTTTGCAACAGGCACCTTATTCCGGTCACCGACAGATTTCAGGTTTTTCAGACCAAATTTTACAGATGTCTCCTTTTCGTCTGGCGACTTATCTGGCAGCTTTGGTCCTGATGGCATCTGAAATATATGCAGTGAAACCTCTGAAAACCAGACACAATGGGACAGAGCTCCAGATAAGCTGCGTATTTGCTTAAATATCCAATTAAATTTGCCAAAAACCCAATTGAAATCAGCAGTAGCGATTATCAACAAGAGCTGTAGGAGAACAGCATAGCTCGACTACGAGGGTTGTTGATGTACACATAGCTTGACAAACAAGGTGGCTGCGGCCTGCATAAAAACCTTAACCAAGGTTGACTAAAAAACTTAACCAAGGGAAATTAAGTAAGTAATTCAAGGTTAAATGTAGGTCAATGACAGATATAGGTCAGGGGTTATTGATGTACATCACTAGGAGATGAAGTTTTGCAAGTATGGTTGCTGTAGGCCCAGGAGTATTCCATATACAAGCTTGACTAAAAACCTTAACCAAGGGGAAATAACTAAGTAATCCAAGGATAAAAGTAGGTCAAGGTCAAATATAGGTCAGGGATTATTGATGTACATCACTAGGAGATGAAGTTGTCCAAGTATGGTTGATGTAGGCCCATGAGTATTCCATACACAAGCTTGACTATAAACATTAACCAAGTAATTCAAGGTTAAATGTAGGTGAAGGTAAAATATAGGTCAGGGGTTATTGATGTAGATCCCTACGAGAAAAAGTTATCCAAGTATGGTGTCTGTATGCACAATAGTATTCCATATACAAGCTTGACTAAAAACCTTAACCAAGGTTGACTAAAAACCTTCCCAAAGGGGAATTAACTAAGTAATTCAAGAGGAAATGTAGGTCAAGGTCAAATATAGATCAGGGGTTATTGATGTACATCACTAGGAGATGAAATTGTCCAAGTATGGTGGGTGTAGGGTTGACCTTTGACCTTCAACTGTGACCTTGACCTTGGACGTAGGTGCGTGGTTATTGATCGCGACACACCTTCTCATCATGAGAAACATTTGTGCCAAGCCATTTGATAATCCATGCATCGGTGTAGAAGATATAGAGCGGAAGGGAATTTCGATAGGTTTGACCTTTGACCTTCAACTGTGACCTTGACCTTGGACGTAGGTGCGTGGTTATTGATCGCGACACAACTTCTCATCATGAGAAACATTTGTGCCAAGCCATTTGATAATCCATGCATGGGTGTAGAAGATATAGAGCGGAAGGGAATTTCCAACAGACCGACAGATGTGACCTTGACCTTGGACGTAGGTGCGTGGTTATTGATCGCGACACACCTTCTCATCATGAGAAACATTTGTGCAAAGCCATTTGATAATCCATGCATCGGTTTAGAAGCTATAGAGCGGAAGGGAATTTCGATAGGTTTGACCTGTGAACTTCAACTGTGACCTTGACCTTGGACGTAGGTGCGTGGTTATTGATCGAGACACACCTTCTCATCATGATAAACATTTGTGCCAAGCCATTTGATAATCCATGCATCGGTGTAGAAGATATAGAGCGGAAGGGAATTTCCAACAGACCGACAGATGTGACCTTGACCTTGGACGTAGGTGCGTGGTTATTGATCGCGACACACCTTCTCATCATGAGAAACATTTGTGCCAAGCCATTTGATAATCCATGCATCGGTTTAGAAGATATAGAGCGGAAGGGAATTTCGATAGGTTTGACCTTTGAACTTCAACTGTGACCTTGACCTTGGACGTAGGTGCGTGGTTATTGATCGAGACACACCTTCTCATCATGAGAAACATTTGTGCCAAGCCATTTGATAATCCATGCATCGGTGTAGAAGATATAGAGTGGAAGGGAATTTCCAACAGACCGACCGACAGACCGACAGACCGACAGACCGACCGACCGACAGACCGACAAGCTGACTCCTATATACCCCCGACAAACTTTGTTTGTGGGGGTATAATAATCCATAACCCCGGGGTCGAATCAGAAATCAAAATAAACTTTGCACATCTACTCATCATAAGGAAGCTACATACCAAGTTCCAGGGGGCCGTTTCACTAAACTTCCTATGACTAAAATGTTTGTAAGTGCAAAATTATAATAGCCTGTAAATTTCACATTAATAATGTTTTCTTGTAAATAAGTGTTGGATTTAAAAGTTTTACTGGTTACAAGGCAAAATTGCGATAGGACGGACGGACAAGGGTAACACTAAATGCACCCTCCACTATCGTGGTGGGGCATAAAATGCACCGGTTTCGTGACGAGATGCCACTCAACTCTACTTAGAGCTATTGCATGAAAGTATTTTTCATCTAGTAACTGGCGCAAATTTCTTGTGCCAGTTACTAGACGAAAATGTTTATGCATAGTCTTCTGCATGTAGCTGAATGAGAATTTGTCAGGAATCAGGCGCATATTTTGACGTGCAACATTTTATGCTGGCGCCAGCACGAGTGATTTGGATCAATTTGTTTCACTGATAACAACAGTATTGCAACTTCAGTGACTAAGTTATGAACATGCTGATCTTGGACTATGCTGGTCGCAAATGTCATAAGGTAACTGTTCACAGGCGAAGGTAAAACTATGGTGTATTTTTGTTCACAACAATATTAGCCATTACAATGCTGAATTAAAATGTGTCGTCTGTTTATTTTTTATTTTCCATTTTTCTTGTCAAAAACATGCTTTGACAGCACTTTAGAATCATTTCCTTTGCAAATGATTCTAAAATGCTGCCAAACCATGTTTTTATTGAGAGAGAAGACAACATAAACTAGAAAATGTGTTCATAGAACACGGATGCCCCACATATCGCTTTGATAATAAATGAGGCCAAATTCCAAGTGAATTTTTTTTTTACCTGAGCGTTAAAGTTTTTGAAGCACCAAGTATGTGACCTTGACCCTGGGCTTGGCGGGGGCAGGACAAACGTGGATTTGGCACAGGACAGTAGAGGACCATTAGAGCAATGCGTATATGAAGTATGAAGCTGATCGGTGAAAGAAAACAGAAATTATAAGATATTTACCTGAGCGTTAAAGTTTTTTGAATTTTTGAAGCACCAAGTATGTGACCTTGACCCTGGGTTGGGCTTGGCGGGGGCAGGACGAACGTGGATTTGGCACAGGGTGGTAGAGGACCATTAGAGCAATGCGTATATGAAGTATGAAGCTGATCCGTGAAAGAAAACAGAAATTATAAGATATTTACCTGAGCGTTAAAGTTTTTGAAGCACTAAGTATGTGACCTTGACCCTGGGCTTGGCGGGGGTAGGACAAATGTGGATTTGGCACAGGACAGTAGAGGACCATTAGAGCAATGCGTATATGAAGTATGAAGCTGATCCGTGGAAGGGAACAGAAATTATAAGATATTTACCCGAGCGTTAAAGTTTTTGAAGCACCAAATATGTGACCTTGACCCTGGGCTTGGCAGGGGCAGGACAAACGTAGATTTGGCACAAGGCAGTAAAGGACCATTAGAGCAATGCGTATATGAAGTATGAAGCTGATCCATGAAAGAAAACAGAAATTATACGATATTTACCTGAGCGTTAAAGTTTTTGAAGCACTAAGTATGTGACCTTGACCCTGGGCTTGGCGGGGGCAGGACGAACGTGGATTTGGCACAGGACAGTAGAGGACCATTAGAGTAATGTGTATATGAAGTATGAAGCTGATCCATGGAAGGAAACAGAAATTATAAGATATTTACTCGAGCGTTAAAGTTTTTGAAGCACTAAGTATGTGACCTTGACCCTGGGCTTGGCGGGGGCAGGACGAACATGGATTTGACGGACGGACGGGACGGACGGACGGACGGGACGGACGTTCTTACAGTACTATACTTATGTGGCTTATCACATGTTAAATATTAGCCACATAAAACGATTTTTAGCCACATAAAAGGATTTTTTAGGTGGCTAATTGTAACCAACCCTATCCTTTACTAAGTCCATAACCCTGTGGGGCTAGCCACATAAGTACCCTAATGTGTGCCCGGACAGACGGACGGACGGACGGACGGGACGGACGGACGGACAAGGGTAACACTATATGCCCCCTCCACTATCGTGGTGGGGCATAAAAATAACAGCAGACGACAACTTTCGGTTCCAGAATTCTATGGGTTAGAATCCTGTTGATGTGAATGTAGGATGGAGATACCATAGATTTTCTCTTCTCCTGTTTCTGTTTCAGTTGAGCCATGATGTCGACCCCGAACCCCAACCCCACAGACTTCTTCGATTTAGAGGATGTCAACTCCGGGACTGGTTCCTCTTCCTGGGTCAACGATTCCCCTTCCTGCAGGGTTAGTGATTCCCGGCTGGGGACCACTGGGGGCTCTGGTTGGCTGGGAGATGGTTCTGTTTGGTCGGTATTGGGTTTGGGTTTGTCATCTTTAACACCGACTTCAACTTCAGTCTTCTTTTCATCCTCTGTAAAGAAATCAATCTCTGAGAAAGTTGATATCACCCTCATGCTACTACGGTTGCAGATTGCTAACACATTATTTGCTGTTGTTGCTTGCATGTTACGGGTGTGCAAGACCTTAGACATCCGTGGAAATGCAACAAAATTTGAATGTAATTATCACAATGTGCTTCATTAGCTGAATACAAGGTTATAATTCTGGCAATGTGAATCAAACCCAGGGGGCCTTTTCACTAAACTTCTTACGACTAAAATGTTCGTAAGTGCAAAATTATGATAGTCTGTAAATTTCACATTAACAATGTTTTCTTGTACATAATTATTGGATTTACATTTATTGAGCATAGGCTGCATATGCAGCCTATGCTCAATAAATGTAAATCAATCAATTGAAATTTACAGACGATCTTAAATTTGCACTTACGAACATTTTAGTCGTACAAAGTTTAGTAAAACTGGCCCCAGGTCTCTGGATTGGGAGTCATACATGCTATCCACTCACCCACACCTCCGTTCTATCTGCTTTGGCAGATAGATCATCTGAAGCTTTCTAAAGTTGTTTGATGAAGTTTGAAAACCAGTTTATAGTCTGAAATGTTGGCATTGCACATCTATCAATGCAAATCTTTCAACCAACAACTTTTACTATAAAGTTTAAAATCATATGTGCAAACACTGCATGTGTATGTGGAGCTGGCCCATCAGGATATGAAGTATTTTTTTTCAAATATTTGTGGCTGTGACTCAAAGAAATGGCTTATGGGATTTCTGACCACTGTATCTCCTGATCAAATAGCACACTCATGTAGCCTGACAACGATATTTATCCTGTAGAGATAGGGGGGGGGGGAGAGATCTATTAGTATAACTAGATTAACTAGATTAACTAGATGGCCGTGGCCTGCATGTCGCGCCCGCCAAGGCTTTGATTGTATACCGAAAAACTTTAACCAAAAACTTTAACCAGGACACACGTACGTACATATGTATGGTCATACGGACATACAAATGTATGCAAATGTGCCGACTATATCGCGCTGTCCGCAAGCGGGCACGACAAAAATGGTGAAGTAAAACTCCAGTTATTGCATGGCCAAGTAAGTTTCCACAGCAGATATGGAAAATTGAAAATGGTCATCAAGTGCCGATAATGTTTTAACCGTTAGACCGCTATCTTATTTCTTTTGTTGTCTGCTGTTTATTTTCTATTTTCCATTTTTATCATCAAAAACATGCTTTGACAGCACTTTAGAATAATTTACAACATGCTTTGACAGCACTTCAGAATCATTTCCATTGGAAATGATTCTGAAGTGCTGTCAAACCATCAATAGGTATGTTAAACATCAATAGGTATCTTCAACTTGCCATGATAAATATATATCCAAAAGTTTAATACACCTAGAGTAATTGATACAAAGATAGACAAAGATACTGAATGTGAAAATGGCCACCTCTGGGGGATAGCTTATTAATATTTTGGAAAGTCTAAGGTGATTTCCTCTTGCCATAATAAAGATGTTTACCAAATTTGGTAAAGATCCATCAAAAGGAACTTGAATAATCACATGGACCAGGATACAGTAGCCTATTTCATCAACATTGCAAAGTATACTTTACTAGCAAAGTATACTTTGAGGGAGTAATCATTTATTTTTCCTGAAATGCATTATTTCATATAGAACTAACAAATGCATATATTTCAAGATTAAAAGTATGCAGAATTATTATACTGAGTTTATTACATTATCACAGCCAAAATTGGCTGTGATAATGTAATAAATTCAGTATAATAAAAATTAATAAATTTATCATAAAATTGAAAATTTCTCCCTCAAAGTATACTTTGCTACTAAAGTATACTTTGCAATGTTGATGAAATAGGCTACAGGATACAGAATGCAAACAGAAATGTGTTCACGGTACAGAAATGCTCCCACTGGCAGCATAATATCAATGAAAACTGTAGGAATAGTGGGCCGTAAGCACATGTGACATGATTACACAAATGTGGTCTACATACAGTATTGTATGCCAACATGGTGAAAAGCAATGTTAAGTTTTAGCAGGATATCAATAGGGTTCTTCCTCTTGATGTGGTACCATGTGCCAAATATGGTTAAGATCTGCACAGTAGAACTTGAGTTAGCATGTGAATAAGCTGTGCCCACCAACCACTCAAGGTGAATACATAATATGTCCCATTTTGTTCCAACGGGCATATAACAGGAGTTGTCAGAAGACAACGAAGCTCGCCTGTTGGCAGCCTTCACTCATATAACAAGAGCTGTAGGAGAACAGCATAGCTCGACTACGACGGTTTTCGATGTACACATAGCTTGACAAAGAAGGTGGCTGCGGCCTGCATAAAAACCTTAGTCTATGATACAATTTGCATATAGGCCCTAATTAAGGTTTTGGTTGCAACCCCCCTCTGCCCTTAGTTTTTTTGCATCATCTTCAAGGAAAATATATCTACTATCAGAATCTGCTTGTTGCCAGCGAAAAAAAGTGTCCAAAATGGGTGGCAACAAGCTATTTATAGACACACCCTCGCATTTTCTGTTATCCCAAAAAATGACATATTTTAATGAGACTTGACCAAGTTATATAATTTTAATCAAATCATGTGGTATTTTTACACATTTTGTGAGAGGTTGGGAACTATTGAATAGTATAATGTACAATTAAACAAAAGCGGACAATCCAAAAGTCATAATTTTTTCACTTTATTACCCCACCCACCCATTTTCAATGGTGAAATATACATGGTAATACCTTCATGAAAACATGGTAATTTTTCACTTTTTTTCAATGTCATCTAGTAGTGACTATTAAACATATCCAGCGCATATACGTTCAATATTTGGTGTCTATCGTCAAATATACAAAGTGAAAAACAACGTATATTTTACAATTCCCCACCCACATAATTTTACAATGGTAACTTCACTGGCATTCAATATTTTGCAATGGCAAATGCTTTTAAGTGGGTGATATGTACAACCGACTACTTATATATATAATAATAGTGCTTACACTAGCAGCGGATAATATTTGTCAATTTCAAAATGGCCGCCAGAGTGATAATATCCGTTATGTGTACAGCAAAATAGTGGCTCGAAAATGATGGGAAGGTTACACATAACAATCTATCGGTATTAACCCTTTCACTCCTAAATAAATGGAATGGACTGTGATATGTTACCTTTGCAGTCAATCAAATGGTCACAAAATGGCAGCCAGACTAGTCTATTTTGAAAAGGGGGTGTTTTTCGTCCCCAAAATATGAAAATTACTTGCAAAAAGTGCAGATCCTGATGAGACGGCTCGTCACGAGCCGGCTCATCTGGATCTACAGATTTTGCCACCAAAACCGCTTTACAGGACTGTAGGGTTGAAAGGGTTAACAAGTCAATGGAACAGCAAAAAGTCAGCGGAGGATTACAACAACAACAACAAAAAATGTCAACATGCTTCGTCTGCTGTTCGACGAAACAACTACATAAACCATGATTTTCTGAGGCGTATTGCATGCCTAAGGTTGGTATGTACTACAGTATGATGTCCTATGATCTCGTCATGTATTGATGTGTTTTTCTGGTGTGTAGTAGTTGAAATAAATGAGATATGAATACTACCACTCCCCACCCACTCCAATATCCATTCAATTCCACTTGATCACCCCACCCAAGAGTCAAAATACCATTGTTACAGGCAAAACACAATTTTAAGTTTGTGTAAGACCCCCCCTGGCCAATTTTTTTCTGGATGTGGACTTAGTAATTTTAGCCCAATATATTTTTTTCGGGGGGGGGGGGGTCCGTGTTGTATACCTCTGAAGATGTTGATTTATATCAAAGTGAGCTTGTGTTGTGCTGTCAGTTGTACATATTATCTGTGACACAGATAAACGGACGGAATAAAACCCTGTCCGCGACGTTTTTGTGTGGTAGTGGTGTTCGACGGTTTGCAGGGATCGCCTGACTTTGTCGTACTTGTTGATTGTCAGGTGGACATTTAATATTAACTGGCAGTGCCAAAACATTGAACATGATCAAATCACCTCAAATTCAAAGTGTTTTAATTATTATTATTTGCAGATGTACAACTATATTTGCTACTATATGCAGAAATTATCCGTTTCATTCAGCATCCTGCAAATAATAAAAAATGTTTTTTACTTTCGAATATGGTTATGCTGGCATTGCTTTGTGGGTTGATGTTGAATTATATTTTCAGGTTTGAAGAAGATGTCCATGGAGAGCAGGAAGACGATTAACAGCTGTAGACTGAAACTAACCATATTGACAACATATATATAGAATAGACTAACACTACTAATAAACTATGGACGCCATAGACTTTAATCTGAATCCCAGATCTGTGACACCAACTGAAGACGGGTTCAGCTGGGACAAGTGCTTATGTCATAAGCCTGGTAATGAAGGCACTCTCACTAATTTCACCGATGTGAGTTGGGAAAAGCTACACAAGTGTGCCGAAATCAGACAGGACAATGTAACAGAAAACCTGAAAACAAGGTGGCATGAAGGTCCCCGGGGTGTATATCATAGATCGTGCTATCAAGAATACACACATAAACAGAAGATAGACAGAATCCAACTGAAACGAAAATCAGATACAAACACAGAACAAGCATCAACTTCCTTGTATGGTGAATCCACCATAAAACGAACATCGCGCTCTAGTGTTCCTGGTCGAGACTATGAAAAGTGTATTATATGTCAAGATGATAAGGTTTCGAGGGAAAACAGGCGGCTGGCTTGAACATTTACGAAAAACTGAAATGGACAAGGCAAGTGATACACTTTGAATGCAGCAGAAATTCGGAAGGATACTAGTCTTTTGCTACATATAAAGAATAAAGACCTTCCAGCACTGGATGTAAGATATCACAAATCTTGTTATGATCAGTATACAAACAAGAAAAGCACTGATGCAATTAAACCATCAAGTAGCCTAACTATTGAAGAAACGAGTAAATGTTATGAAACAGCCTTTCGAACACTCGCAGACGAAGTTAACCAACATGTAATTGTACAGTTAGATGTAATGAGGATGTCTTCTCTAAGACTTCGCTACGTTGAACTCTTACTCGACTTAGGAGTCAATGCAGACGACTATCGGACAGAAAAACGAAGAACGCCTGATCAAACCACTTCGGTGATCTGATTGAAATTTTGGCATCCTTCAGTGCGGATGAGGCAGAGTTTGTATTCGCGAACACTGTAGAGAAAGGACAGATTATTGAAGCTGGTGTTTCAGCAGTCATAACTGCTAGTGCAACTGTACCAATGGATGCAACAAGGGGCTCCAGTGAAGATGACGTAGTCAAACACTTACCATTGCGCCAAATATATCAGGAAACTAATAAAAGATGTTGGTGTGCAATGCCATGGCCACCAGCCCCAGAAGATTTAACAGAAGATAAAGTGAATATCCCAGTTCTCGTGTACAATTTCTGGCATGGATAATGTCAGATATTGGTTACACAGAAGCTCCGGCAGCAGAAAGGGTAGCGATCCCGGAGTATTTGCACCAAAAGGTTATATCTGTTGGACAGGACTTGGTGCACATTACAACAAATGACAGAGTTAAGACACCTAAACACATATTGCTACCAATGACCGTTAAAAATCTGACAGATGTTCACAGCTCATTACAATACTGAATCGATTCGGGCATGGAATATCCTATTCACAAGTACAGGAGATAGAAACTGCAGTTGCAGAAATCGCGTTGGATCGACCAGAAGGAGAAGTATTTGTACCTAGTAACACCGTCCCCAATGTGTTTGCCACATTTTGCTGGGACAACAATGACATAAATGAGGAAACTCTGACCGACGCGATACCACTCACTGCACTAATGGAATTGTGATCCAACGCCAAGTAGATAGTTGTGCACCAATGTTGCGAGGCGCAAGCAAACCAAAAACATAAGACATAGATCAGTCGAACCACCACACGCACCAGTTGTACTTCCATATAATGCAGGTAAACGAGTTGGTATAGAAGAACCAATTCCCATTGACTTGAAAATGTTCGGACAAACATGATGGAATGTCAGGAACCAGCAATGGAAAAGGACTTTGCTTGGTTTTCTTACGCGGTTGAACGTATGTGAATCACTGTTTGAATGGAATGATGAATGAATTACAACTCATCGCTGTTTGGACACCTTTCAATGCAAAACTGAGAGAGAACATGGCTCCACGACTGAGCAGAGTAGGGTATTGTCAAGTGATTGATGCCAGTCCATCTGATATGGCGACTGTTTACACTGTACTCAAAAGGTCTGTGGAAATGGCTGACAAACTGGAGCTGAACGATGTAGTTGCTGTCTTCGATCAAGCGATCTATGCAAAAGCTCTTGATGTTGTCTTGAAGTATCCTGTTGAATTTGACAGGGTCGTGCTTCGTATGGAGCTTTTCACACTGCGTGTACAATGTTATCGTAATTAGGCAAGCGATTTGGAGATGCTGGGCTAGCAGATGTACTCATAGAGTCCACACTCGTTGGAACTGGCTCAATATCAGGCGTACTTGATGGCAGGCACTATAATAGGGCGGTGCGTGTGCACAAAATTGTATTGGAGCACTCCTTCGTTTGCGCTGGCAGAGCTATGGTCAACACATGACAGACTCAAAATCAATTCCAGGAGTAGACCAGCAGAAAATCATTGACGGTGTCCGAACGTACGGTCTGCCTGTTCTGCTGAGACATTTGATGAGCTGAGAGCCTTACCGGACTTCACCAACCTGATCGACTCATATACTGACTTTGTACAGGGCATGACCGATCCGATGTGTCTATTCTGGAACTCGTACATCGACATGGTATCGCTGTTATTGCGTTTCATCCAGTTCCTCCACACGTGAAGGAGACTGGGAATCCCATCTGTCCCACACTCGCAACCATGATTCCTTGGTTCTTTCGCGTATGATCGGAACAAACTATGCTAGATACACTCCCGTGTACCTGTCACAGATGCTACTGTTGGAGAACACCAACCCTGAAGCACATCATATCTATTAAATGGAGAATTTGCTGTGCAGCGCAGTACTAACAATGGGTTTGGACAAGTTCCAGTCGATCAGACAATTGAGCAAACACTTAACAGGGATACAAAGACCAAGGGTGGAATAATCGGATTCAGCTTGAAAAAAGGGGGCAGTGCAACGTTGGATGATAACTGCACACACACGGGCCGCTATTACTCAGAATTGCCGTATCATGGCAGGATTGAAAGATGATGATAGAATACACAAACAGCATCACAACATAGGGTAAATCTAGATGAAACAGACGTCCAACGTGTGTCGGCCGTGTTTAATAACTGGACAAATCCATTTGAACCTCTAACGAGTTGTACAATGTTGCTTCCGGCGTGATTGCATCTGAGTCGTTGCGCGACAATCTCATAGACGCATATGTGAAAGGAGAGCATGAGATGAGCACATTTTGTAGCTGATCGCATTCAGACAAACACTACTGACTTCCATGCTCCGCTCCCTCAAATGAAGTTGAAAACATTCACTAGTGAGATACGTTCAAACAGGTAGTAAAATACCAGACCGTGAGAGTATAATGAAAGCAGATCGAAATCTGTTTGCAAGGCTACTTGTTATTGCACAAGCCCGCTCTTTGGATCTTCATGAGGTTATGAAACATGAATTGGGTCCGTACCCATGGTCAATTGCCACTGTTGATGATTCATTGGCAAAAACTACAAAGTCGACTATGATGACTTGATTGAGAAAGACACTGAGCCAGTCGAACATGTTCCTAGTAATGCAGCTAGAAAATAATTGATGGTATGGTGCTCTTACATTCACTGACAAATATTCCCGCTAACGTTTTCTGAACTGGCGACAGTATTATTACGGCATAATCACATATGGATTGACATTAAATTGTCGCGTGGACTTCGTAACTGATCAATATCCCGACATATCGATCAAGAACACTGAAAGGCTACGACGTTCTCGTGGGGGTACACTAGTGTTTCGAATTACCAACGGTGCTCAGAAGTTGCCCAGCGTCAATGGAAAAAGTTTCTCTCTGATGGACAAAACAAGACAGCACTCGTTGAATTCCTTGTAAGAGAATGGTCGGATCCTCGTTTCGCGTGCACACTGGAAGCGGTTGACCTCTATGTTGTGCAATGGAGAGCAATGTCGAAAGCTGAGTGCAGTTCAAGGCCATGTGCAGACTGAGGACATTCTGGAGTTTGTATTCCAACCATGAAGAGGCGGACACTCGCATGTTTCGTGCATGCTCTTCATGCAGCAAACCATGGACATGACTGTGTAGTAATCAGAACCGTTGATGTAGACGTTGAAATATTGGCCTGCATATTTATGCAGACACATACCAGCACGCCTCATCATCCACACAGGGACAAAGAATCGTGCTCGATATGTTGATATTAATGTAATAGGCAGAAAAACTGGTGTTGACGTGTGCAATGCATTACCCGGTCTACATGCTTTCACCGGCTGTGATTCTACTAGCTCATTCGCCGTCGAGGCAAGAAAAAGGCATTTGACATTGTGTCTACCAGAGAAACCATGTGTAACGCAATGCAACTGCTTGGTGGTTCGTTCAGCGTGAATGATGAACTGGTCGCATCATGTGAAGCCTTTGTTTGTGACATATATGGAAGGACTGGAACAGATGTTAATGAGCTGAGATATTCGTTACTATGTCACAAGAATATGCAAACACATAGACTTCCGCCGACTGCCGATGCTCTAGTGAACCATGTAAAGAGAGCAAACTACCAGCGGCGATATGGCGAGAATCCCTTGAACCACAATCTGATGTGCCAAGTCCAGACGGCAATGGATGGACAATCAAGGATGGGATACTTCGCATTGATTGGATGACACTTCCGCCAGCACCAGAAGCTGTAATGCAGCTTTTGAGTTGTGGGTGTAAGGGTAGCTGCGATACAAATAGGTGCTCGTGTCGATCAAATCAGTTACCCTGCACTGATGCTTGTAAATGCAGTGAACAATGTAAAAATCGTACCGATCTAGTTACACTTACCAGTGATGACTCTACTGATGAGTATGACTAGAACACCAGACAATGCATTTTTATTCTAGCAATAAAGGTATTGGCTACAGTAGTTTCTGTGGATCAAATTGTGCACATCTAACACCGGTCAGGTTTTTATGCGCAGAAACTAGTAGAGTCAACAGCTTTAATGCATGAATATTCAGCAGATGGTGTTCCCTTCAATGTTTGGTAAAATCAGTGACTGATCAAAACATAGTATATTACAGACAATGCATTGGAGACATTATGAAAAGAGCATTGTGGAATGCACAGTTGTCAGAATTGCTGTGAATCAACATAGAAACTGTTATTTTGATGCAATAAAATGTAACTACGACTTTCATAATAGCTGTCAGATTGTATTGTATTATCACCATGTTTGAAATGCAATAAATGCAATATGGATTGTCAAACTGTATTTTTCTAGAGTAGTATCATTACCATATGATTCTCAGATGCTGTAAGAGTCCATATCCTCTGGAATCAAGTGAATACGCTGGCTCAGTTAACAATATATTGTAGGAAATATGTCTTAGTTGGCGGCCATCTTGGATTTCACGCCCGTGACTTGACAAACGTTTTGTTTTGTATGGATAGTATGTCAACAAAGACTGACAATGACCGACATCAAACCTAGCAGGCTAACATGCATATCAAAGAAAATTTGGGTTTACCATGTATCAAGCATATGTATTTACACATTTTTTTTTTTGCATTTGTTGTTTCACGTGTTGATGGTACTAGTTATCTGCCCTTGTTGCCACCACATTTTGGACACTTTTTTTCGCTGGCAACAAGCAGATTCCATTTATTTAAGAGTGAAAGGGTTAATACCGATAGATTGTTAGTGTAACCTTCCCACCATTTTCGAGCCACTATTTTGCTGTACATATAACGGATATTATCACTCTGGCGGCCATTTTGAAATTGACAAAAATTATCCGCTGCTAGTGTAAGCACTATTATTATATATAAGTATAGTCGGTTGTCCATATCACCCACTTAAAAGCATGTGCCATTGCAAAATATTGAATGCCAGTGAAGTTACCATTGTAAAATTAGTGGGTGGGGAATTGTAAAATATACGTTGTTTTTCACTTTGTATATTTGACGATAGACACTAAATATTGAACGTATATGCGCTGGATATGTTTAATAGTCACTACTAGACGACATTGAAATTGATAAAGTGAAAAATTACCATGTTTTCATGAAGTTATTACCATGTATATTTCACCATTGAAAATGGGTGGGTGGGGTAATAAAGTGTGAAAATTATGACTTTTGGATTGTCAGCTTTTGTTTAATTGTACATTATACTATTCCATAGTTCCCAACCTCTCACAAAATGTGTAAAAATACCACATGATTTGATTAAAATTATATAACTTGGTCAAGCCTCATTAAAATATGTCATTTTTTGGGAAAACAGAAAATGCGAGGGTGTGTCTATAAATAGCTTGTTGCCACCCATTTTGGACACTTTTTTTCGCTGGCAACAAGCAGATTCTGATAGTAGACATATTTTCCTTGAAGATGATGCAAAAAAACTAAGGGCAGAGGGGGGGTGCAACGGAATTGAAAAAATTGGGTCTTGTATCATGGACTACCTTAACCAAGGTTGACTAAAAACATTAACCAAGGGATTATTGATGTACTCACTAGGAGATAAAGTTTTCCAAGTATGGTTGCTGTAGGCCCAGGAGTATTCCATATACAAGCTTGACTAAAAACCGTAACCAAGGGGAGATAACTAAGTAATCCAAGGATAAAAGTAGGTCAAGGTCAAAAATAGGTCAGGGATTATTGATGTACATCATTAGGAGATGAAGTTGTCCAAGTATGGTTGATGTAGGCCCAGAAGTATTCCATATACAAGCTTGACTATAAACATTAACCAAGTAATTGAAGGTTAAATGTAGGTGAAGGTAAAATAAAGGTCAGTGGTTATTGATGTACATCCCTATGAGAAAAAGTTATCCAAGTATGGTGTCTGTATGCACAATAGTATTCCATCTACAAGCTTGACTAAAAAACCTTAACCAACGTTGAGTAACTAGATGGCCGCGGCCTGCATGTCGCGCCTTGTGGCGAGGCATGGACACTAAAAAAAAAGATATAGTATAACGAAAAACTTTAACCAAAAAACTTAAGCAAAAACTTTAACCGGACACACGTACGTACGTACGACAAAGTGCCGACTATATCGCGCTTTCCGCAAGCGGGCGCGAAAAAAACTTTAACCAAAAACTTCAAAGTAATTTGACCTGACATTGGGCACAGGGGCCGCACGGGAGGGGGGTAGAATGAAAATATAGATGATGATAAACACCCATGTGAAGTTTTCAAGGTAATGGGCAAAGCAGTTGCAGAGATATAGTATAATGAAAAACTTTAACCAAAAAACTTAACCAAAAACTTTAACCAAAAAACTTAACCAAAAACTTCAAAGTAATTTGACCTTGACATTGGGCACAGGGGCCGCACGGGAGGGGGTAGAATGAAAATATAGATGATGATAAACACCCATGTGAAGTTTTCAAGGTAATGGGCAAAGCAGTTGCAGAGATATAGTATAACGAAAAACTTTAACCAAAAAACTTAACCAAAAACTTTAACCAAAAAACTTAGCCAAAAACTTCAAAGTAATTTGACCTTGACATTGGGCACAGGGGCCGCATGGAAGGGGGGTAGAATGAAAATATAGATGATGATAAACACACATGTGAAGTTTCAAGGTAATAGGCAAAGCAGTTGCAGAGATATAGTATAACAAAAAACTTTAACCAAAACACTTAACCAAAAACTTTAACCAAAAAACTTAACCAAAAAACTTAACCAAAAACTTTAACCAAAGAACTTAACCAAAAACTTCAAAGTAATTTGACCTTGACATTGGGCACAGGGGCCGCACGGGAGGGGGTAGAATGAAAATATAGATGATGATAAACACCCATATGAAGTTTCAAGGTAATGGGCAAAGCAGTTGCAGAGATATAGTATAATGAAAAACTTTAACCAAAAACTTTAACCAAAAAACAAAAACTTTAACCAAAAAACTTAACCAAAAACTTCAAAGTAATTTGACCTTGACATTGGGCACAGGGGCCGCACGGGAGGGGGTAGAATGAAAATATAGATGATGATAAACACCCATATGAAGTTTCAAGGTAATGGGCAAAGCAGTTGCAGAGATATAGTATAACGAAAAACTTTAACCAAAAAACTTAACCAAAAAACTTAACCAAAAACTTTAATAGTATAACGAAAAACTTTAACCAAAAACTTTAACTTAACAAAAAAAATTAACCAAAAACTTAACCAAAGAACTTAACCAAAAACTTTAACCAAAAAACTTAACCAAACAACTTAACCAAAAACTTTAACCGGACACACGTACGTACGTATGCCAAAGTGCCGACTATATCGCGCTTTCCGCAAGCGGGCGCGACAAAAACCTTAACCAAGGGGAATTAAGTAAGTAATTTAAGGTTAAATGTAGGTCAAGGTGAAATATAGGTCAGGGGTTGTTGATGTACATCACTAGGAGATGAAGTTGTCCAAGTATGGTTGGTGTAGGGCCATGAGTATTCCATCTACAAGCTTGACTAAAAACCTTAACCAAAGAGAATTAAGTAAGTAATTCAAGAGGAAATGTAGGTCAAGGTCAAATATAGATCAGGGGTTATTGATGTACATCACTATGACAAAAGGTTGTCCAAGTATGGTGTATGTATGCACAATAGTATTCCATGTACAAGCTTGAGTAAAAAGCTTAACCAAGGTCGAGTAAAAACCTTAACCAAGGGGAAGGGGAATTAACTAAGTAATTCAAGGTTAAATGTAGGTCAAGGTCAAATATAGGTCAGGGGCTGTTGATGTACATCACTAGGAGATGAAGTTGTCCAAGTATGGTTGGTGTAGGGCCAGGAGTATTCCATATACAAGCTTGACTAAAAACCTTACCCAAGGGGAAATAACTAAGTAATTCGAGGTTAAAAGTAGGTCAAGGTCAAATATAGGTCAGGGATTATTGATGTACATCACTAGGAGATGAAGTTGTCCAAGTATGGTTGGTGTAGGGCCATGAGTATTCCATCTACAAACTTGACTAAAAACGTTAACCAAGGGGAATTAAGTAAGTAATTCAAGAGGAAATGTAGGTCAAGGTCAACTAGAAATGGACGCTTGTCGACAAGCGCATGTGTATCCCCCTCCCCAGATACACAAGTAGTTTGAAAAAAGGGTGTTCGAGTTATGCTCCGGAGACAAAATCAGTGACGGAAAAACAAAGGGAGATAACTAAAGAATTAGTGATGCAAGAGTTGTCATTCTTGCGGGACACACCTTTAGGGTCGTGGTCTATGCATGTCTGAAGTTTCATGAAAATATTCCAAAGGGTGTTCGAGTTATGCTCCAGACACGAAATCAGTGCACGAAACAACAAAGGGAGATAACTAAGAAATTAACGACGCAAGAGTTGTCATTCTTACGTGCGACACACCTTTGGGTCGTCTTCTATGCAGTGTGAAGTTTAATAAACTAGAAAATGTGTTCATAGAACACGGATGTCCCACATATCGCTTTGATAATAAATGAGGCCAAATTGCAAGTCAAAATTTCTTTTACCTGAGCGTTAAAGTTTTTGAAGCACCAAGTATGTGACCCTTGACCCTGGGTTCTTGGCGGGGGCAGGACAAACGTGGATTTGGCACAGGGCAGGTAGAGGACCATTAGAGCAATGCATATATAAAGTATATGAAGCTGATCCGTGAAAGAAAACAGAAATTATAAGATATTTACCTGAGCGTAAAGTTTTTGAAGCACTAAGTATATGATGTTAACCCTGGGCTTGGCGCGGGACGAACGTGGATTTGGCACAGGGCGGTAGAGGACCATTAAGCAACGCATATATGAAAATAGAAGTTGATCCGTGAATGGAAAGAAAAATTATAAGATATTTACCTGAGCATTAAAGTTTTTGAAGCACCAAGTATGTGCTTGACCCTGGGATTGGCGGGGCAGACGAACGTGGATTTGGCACAGGCGGTAGAGGACCATTAGAGCAATGCGTATATGGAATTATGAAGATAGATCCATGAGAAAACAGAAATTATAAGATATTTACCCGAAGCGTTAGTTTTTGAAGCACTAAGTATGTGACCTTGACCCTGGGCTTGGCGGGGGCAGGACGAACGTGGATTTGGCACAGGGCGGTAACGACCATTAGAGCAACCGTATATGAAATATGAAGTTGATCCGTGAATGGAAATAAAAAATTATAAGATACTGAGCGTTAAAGTTTTTGAAGCACCAAGTATGTGACCTTGACCTGGGATTGGTGGGGGCAGACGAACGTGGATTTGGCACAGGGCGGTAGAGGACCATTAGAGCAATGCGTATATGAATATGAAGATGATCCATGATCCAGAAGAAAACAGAAAGTATAAGATATTTCCCACCCAAGCGTTAATGTTTTTGAAGCACTAAGTATGGACTTGACCCTGGGCTTGACGGGGCAGAACGAACGTGGGATTTGGCACAGGGCGGTAGAGACCATTAGAGCAACGCGTATATGAAATATGAAGTTGATCCGTGATGGAAATAAAAATTATAAGATATTTACCTTGAGAAGCGTTAAAGATTTTGAAGCACCAAGTATGTGACCTTGACCCTGGGATTGGCGTGGGGCAGGACGAACGTGGATTTGGCACAGGGCGGTAGAGGACCATTAGAGCAATGCGTATATGCAAATATGAAGATGATCCATGATCCATGAAAGAAAACAGAAAGTATAAGATATTTACCCAAGCGTTAATGTTTTTGAAGCACTAAGTATGTGACCTTGACCCTGGGCTTGACGGGGGCAGAACGAACGTGGATTTGGCACAGGGCGGTAGAGGACCATTAGAGCAATGCGTATATGCGTGTTCGAGTTATGCTTTGGATACAAAATCAGAGCACGAAACAACAAAGGGAGATAAGTAAACAAGAATTCCGCGGAATCAGATGCTCGCCTTGTCCCGCCTTGACCTCGAGCCTGGGCCCGAAAGCAATTTTCACTGGCCCGAACATATTATACAATTATTGACTAGTGAACCATAGAATATCAGATTATATTCTATGGCTCACTAGTCAATAATTGTTTTTATTATATGATAATAGTCTGTATATAGCACTTACGACCTTATGCTACTAGACAAAAATTGAAAAAGATTTGAAAAAAAAAAAATGAAAAAAAAAAAATGGAAAAAAAGTTTAAAATTAAAAAATAATAATGCTTGCTACTGGAGCCCAGATTTTTTTTTAATAGTCCTATATTTATCTACATATATCTGCACAGGTCCACATAATGCCACAATATTTTCAACACAGTTTACGGAAATGTAATATAATCATTTACCTGTATAAATTACCTGTAAGTGGTCAGTGGTCAGTTGCACATGCTAGCACATGCACAGGTGAATAGTCTGTATATAGCACTTACGACCTTCTGCTACTGGACAAAAATTGAAAAATAATTTGAAAAAAAAAATGAAAAAAAAAAATGGAAAAAAAAGTTTAAAAATAATAATGCTTGCTACTGGAGCCCAGATTTTTTTTCCAGTCAAATTGAAAAATAATTTGAAAAAAATAATGAAAAATAAAAAAAAACTAGAAATGTGGCCTGTCGGCACACGAATGCCCCCGCTGGCAGCCAAAGAAAACGAGGCATATTTGATTATAAGCCATTTACCCGAGCGTTAAGGTTTCGAACGCACCAAGTCTGTGACCTTGACCCTGGGCTTAGCGGGAGCGGGAAGAATGTGGATTTGTCACAGGGCGGTAGAGGACCATTGGAGCAATGCGTGTGTGAAATGTGAAGCAGATCCGAGCAAGGAAACAGAAATTATAAGCCATTTACCCAGCGTTAAGGTTTCAAAAGCACCAAGTCTGTGACCTTGACCCTGGGCTTAGCGGGGGCGGGACGAATGTGGATTTGTCACAGGGCGGTAGAGGACCATTGGAGCAATGCGTGTGTGAAATGTGAAGCAGATCCGAGCAAGGAAACAGAAATTCTAAGCCATTTACCCAGCATTAAGGTTTCGAAAGCACCAAGTCTGTGACCTTGACCCTGGGCTTAGCGGGGGCGGAACGAATGTGGATTTGTCACAGGGCGGTAGAGGACCATTGGAGCAATGCGTGTGTGAAATGTGAAGCAGATCCGAGCAAGGAAACAGAAATTATAAGCCATTCACCCAGCGTTAAGGTTTCGAAAGCACCAAGTCTGTGACCTTGACCCTGGGCTTAGCGGGGCGTGACGAATGTGGATTTGTCACAGGGCGGTAGAGGACCATTGGAGCAAAGCGTGTGTGAAATGTGAAGCAGATCCGAGCAAGGAAACAGAAATTATAAGCCATTTACCCAGCGTTAAGGTTTCGAAAGCACCAAGTCTGTGACCTTGACCCTGGGCTTAGTGGGGGCAGGACGAATGTGGATTTGTCACAGGGCGGTAGAGCACCATTGGAGCAATGCGTGTGTGAAATGTGAAGCAGATCCGAGCAAGGAAACAGAAATTATAAGCCATTTACCCAGCGTTAAGGTTTCGAAAGCACCAAGTTTGTGACCTTGACCCTCGGCTTAGCGGGGGCGTGACGAATATGGATTTGTAACAGGGCGGTAGAGGACCATTGGAGCAATGCGTGTGTGAAATGTGAAGCAGATGCGAGCAAGGAAACAGAAATTATAAGCCATTTACCCAGCGTTAAGGTTTCGAAAGCACCAAGTCTGTGACCTTCACCCTGGGCTTAGCGGGGGCGTGACGAATGTGGATTTGTCACAGAGCGGTAGAGGACCATTGGAGCAATGCGTGTGTGAAATGTGAAGCAGATCCGAGCAAGGAAACAGAAATTATAAGCCATTTACCCAGCGTTAAGGTTTCGGAAGCACCAAGTCTGTACCTTGACCCTGGGCTTTAGCGGGGCGTGACGAATGTGGATTTGTCACAGGGCGGTAGAGGACCATTGGAGCAATGCGTGTGTGAAATGTGAAGCAGATCCGAGCAAGGAAACAGAAATTATAAGCCATTTACCCAGCGCTAAGGTTTCGAAAGCACCAAGTCTGTGACCTTGACCTAGGGCATTAGCGGGGCGTGACGAATTTGTGGATTTGTCACAGGGCGGNTAGAGGACCATTGGAGCAATGCGTGTGTGAAATGTGAAGCAGATCCGAGCAAGGAAACAGAAATTATAAGCCATTTACCCAGCGTTAAGGTTTCGAAAGCACCAAGTCTGTGACCTTGACCCTGGGCTTAGCGGGGCGTGACGAATGTGGATTTGTCACAGGGCGGTAGAGGACCATTGGACAATGAGCATGCGTGTGAAATGTGAAGCAGATCCGAGCAAGGAAACAGAAATTATAAGCCATTTACCCAGCGTTAAGGTTTCGAAAGCACCAAGTCTGTGACCTTGACCCTGGGCATAGCGGGGGCGGGACGAATGTGGATTTGTCACAGGGCGGTAGAGGACCATTAGAGCAATGCGTGTGTGAAATGTGAAGCAGATCCGAGCAAGGAAACAGAAATTATAAGCCATTTACCCAGCGTAAGGTTTCGGAAGCACCAAGTCTGTGGACCTTCACCCTGGGCTTAGCGGGGGCGTGACGAATGTGGATTTGTCACAGGGCGGTAGAGGACCATTGGAGCAATGCGTGTGTGAAATGTGAAGCAGATCCGAGCAAGGAAACAGAAATTATAAGCCATTTACCCAGCGTTAAGGTTTCGAAAGCACCAAGTCTGTGACCTTGACCCTGGCTTAGCGGGGCGTGACGAATGTGGATTTGTCACAGGGCGGTAGAGGACCATTGGATGCAAAGCGTGTGTGAAATGTGAAGCAATCCGAGCAAGGAAAACAGAAATTATAAGCCATTTTACCCAGCGTTAAGGTTTTCGAAAGCACCAAGTCTGTGACCTTGACCCTGGCTTAAGCGGGGCGGACGAATGTGGATTTGTCACAGGCGGTAGAGACCATTGGAGCAATGCGTGTGAAATGTGAAGCAGATCCGAGTAAGGAAACAGAAATTATAAGCCATTTACCCAGCGTTAAGGTTTCGAAAGCACCAAGTCTGTGACCTTGACCCTGGGCTTAGCGGGGGCGGGACGAATGTGGATTTGTCACAGGGTGGTAGAGGACCATTGGAGCAATGCGTGTGTGAAATGTGAAGCAGATCCGAGTAAGGAAACAGAAATTATAAGCCATTTACCCATGCGTTAAGGTTTCGGAACGTACGTACGTACGTACGGACGCCGGTAACACTATATGCCCCCCTCACCATTCGGTGGCGGGGGCATAAAAAATGACAAAAAAAAGTTTAAAAATAATAATGCTTGCTATTGGAGACCAGATTTTTTTTTAATAGTCCTATATTTATCTACATATATCTGCAGAGGTCCACATAATGCCACAATATTTTCAACACTACCCAATGTAGTGATTTACCTGTATAAACTACCTGGTCAGCAGTGGTCAAGCAGTGGTCAAGCAGTGGACATCTGCACATGCTAGCCCATGCTTAGCACATGGTTCTCCCAGTTTCTATTGTTCTCTCTACAGGTAAGGTGTACAGAGCACAGGAGAAAAGGTATACAGAGCAGACGAGAAAACAGGTCTTCATGCATTATTGTCCAGTTTGTAGAGTGCGCAAAACAAAAAAGGGAGAGAAAAATAACTGAAAAATTAGCTACGCAAGAGTTGTCATCTTGTGCGCGACACACCTTCGGGTCGTGGTCTATGCATGTGTGAAGTTTCATGAAAATATTCCAAAGGGTGTTCGAGTTATGCTCCGGACAAGAAGTCTTGTCGGTCGACGGCGAAAACCTGCGGTACGCGGACGGCAGCGGCGCGCTGTCAAATCCATAGTATCCCCCGACGGAGTCCGGGGGATACAAATATAGACCAGGGGTTGTTGATGTACATCACTAGGAGATGAAGTTGTCCAAGTATGGTGGGTGTAGGGCCAGTAGTATTCCATATAGAAGGTTGACTAAAAACCTTAACCAAAATGAATTAAGTAAGTAATTGAAGAGGAAATGTAGGTCAAGGTCAAATATAGATCAGGGGTTATTGATGTACATACCTATGAGAAAAGGTTGTCGAAGTATGGTGTCTGGATGCACAATAGTATTCAATGTACAAGCTTGAAAAAAACCTTAACCAAGGTGACTAAAAACCTTAACCAAGGGAATTAAGTAAGTAATTCAAGAGGAAATGTAGGTCAAGGTCAAATATAGATGAGGGATTATTGATGTGCTTCACTAGGAGATGAAGTTGTCCAAGTATGGTGGGTGTAGGGCCAGTAGTATTGCATATACAAGCTTGACTAAAAACCTTAACCAAGGTTGACTAAAAACCTTAACCAAGGGGAATTAACCAAGTAATTCAAGAGGAAATGTAGGTGAAGGTCAAATATAGATCAGGGGTTATTGATGTACATCACTAGGAGATGAAGTTGTCCAAGTATGGTGGGTGTAGGGCCAGTAGTATTCCATATACAAGCTTGACTAAAAACCTTGACGGTGACGCCGACGCCGACGCCGGGGTGACAACATAAGCTCTACTTATTCTTCGAATAGTCGAGCTAAAAACATGAATATTATATAACTTGACCTTGGGTTAAGGGGTGTGCCGTGGACCTTGACATTGAGGTCAGTGGTGGAAGGCGGGTCGTGGATTTGCTATATCATGATATAGCATATTAAGATGAATGCATGTATGAAATATCAATGCGCTCCTTGCAAACAGAAGTAAAACAAAATTTAACCCAAAGTTAAGTTTATGAACGCACTAAGTTGGTGATTTTCTACAGCATGATATCTATTCACATGAGGAATGCATGTATGAATGTGCTAAGTTTGTGACCTTGACCTTGGGGAAAGGGGTGGGGGGGGTTCATGGATTTGCTGTAGCACAATAGAGGATCATCAGATGAATGCATGTTTGAAATATCAAGGCGTTCCTTGTAAAGAAACAGAAGTTATGAAAATACATTTACTCCAAAGTTAAGTTTATGATGTTGATCTTGGGGAAAGGGGTGGGTCATGGATTTGCTGTAGCACAATAGAGGATCATCAAATGAATGCATGTATGAAATACCAAAGCGTCCCCGCGAAAGAAACAGAAGTTACCGTACACAACATTTACCCCAACGTAAAGTTTATGAACATGCTAAGTTTGTGACCTTGTCCTTGGGGTAAGGGTTGGGTGGTGGGTTCTGGATTTTCTACAGCATGATAGAGGAATGAGGAATGCATGTATGAAATATCAAGGCGTTCCATGAAAGGGAACAGATGTTATAAGACATTTACCCCAACGTTAAGTTTACGAATGTGCTAAGTGTTGTGACCTTGACCTTGGGGTAAGGGGTGGGCGGTGGGTCATGGATTTGCTACAGCAATATCATCAGAGGAATGCATGTATGAAATATCAAAGTGTTCCATGAAAGGAAACAGATGTTATCAGACATTTACCCCAACATTAAGTTTATGAATGTGCTAAGTTTGTGACCTTGACCTTGGTGTAAGGGATGGGCGGTGGGTCATGGATTTGCGATAGCATGATAGAGTATCATCAGACGAATGCACTAAGTTTGTGACCTTGACCTTGGGGTAAGGGGTGTAAGGGGTGGGCGGTGGGTCATGAATTTGCTATAGCACAATAGGGTATCAGCAGATGAATGCATATATTAAATAGCAAGGTGTTCCATGAAAGGAAAAAGATGTTATAAGACATTTCCACCAACGTTAAGTTTATGAATGTGCTAAGTTTGTGACCTTGACCTTGAGGAAAGGGGTGGGTCATGGATTTGCTATAGAGTATCATCAGATGAATGCATGTATGAACTAGAAATGTGGCCTGTCGGCAGCCAAAGAAAACGAGACACATTCGAAAAACAAGGAAAACGCACCAAGCCTGTGACCTTGACCCTGGGCTTAGCAGGGGCGGGACGAATCTGGATTTATCACAGGGTGGTAGAGGACCATTGGAGCAATGCGTGTGCGAAATGTGACGCAGATCCGAGCAAGGACACAGAAATTATAAGCCTTTAACTCGAGCGTTAAGGTTTCGAACGCACCAAGTTTGTGTCCTTGACCCTGGGCTTAGTGAGGGCGAGACGAATGTGGATTTGTCACAGGGCGGTAGAAGACCATTGGAGCAATGTGTGTGTGAAATGTGAAGCAGATCCGAACAAGGAAACATAAATTATAAGCCATTTACCCAAACGTTAAGGTTTCGAACGCACCAAGTCTGTGACCTTGACCCTGGGCTTGGCGGGGGCGGGATGAATGTGGATGTCACAGGGTGGCAGAGGACCATTGGAGCAATGCGTGTGTGAAATGTGAAGCAGATCCGAGCAAGGAAACATAAATTATAAGTCATTTACTCGAGCGTTAAGGTTTCGAGCGCACAAAGTCTGTGACCTTGACCCTGGGCTTAGCGGGGCCGGGACGAATGTGGATTTGTCACAGGACGGTAGAGGACCATTGGAGCAATGCGTGTGTGAAATGTGAAGCAGATCCGAGCAAGGAAACAGAAACTAGAAATGGACGCTTGTCGACAAGCGCATGTGTATCCCCTCCCCAGATACACAAGTAGTTGAAACAAGAGGTCCATGATGGCCCTAATTCGCTCACCTGACTCCATGAACACCAGAGGAGAATGTGACATTGAGTTCATAAGTGTTTTAAAAAAATTGTGCTATTGTTAGATGGCAGTCATCTTGGATTAAGCGATGACTCTCATTTTACCAAATCTGAAAATGCTTCACCCAAGGATCTTAACTTACTATGAAGTTTGGCCAGCATCGGCCATGTGGTTCCTGAGAAAAAGACGTTCAAAATCTTGAATAAATGGACCTTTTGGAGGCCATCATGGATGACATAATCATCCGATTCCGACAAATATTGCACCAGAGCAATCGCCTCATCGATACCTTCAATTTGATATATGACATGAGCATATTTGGTCAAAAATAAAATTTGACCCCACTGGCCATGCCCATTTTTGACCCCGGCGTCACCATTTTAACACCTTTGAAAGAGCATTCTATGTCGATCATTCCTACCAAGTTTCATCGAAATCCGGCTGGCGGTTCATGAGAAGAAGATTTTTTAAGAATTTGTGCTATTTTTAGACGGCGGCCATCTTGGATTAGCGACGACCTCCGTTTTAACAAATCTAAAAAGGCTTCACCCATGGATCATAACTGTGAAGTTTGGCTACCATGGGCCAAGCAGTTCGTATGAAGAAGAATTTTGAAATCTCTAATAAAAGAACGACCTTTTGACCTTTCGGTGGCCATCTTGGATGACATGACCATCCAATTTCGACAAATAATGTACCAGAGCGATCGCCTCTTTGATACCTTCGATTTCATATAGACATGACCATATTCGGTCAAAAATAAAATTTGACCCCAATTTGACCCCATGGGCCACGCCCATTTTTGACCCCAGGGTCACCATTTTCACAACTTTGATAGAGCATTGTACATCGATCATTCATACCAAGTTTCGTTGAAATCCGGTTGTAGGTTCATGAGAAGAAGATTTTTTAAGAATTAATGTTATTTTTAGACGGCGGCCATCTTGGATTAGCGATGACCTCCATTTTAACAAATCTGAAAATGCTTCACCCATGGACCATAACTTTTAAGTTTGGCTACCATGGGCCAAGTGGTTCATGTGAAGAAGAATTTTGAAATCTCTAATAAAAGAACGACCTTTTGACCTTTCGGCGGCCATCTTGTATGACATAACCATCCGATTTCAACAAAAAATGCACCAGAGTGATCGCCTCTTTGATACCTTCGATTTCTTATAATGTACCAGAGCGATCGCCTCTTTGATACCTTCGATTTCATATAGACATGACCATATTCGGTCAAAAATAAAATTTGACACAAATTTGACCCCACGGGCCACGCCCATGTTTGACCCCAGGGTTACCATTTTCACAACTTTGATAGAGCATTGTACATCGATCATTCATACCAAGTTTCGTTGAAATCCGGTTGTCGGTTCATGAGAAGAAGATTTTTTAAGAATTTATGTTATTTTTAGACGGCGGCCATCTTGGATTAGCGATGACCGATTTCGACAAAAAATGCACCAGAGTGATCGCCTCGTTGATACCTTCGATTTGATATATGACATGACCATATTCGGTCACAAATAAAATTTGACGCCTATTTGACCCCACGGGCCACGCCCATTTTCGACCCTGGGGTCACCATTTTAGCAAATTTGAAAGAGCATTGTACATCGATCATTCCTACCAAGTTTTGTTGAAATCTGGTTGGCGGTTCTTGAGAAGAAGATTTTTGAAGAATTTGTACTATTTTTAGACGGCGGCCATCTTGGATTACATGATGATGTCATTTTAACAATTTTGTAATCCCCCTACCTAAGGACTATGACCATGAAGTTTGGTGACTATAGGCCCAATGGTTACCGAGGAGAAGACGTTTGAAAATGTTCACGGATGACGGACGGACACATTGCGGTAACAATAGCTCACATGAGCTTTGCTCAGATGAGCTAAAAAGGGTGTTCGAGTTATGCTCCGGAGACAAAATCAGTGCGCGGAAAAACAAAGGGAGATAACTCAAAAGTTAGTGATGCAAGAGTTGTCATTCTTGCGTGACGTGACACACCTTTAGGGTTGTGGTCTATGCATGTGTGATGTTTCATGAAAATATTCCAAAGGGTGTTCGAGTTATGCTCCGGACACGAAATCAGTGCATGAAACAACAAAGGGAGATAAGTAAACAAGAATTCCGCGAAATCAAATGCCTTGCCTTGACCTCGAGCCTGCGCCCGAAAGCAATTTTCACTGGCCCGAACATATTATACAATTATTGACTAGTGAGCCATAGAATATCAGATTATATTCTATGGCTCACTAGTCAATAATTGTTTTATTATATGATAATAGTCTGTATATAGCACTTACAACCCACAGGTGGAAGACTCGGACCTATGACACCAAAAAAATGCCTATTAAAAAAAATCCCATTACCCCACCCACTTGGTCTCGTACAGTACTATACGCTATATCAAGGTGAGTATAAATAGCGCTATTATAGAAAGAGCCCTTTTTTTTCCGGCTCGCACAAACACAATAAACATCGATTAAATGTATGAAATATGTCTCTGGCAATCGATAAAGGTATTAGGTGTGTGAATATACTCACTTCAAATCGTTGTTTCAAGTATTTATTGAGTTATTCGCGTTTTGATTACCCCATCCAAAGCGAATGTTGCGTGTACGAAAGAATCTCACACAGAATCGGAGGCCGTCCAGCTGGATTATCGGTCATATTTGGCCGATAGCTGATCGCCAGCTCAAACTAAAGTCGTGCACCATGATCATATACATTAGAGACTCCAACCATACAAAGTTCGTCCAATTGTGATCGTGGGTGGGGTAATGGGATTTTTTTTAATAGGCATTTTTTTGGTGTCATAGGTCCGAGTCTTCCACCTGTGTTACAACCTTATGCTACTAGACAAAAATTTAAAAATAAATTTGAAAAAAAAAATTGATTTTTTTTAAAAAAAATAACAAGAATTCCGCGGAATCAAATGTCTCGCCTTGTCCCGCATTAACCTCGAGCCTGGGCCCGAAAGCAATTTTCACTGGCCCGAACATATACAATTATTGACTAGTGAGCCATAGAATATCAGATTATATTCTATGGCTCACTAGTCAATAATTGTTTTATTATATGATAATAGTCTGCATATAGCACTTACGACCTTATGCTGCTACTAGACAAAAATTTAAAAAGAATTAAACAAAAAAAATGGAAAAAAAAAAAGTTAAAAAAAGAAGTTTAAAAATTAAAAAAAAAAAATGCTCGCTACTGGAGCCCAGAATTTTTTTTAATAGTCCTATATTTATCTACATATCATATCTGCACAGGTCCACATATTGCCACAATATTGTCAACACAGTTTACGGAAATGTAATAATAATTTACCTGTATAAATTACCTGTGGTCAGTTAGTGGTCAGTCTGGACATTTGCACATGCTAGCACATGCACAGGTGAATGGTTCTCCCAGTCACTATTGTTCAACCGAGAAGGCAATTTTTCTCTCCACAGGTAAGGTGTACAGAGCACACGAGAAAACGGGTCTTCATGCATTAATGTCCAGTTTGTAGAGTGCGCGAAACAAAAAAGGGAGATAACTAAAAAATGAGCTATGCAAGAGTTGTCATTCTTGTGCGCGACACACCTTCGGGTCGTGGTCTATGCATGTGTGAAGTTTCATGAAACTATTCCAAAGGGTGGTCGAGTAAGTGTGCGAAAACAAAAAAGGGAGATAACCAAAAAAATAGCTATACAAGAGTTATTCTTGTGCACAACACACCTTCGGGTCGTGGTCTATGCATGTGTGAAGTTTCATGAAAATATTCCAAAGGGTGGTCGAGTTATGCTCAATCAGTGCGCGAAACAAAAAAGGGAGATAACTAAAAAATGAGCTATGCAAGAGTTGTCATTATTGTGCGCGACACACCTTCGGGTCGTGGTCTATGCACGTGTTCGAGTTATGCTCCGGACAAGAAGTGTCTGCGGCGGACGCGGCACGGTGTCAAATCCATAGTATCCCCCGACTTTCGTCAGGGGGATACAATTATAAGCCATTTACCCGAGCGTTAAGGTTTACGTACGTACATACTTATGTACGTACGTACGGACGCCGGTAACACTATATGCCCCCCTCACCATTCGGTGGCGGGGGCATAAATATGAAGGAGTTCCTTGTAAATAAACAGAAGCTACACAATATTAGCCCCAACGTTAAGTTTATGAACATGCTAAGTTTGTGACCTTGACCTTGGGGTAAGGGTTGGGTGGTGGGTCGTGGATTTGCTACAGCATGATAGAGGGTCATCTGAGGAATGCATGTATGAAATATGAAGGTGTTCCATGAAAGGAAACAGATGTTATAAGACATTTACCCCAACGTTAAGTTTATGAATGCCGACGACACGCCGACGACGCCGACGACGACGCCTCCGCCGCCTCCGCCGCCTCCGCCGCCTCCGCCGCCTCCGCCTCCGCCGCCGACGCCATGGGTATGCCATAAGCTCTTCTGCACTTCGTGCAGGCGAGCTAAAAATGATAGGTAATTTCAGCACAGCTGAGGCTCGACTAACCATACCATAACCTAACAATAACTTGTTTTCAAGCATTTTGTTAAGATTACATGTTCAGAAAATTGATGCAGGATGCGATTTGTTTGCAGACATCCCCTATAGTCATACCTTTGGGTTCCGCATCAGTATCCTCGGTAATAGGTTCTCCCGTCCCACTGGCACCTGCATCGACGGTATCCTTGACGACCACTTCTTCCTGGCTTCCAATAGTCTTGGTTGTTTTACCCTCATCTGTGAGTTCAGGCTCCACATGTGCAACACCGTTAGTTCTTACTTCCAACTTCTCGCCCGAGGTTATACCAGGTGATCGTTCAGATGATTTAGCAACTTTCGGCAGTGTTAATGGTCTCTTCTCTTTCTTTTCAACTTGTTTTGTCTGGTTACCATCATCAACACCTTTAACATCTTCTGTTTTAGAATCCAAATCTATATTGTTGCTGTTTGTATTTTTCTTTTCTGGTACAGAATCATTGTCTAAAATTGTCTTGCTTTCTGTGTCTTTCCTCAACGAGCCATTCGTAGTTGTCACCCCTTGGGAACTCTCTGTAGGTGAATGTTCATCTGGTAGATTGTCTGCTGTATTGGAGGTCTTGTGGTTCTGTTTCTTCGCCGGCTTCTTGAACAAATTGGTGAAGCCAGCTCCTCTGTAAGTATATGTACATTCAATGAGACACACCATGTGATTTTTATCTAAAAACCTGTGCGATATTGACAAAATTGTCATAGCATATAATTCAGAATCCGGCTATAATATTCCGCATCTTTCAACGTCATTTACGGAAAACATCACAGCTTACATAAATATATTTCATGAACAGGAGACGAGGCAAAGCCATGAAGGCCGGGTTTTCTTCAAGGATAACAGATAATTGGTTATTAATGTTATTATGACCACGATTGAAAGTAAGTGACAACTGTCAGTCAACTAAGATGGCAAAAGAAGACAACAAAATCTATATTTAAAATTGTTAAGTCAATTACTTAGAAAAAATATGTCAAGGTAAACAAAAGGTCACATGTTGGATAGTGGTATTTGGTAGACACCCGTTGGTTATGAAGTATGTTGGTTCTAGGTGGTACAGTGATAGAGAAATGGACCTAAACACGAAAAGTTAATATTTGAAATGGCTAAGTCGACTACGCAGGAAAAATAAGTCAAGATTACAAAAAGGTCACATGTTAGATAGTGGTATGTGATGAGCACCCGTTGGTTGTGAAGTTGTGCAAGTATGGTGGTTCTGTGCAAGTATGGTGGTTCGAGGTTTATACAGTAACAGAGAAATGGACAAAACATTGGACTTGGACGCTGTCTGATGTTCGTCCGCCCGCCCGCCCGCCCAACTTTCGCCAATCCAGTATCCAGGATTTGTTTATAATAAACCCGGCTAAAAATTGCACATGTTCTTAGGTACAAAATCACATGGCGTGTGTGTGAGTCAGTCAGCGGTATAGCAACAGTGAATATTCTTTTCATTTCTGGAAATAGTGTGTAGGCATATGTATAAAGTTCTAGCATTCTATCAATATCAACTGGAACCAGCCAGCAGGGGTCCGTTTCACTAAACTTCGTAAAATGTTCATAAGAGAACATTTAGGATCACCTGGAAATTTCAATTGATGGATTTACATTTATTAAACATATGCTCAATAAAACCAATAATTGTTTAAAAGAAAACATTGTTAATGTGAAATTTACAGACTGTCATAATTTTGCACTTACAAACATTTTAGTCATACAAAGTTTAGTGAAACGGCCCAAGCTGCTCACACAAGCTGCAGGCTGATACAAAGTTCTGTATGACATTTGCAACAATTTAATATTAATCTATCAACAGCTAAGGTCATTTAAGGCTGGGTCAATGGGTTTAGTACTATACTAACTTCCATATATTACCTGTACAAATAGGGGGAAAAGCCCAAAATCAGAACTGAATATATTTAGGAGATTTGGAGGTATTCTGTTCACAAACATCTTTTCTCACCCACAGGACCATACACACAAACAGGTGTGGTAATGAATTCCCCTGATGTGACCTTGATCTTCAAACCAGGGATCTGGGTGTAGGGAGCGACACATCATGTCATTCTGTGGAACATTTGTGGTACATTATTTAAAAATGTTCCAATGCATAACACAGTTAGACTTAGAAAAGCTCTTATGTACTCTTGTTTGACCTTTGACTGCTAAGTGCTAAGTGTGAACTTGACGTTTGAGGTTGGGTCTTGTATGCGACACATAAATCATGATGGACATTTGTTCCAAGTAATTTTCAAATCCCTTTCTTCAGACATGAAATCAATGCACGAAAATACACAGTGGGTTACTTAGAAAATTAGTAAGACAAGAGTTGTCATTCTTGCACGTGGCACACCTTTGGGCCATGGCCCATGAATGTGTGAAGTTTTCTGAAAATACATTATAGGAATGAATGGCCTTTTTGTGGAATTTATCGGGGTATAAACTTGGAAAAGTTGCGGGAATACTGGACGAAGGCCAGAAGGCCTTCATCCAGTATTCCCGCGACTTTTCCAAGTTTATATCCCCGATAAATTCATCAAAAAGGCCATTCATTCCTTATAATTCCAGCATTTGAAATAAATTCATCAAGAAAATGTGTTTATTTTCCGTTTTCTTAATAATTATTTTAACTGCGCCTCACGGTTACGGAAAGTAGTTCATCGTGGGAGCTTACTGGGATATAAATTTTGGACAGACAAATGTTAAGGAATTGTGTAAATATGATTGTGCTGGAATTATCAAATGGTATTTGATTTATGCTCCGGACACAAAATCAGTGTGAACAAGACAAGAGCTGTAGGAGAACAGCATAGCTCGACTACGAGGGTTGTCGATGTACACATAGCTTGACAAACAAGGTGGCCGCAGCCTGCATAAAAACCTTAACCAAGGTTGACTAAAAACCTTAACCAAGGGAAATTAAGTAAGTAATTCAAGGTTAAATGTAGGTCAATGTGGCCGCGGCCTGCATAAAAACCTTAACCAAGGTTGACTAAAAACCTTAACGAAGGGAAATTAAGTAAGTAATTCAAGGTTAAATGTAGGTCAATGTCAGATATAGGTCAGGGGTTATTGATGTACATCACTAGGAGATGAAGTTTTCCAAGTATGGTTGCTGTAGGCCCAGGAATATTCCATATACAAGCTTGAATAAAAACCTTAACCAAGGGGAAATAAGAAAGTAATCCAAGGATAAAAGCAGGTCAAGGTCAAATATAGATCAGGGGTTATTGATGTACATCGCTATGAGAAAAGGTTGTCCAAGTATGGTGTTAGTATGCACAATAGTATTCCATGTACAAGCTTGACTAAAAACCTTAACCAAAGGGAATTAACTAAGTAATTCAAAGTTAAATGTAGGTTAAGGTCAACTATAGGTCAGTGGTTGTTGATGTACATCACTAGGAGATGAAGTTGTCCAAGTATGGAGGGTGTAGGACCAGGAATATTCCATATACAAGCTAGACTAAAAACCTTAAACAAGGGGAATTAACTAAGTAATTGAAGAGGAAATGTAGGTCAATGTCAAATATAGATCAGGGGTTATTGATGTACATCCCTATGAGAAAAGGTTGTCCAAGTATGGTGTCTGTATGCACACTAGTATTCCATGTACAAGCTTGACTAAAAACCTTAACCAAGGTTGACTAAAAACCTTAACCAAGGGGAATTAACTACGTAATTCAAGGTTAAATGTAGGTCAAGGTCAAATATAGGTCAGGGGTTGTTGATGTACATCACTAGGAGATGAAGTTGTCCAAGTATGGTGGGTGTAGGGCCAGGAGTATTCCATATACAAGCTTGACTAAAAACCTTAACCAAGGGGAATTAACTAAGTAATTCAAGAGGAAATGTAGGTCAAGGTCAAATGTAGATCAGGGGTTATTGATGTACATCCCTATGAGAAAAGGTTGTCCAAGTATGGTGTCTGTATGCACACTAGTATTCCATGTACAAGCTTAGACTAAAAACCTTAACCAAGGTTGACTAAAAACCTTAACCAAGGGGAATTAACTATGTAATTCAAGGTTAAATGTAGGTCAAGGTCAAATATAGGTCAGGGGTTGTTGATGTATATCACTAGGAGATGAAGTTGTTCAAGTATGGGGGGTGTAGGGCCAGGAGTATTCCATATACAAGCTTGACTAAAAACCTTAACCAAGGGGAATTAACTAAGTAATTCCAGAGAAAATGTAGGTCAAGGTCAAATATAGATCAGGGGTTATTGATGTACATCCCTATGAGAAAAGGTTGTCCAAGTATGGTGCCTGTATGCACAATAGTATTCCATGTACAAGCTTGACTAAAAACCTTAACCAAGGTTCACTAAAAACCTTAACCAAGGGGAATTAAGTAGGTAATTCAAGAGGAAATGTAGGTCAAGGTGAAATATAGATCAGGGGTTATTGATGTACATCGCTATGAGAAAAGGTTGTCCAAGTATGGTGTCTGTATGCACAATAGTATTCCATGTACAAGCTTGACTAAAAACCGTAACCAAGGTTGACTAAAAACGTTAACCAAGGGGAATTAACTAAGTAATTCAACAGGAAATGTAGGTCAAGGTCAAATATAGATCAGGGGTTATTGATGTACATCACTAGGAGATGAAGTTGTGCAAGTATGGTGGGTGTAGGGCCAGTAGTATTCCATATACAAGGTTGACTAAAAACCTTAACCAATGCATGACGCCGACGCGATGCCGATGCCGACACCGACGCCGACGCCGACGCCAGGGTGACAACATAAGCTTATTCTTCGAATAGTCGAGCTAAAAATGTGGACTATCGGCACACAATTAAATGCCCCCGGTGGCAGATTGGAGAAACTGTGGCAAAGGTAATTAACCAAAAGTGATAAGTATTCATAACCACAGTTGTGAATGTCAAATGGTGATGGTCATATTAAGGGCAGCATGAATGTATGGCATTTGTGTACATGTATGACTTATTGAAATATTACAGTAATCCTTCAAGAGATATAGAAGATATGGCAGTATTGAGAAAATCTGGCAAACTTCTTAATGTGTGAAAAGTTAAAGGTAGTAAACGTGAAAAGGTCAAGGTCATACTATGGGCAGCATGGAGGTGTCGCATTTGACCACATGTTTGATGTATTGAAATATTAAAGTAATCCATCAAGGGATATAGAAGTTATGACAGAATTTAGAAACTCTGGCAAACTTATTCATGTGTGAACAAGTTAAAAGTTGTCAAGGTCAAAAGGTCAATGTCATATTAGGGGCAGCATGGATGTGTGGCATTAACTATTTATTATTAATTAATTATTTTGTCCACAAGTATGCTGTGTTCAAATATTTAAGTAATCCTTCAAGGAATATAGAAGTTATGGCAGAATTTAGAAACTCTGGCAAACTTCTTAATGTCGGAACAAGTTCAAAGTTGTGAAGATCGAAAGGTCAAGGTCATAGTAACGGCAACATGGATGTGTGACATTTGTCCACAGATATACTGTGTTCAAATATTTAAGTAATCCTTCAAAGAATATAGAAGTTATGACATAATTGAGACACTCTGGGCCCGGTTGTTCAAAACATCAGTTAGCTTAACGGACTGTTAAATCCTTAACGGACTGTTAAATCCTTAACTGAATGGTTAAAATCTCTGTTAAAACAGAGATTTCAACCATTCAGTTAAGGATTTAACAGTCCGTTAAGCTAACAGATGTTTTGAACAACCGGGCCCTGGCAAACTTCTTAATGTGGACGGACTCACGGACTTACAGTCCAAACACTACAATTATGCCTCCAGCTCTACCACGACCGGAGGCATAAGGAAAGGGAGATAACTCGATAATTAGTACGGCAAGATTTATCATTCTTGTATGTGACAAACCGTTGGGTCGTGATCTATGCATGTGTGAAGCATTATGAAAATATTCCTATGGGTAGTCAAATTCAGCTCAGGAAATAAATCAGTGTGTAAAAACTAAGGGAGATTATGCATGTGTTAAGTTTCATCTTTGGCAGATGCAGGTGCAGGACTATGTCAAATCCATATAGCTTAGGGTCCAAAATGAGAAAAAAATGATCATGTTGCCCCCCCCCCCCCCCCCCCCCTGTTAGAAAACCCATGTAATGGGTCGGTGGTCAGATTTTCACCACATGGAAAATAGGGACCTAGGGGTAAAGCTTTCGACAAATGTGAAAGAAAAAAAAATGTGCACATTATCATTTCATCTACACCAACAATTATTAATATAAGCATGTTACATGTAAACTACCAATTATTCTATTAAACACTATGGAACATTTCATTTTATTTTGTTTCATGACATCACCAGTAGCCAATTTCACCAACATGGCAAAGTATATTTATCTAGCAAAGCATAGGCTACTGTGAGGGAGAATTTTTTTATTTTATTAATTTTTATTATACTAAATTTATTACATTATCACAGCCATTTTGGCTGTGATAAAAGTAATAAATTCAGTATGATAATTCTGCATACTGTGAATCATGAAATATATGCAGTGGTTGGTTCTATATGAAATAATGCATTTTCGGGAAACTTTGCAATTTTGATGAAATCGGCTACTGAGGTCACCAAGTGCATATACTGCAATTGTTACTATGTATTTTAACCCTTACTATGCTGAATTAAATTTTGTCGTCTGCTGGGAATGTTTTATTTTCAATATTTCTCGATAAAAACCTGTTTTGGCAGCGCATGAGAATCGTCTCCACTGGAGACGATTCTCATGTGCTGTCAAAACCGTTTTTTTTGTTAAGAATTGAGGCAAAAATGAAAAACAGCAGACGACCATTTCGTCCCCCGCGTAGTGAGGGTTAAAGTCATGCAAAGTTTCAGTTTTCTACAGGATCAGCTGAAACCGATATTTTCTTGAAATTTGCATTATGGATGACTATAATATTATAGCTATTAAACTAGATATAACCTGGAGATATACTGCGGTATAAGCGATATAAGCGATAAAAAAATACAATTTTCGAAAAAAAATTAAATTTTTTATTAATTTTTTTTCGAATATTGTAATTTTTTAAGTCCTCGTCCAGTATTCCCGTGACTTTTCCAAGTTTATATCCCCGATAAATTCCACAAAAAGGCCATTCATTCCTTATAATTCCAGCATTTGAAATAAATTCATCAAGAAAATGTGTTTATTTTCCGTTTTCTTAATAACTGCGCCTCACAGTTACGGAAAGTAGTTCGGCGTGGGAGCTTACTGGGATATAAATTTTGGACAGAGACTTGCTACGGGCCAATCAAATGTTAGGGAATTGTGTAAATATTTTTGTGCTGGAATTATTTATGTATATTAGCCCACCCACCCCAAATAACATATAACATGAGAAAATATTTGACAGCCCTATATATATATGCAGCACATATTTATAGTAAACACATACATGTACATGTACTTAGTGACAATCTATATCAGGAGTTAGATGGATATATTACATTTTCAAATATTTGCATGTGAACAAATATTCCAAGTTAAATTATGTGTTCACCATTTTGAATTCATGAGGACAACCGACGAAAAAGAGTGACAATGTCAAAGACACCATGGCCATAACGTCAAACATGGATTCACGTTCAGTGACGTCACAAGTGTGTGATGTCACGTCATGACGTCATAATATGTGTACTGAGGCATCGCGTCTCATATTAGTGAAAGTTTCATTAAGTTATCATTTTCCGATTTCTGTTCACACTTAATGTTAACTGACACCAATAAACGTAAATGGGAGGGCAAAATGTAAAATTTTACGGCGACAGACAATTTGAATCGTCGCTTTTCCGACGTTGTTGTTATTAAGCCCGGTTTTCGTATGGCGCGGCCCATGTATTAATAATGGACTTGACAGAGCATAATAACAGGTCAATATTTTAAATACGAATTGCCTCTTGTGCCACGTTCCGTGGTAGCTATGCCATAAATTTCACCGATTTTTTAAAAGTAGTTCATCTTAAAATGATATTTACACAGTTCAAAAGCGTCTTTATCAGTTTCAAACAGTGTAATATCAAGTGATATTTCACTAATAAATCTCGGTAATTCACCGTCATAAAATAAAATGAAATAGTTCCTTCTATTTAATAGCATGTATGATAGTTTACATGTAACATACTTAAAGGTACATGCCCACTCAATAGGCACAAAATGTTCTTTATAGGAATTAAATAACTGTATAATTGTGTCACTATTCCACCAGTTCTAAAAAATACAAGTGCCCGCTATACAGATATAATAATGTTAATTTGTGGGATCGAAACATTAAATTGAGGGAACAAATTGTTATTTCATGGGAACAAATTGTTATTTCATGGGAACGAATTGTTATTTTGTGCGAACAAATTGTTATTTCGTGGGAACGAATTAATAAAAAATATATTTCTACGTCGCAGGGTTCCGTACCATTCTACATCGACAGCCACTATGGATACCCATAATCCCAAGGACCGGCCTACATTTTCTACTGAATTCATCCAATATACAATGCACTTACATCTTCTCCTTCTTACGTTTCTTCGTTTCTGGTGTGCCCTTACTGGAAGAGTTAGATAAGCAAGAAGGCTGTATAATATAGGATTAACCCTTACTACGCTGAATTAAATTTTGTCGTCTGCTGGAAATGTTTTATTTTCAATATTACTCGATAAAAACCTGTTTTGACAGCGCATGAGAATCGTCTCCAATGGAGACGATTCTCCTGTGCTGCCAAAACAGGTTTTTTGCTAAAAATAAAGTCACAAATGAAAAACAGCAGACGACAATTTGCGTCCCGCCGCGTAGTGAGGGTTAAGTGTAATACATGTACAGAGAGGCATGCAATGTTATCAAGTTTGAGGATACATGTCTTACCATTCGAGGCACAGCCCAGGCTTGGCTAATCAATCTGCTTGATTTCAAACAAAACGATTGACAAATATTGGCAAGATTAGAGCAGGCAGTAATGTATCCAAAGTATATACAGTCGACATCCGTTACCTCAAACTCACTTAACCCTTACACCGCTATCTTAATTTTTTTGTCGTCTGCTGTTTATTTTCTATTTAGCATTTTTATCATCAAAAACATGCTTTGACAGCGCTTTAGAATAATTTACAACATGCTTTGACAGAACTTCAGAATCATGTCCATTGGAAATTATTCTGAAGTGCTGTCAAACCATGTTTTTATTGTGAAATAAGGCAAGATATAAAAGCAACAGCAGACGACAATTGTTGTGTGTAGCGGCCTAAGGGTTAAGTCCAACTATTGATAATTCAAAGTCAAATTGTTGGTCCCAAGTACCTGTTTTCCTATATAATAACTCTTGTTAACTCTAAATTTTCCTTAACTCAAAGTATTTTCCTCATTCCTTTGGACTTTGAGTAAACAAATGTAAGACTGTAAAATCTGATTAGACCATGCATTCTTCGCATGGTGTCTGTTTCACGAAAGCTGCCCAAATTTTACGGCCAAAACAATATGTTTTTCGATAATATTAAATTAAAGGAAAATTTAAGAATGAGCCTTCTTTTTATTTCGTGAAATTTTGTCAAATATTGGTTTTATTACGAAAAATTTATTTCTCTATGGGAGGAATTTAACATGGGGGAAAAAGAGGTAAAGGAGTGTGGGAGGAGTCAAAAATTTGTTTTGGAAATTAACTCCGAAACCTAGCTAGATAGCTTGGAAATGATATAACTAAGAAAACAAAAGTTAAATTTTGAAAATCGGTTCAGTATTTCTGAAATTCTACAAAAATTCCCCATGTTAAATCCCCATAGACATCTTCACTCTGTGAAGATGTCTATGGGGATTTAACATGGGGAAATTGTTTTTTCGCAATAAAATCAATATTTGACCAAATTTCACGAAACAAAAAGAAGGCTCGTTCTTAAATTTTGCTTTAATTTAATATTATCACAAAAAATATTGTTTTTGCATTGTTTATATAGCCGTAAAATTTGGGCAGGTTTCGTGAAACAGACAGTAGTGTTGGCATTACATGCAAAATCCTTCACATGTGATCGTCAATATTTGCTATCATCAACTTTTTAGCATTCTTCAAAAGCATGATTATACAAAAGACACAATGCAAAAGAGATATACTTGGTCTGCTGCATGCAGAATTTAACCCTTGGAGCTGGATATGGAAGACAAGAATTCCGCCATGGATGTGGTGTCGCGCCAGCCGAGGCATTTGATCGGAACATTATCATGCGCATGTGCTATAGTAAGCATCACAAAAACCGTCAGAGAAGTGCATGTTTAAAACACGAAAAAGTGTTTCCACAACCATGTGAAAGTCAAAAAGCTCAAGGTCATGTTAATGGTGGCTTGAGCGTGTTCCAAATGCTTACATGTATCAAGTGTCCAAACATTGGAGCAATCCATCAAGTAACATTAATGTTATATGATGATGAAGAAACTTGTACAAACGTTTTGACACAAAAAAATGGCTAAGTGTTTCTGCAAACATGTGAAGATAAAAAACGTCAGGGTCATGTTAATGGCAGCATGAGGGTGTTCCGAATGATCACATGTTACAAGTGTCCAAATATTGAAGCAATCTGTAAAGTATATTAAAGGTACATGCCCACTCAGTAGGCACAAAATGTTCTTTAAAATTAAATCAGTGTATAATTGTGTCACTATTCCACCAGTTCTAAATATTATAAGTGCGCGCTACACATATATACTCATTTAGTAATTGATTTATTTTACCGATAGCGACATGCAGTGCTATCAGGCTATTTTCTATGCAAATGAGGAATTATATTTTTGAACTATCTATACTAATTAAATGCGCCACCTGAAAAAATAATATTTTAGACAGATTATAAAGTATGATCGTTGCACATCAAAAAGTAAATACAGAGAATAAATAGTATTGTCCGTTAACATTTTACGGATACGCGGTTATCGCCCCTGATATCAGTGTGGAAATTTACGTCCGATATAAAATGTATAATAATGCCAATTAATACGTGGTGTAATGGTTTATAGAAGGCACTCATAATATTTAGAACTGGGGAAATAAATAGTGACATAATTATATACTTATTTAATTCCTATAAAGAACATTTTGTGCCTATTGAGTGGGTATGTACGCAAAATAAATGGCTACGTGTTTCTGCAAAATTTTAAGGTGAAAAATGTCAAGGTCATGTTAATGGCGGCATGAGTGTGTTCCCAAAGCTTACATGTATCAAGTTTCCAAATATTGAAGCAATTTGTCAAGTAATATTAAAGTTATAACATGATGACGAAGCTTGTACAAACTTTTTGACATTACGGACGATGACGATGACAGAAAATGTGGCGACTATAGTCGCACCTTCTGCTAAAGTAGGTGCGACAAAAATATAGCAATTGAGAAGGGGCTCACGGATACCCCAGGCCACCACCTGGAAACAAGGGAATCGTTATCACTAAGCTAATCCCCTGACTGGCAGCCTTGATAATAAAACAAGACAATCGCCGGGGAGTGTCTCACCACTAAACGAGGTGATCGTCATGAAGGTCAAGGTCACAATATGAGGAAGATCAAAATTATTGATACGTCACGGTCACCAAGGTCACGGTCACACAAATGCCACTGGGTAGATAGCAAAGTGAGAAAGGAAGCTATTGGTGAAGTTTGGTAATTATCTGACTTACGGATCAATAGATATTCAACATTTGGACATTCATCAAAAATTATTGACACAAAATTCAAGGCCACCATGGTGTTTGTCAAGGTCACCGGTATGACACTGGATAGATTTCTATCAATGTGAAGAAGCTATTGATGAAATTTAGTAAGGATATGACGAACGGATCGGGAGATATTCAACATTTGAACAAATATCCAAAATTGTTGACACCAATGTGAAAGTCAAGGTCACACTAATGGCAGTGGGAGGATAGCCATCCAAACTTATTGATGAAATTTGGTAATGATCCGACTAACGGATCAAGAGATATGGGAAATTTGACTATGTCCCACAAAGGTTAAGGTCACCAAGGTGAAGGTCAAGGTCGTCCCAATGACATGGGTGAATAGCCATCAATGTGAGAAATCTATTGATGAAATATGTTAATGATCTGATTATCGGATCAGGAGTATGGGAAATCTGGCTGCGTCCGAAATTTACGTCCCACAAAGGTTAAGGTCACCAAGGTGGGCGAATGATACTGGATGGATAGCTATCAATGTGAGGAAGCTATTGATAAAGTTTGGTAATGACCCGACTAATGGAGCAAGAGATATGGAAATTTGGCTACGTCCAAAATAAGTCCCAAATTGTTGACGACACCGACGACACCGACGACACCGAGAATGACGACACCGGAATTGTGACCACTATGCCTCACTTTCCACTATTGTGGGTGCGACAAACAAAAAAACAACAAAAATAGCATTTTTGCCTAACACACAAGGTGAACATAAGTCCTCAGTGACCTTGGCCTTGGGTTGTCGGACATGGGTTGTATGCAAAACAAAGCACTATCATTACACACATTGTGGCCAAATATTATCCAAATCAGTGAAGCGGTTCTTAAGTTATTGAAAAAGGAAAGGGGTTACTAATGTACGCACGACATACGTACATGGACTAACGCTCTTGCTTATCGGCGAGGAGATAATACCTGGAATGGACTGTCCATTTATAAACTAGATGGCCGCGGCCTGCATGTCGCGCCTTGTGGAGAGGCATGGACACAAAAAAAAAGATATAATATAACGAAAAACTTTAACCAAAAAACTTAACCAAAAAATTTAACCAAAAACTTTAACCAAAAAACTTAACCAAAAACTTCAAAGTAATTTGACCTTGACATTGGGCACAGGGGCCACACGGGAGGGGGGTAGAATGCAAATATAGATGATGATAAACACCCATGTGAAGTTTCAAGGTAATGGGCAAAGCAGTTGCAGAGATATAGTATAACGAAAAACTTTAACCAAAAAACTTAACCAAAAAACTTAACCAAAAACTTTAACCAAAGAACTTAACCAAAAACTTTAACCAAACAACTTAACCAAAAAACTTAACCAAAAAACTTAACCAAACAACTTAACCAAACAACTGAACCAAACAACTTAACCAAAAACTTTAACCGGACACACGTCAAAGTGCCGACTATATCGCGCTTTCCACAAGCAGGCGCGACAAAAATGATGTCAAAGTGGCCTATAGGTATCACTGTGCTAAATATAGTACACATCGGCCAGGGGGTATGCTTTTGTAGTCCGGTATAAAAAAATAGTGCAGACGTTTTGAGGCCACAGACCCAGTTTGCTTGTAAATCCTGATCCATTACAGCCCAATTTTACTTGAGAAACATGTTGGGGTGTTTTTAACACCAGTTTCCAGCATATTTCTAGCATTTAAAAGAAATTACTGAGCCTGCTTGTCACGTGATGTGAACACTACGTCACATGACACTTTGATGATAAACAAAATGGCGGACAGGACAATGTTGAAATTTTCTTTCTTAGGAGTAAGTGAACATATTGTTTAATTAGTGAAAATCCGGTGCAGACAGGTTGCAGGTTATGAACAGGTAGGTTTCCAACAGCATCCATACGAATAGTGAAAGTGTGAGAGAATGGCCATATTTGGAGGAATCGGTTAAGTTGTATAGTAAAACTAATTGGTGGTTGCTAGCCTATAAGCATTTCGGGTCATCAGTGGATGTCGTCTGCTTTCTTTGAAAACAATTCTAAACGGTTTTAATCATGGCTACAGCAAGTTTTATTAAGAGAACAAAGGACAGAATTGCTGGAAAATCAGTTTTATTTAATGAAAATGGTTGCATCAAGTGGGTCGGGATAACCACAGGTGTACGAGTCAAATATGGAAAGATTAAAGTTAAATTTCCAAATGATGCAAGAACAAAATACTATTATACACATAGAGTAGCATTCATGTTAAACCATAATGTGTTTGAAATACCCAGGCACCTTGAAATATCACATTTATGTGGTTGTTCCCTGTGTGTTAACCCGGCCCACTGAGTGCTGAGTCCACAATTATAAATAATTCTCGAAAGAATTGCCATAGCGAAAAGCGCTGTCTAAGCCATGCACTCGACGGCGTCACATATCCACCCTGTATCTGCTAATAGTTCCTGTTTTATTAATTACGGTAAATTAACTGTATACCTATCTACATTATGTACATGTCTACATACTAATTACACAGATTTGAGATGCATCAGGGAGCCAGATGAGCCTGTTACTGACTAGTTCAGCCATATTAAAGTGGCACGTCGCTTTAATTGGCACTGTGTATTTGATTACTAACCGGTATCAAGTGTATAGCTCCCAACAGGTAGCAACGTTTTTCCTGAACATTATTTATTGACTCGGTTGATACTTGCAAACATTATGACCAAATTTGGCGGCGCGATCAGGGTCTACGCCAGTACTTCTTGGCTACATTTTTCCAGAAAAAAATTCAAAATTTTAAATTTAGCAGAAATTATACTGTGAACATTGCTTGCCACAGTAACCTTTGAAACACATGACTATTGTGCAAATTATTCCTGGCATTATGCTCTTTATTTGTTCTAAGTTACCATTATGTTTGGCATGTGCTTGCCTCAACTCTGCAATGTACCTGGATCTTACAGAGAGAGCAAATCGGTTTCTCAAGTTTGTTTTCTTGACCCCACGAAACATGTTCGAGCTAAATGGCGCCTTGTTTATTTCTCGTTTCAGGGAGTTACTCAGATGGCGGATATCTTTTAGATGCGTTACCGTTACCCCTGGTTGAGCGGCATCTACACCTTTGTGTGATTTACTATCACCGTCCCCCGTGTAATGACTAACATGTAAGTCACTATTTATCTGCTTCGTAACTATTTCATTCCATTTCGCTTCATTACCTATTGACTCATTTTCGGGGAGGTTGGCAGTGCAGTGACCATGATGGTTTGGGCAGCTGATATCTCCACCCTGATTTCTTAGCTTACTACCTATTATGCACAGCTTACTGCCAACAAATGCCCCAATGATTAATTTATCTTTGGTATTATTCTCGCACATGTGGTTGTCACGATTGTACCCGCTTGAAATGGTGTACTGTCGCTATTGAATATTGGGTTATTGTAGCAAGAGTCGCCTTCAACTCGAACCGTCTTGCTACGTTTATTGCCACAGAGTTCATTCTCTCTGGCCACAGTTTGTCTGATTTCATGCATACTTTTAGTGTTTAAGCCAACCATAGACTCTGCTATCCTATTTGACTGCTATTGCATCGAGTTATACGTCGGCGGAATTATGTTTGTGTTTACCAACAGCCGACAAGCACCATAATTACTGATTGGTGTGCTCATAAGGCCCAGCTGCAAACCCACATTAGCTTTCCCTGATTTCCTACCCTTTCGACTTGACGGAACCTCTTCATATAGTTTATAATATTTACTTTTATATCTACATCGGGTGCATTTTAGCCGCTCAGCCCAACAAATGCCCCATTTTCTTGATGCGGCCGCATCAAATACCATTTCGCCACTACAGTGCGTATTAAAGGCGCGATGACTGTTTATTTCAGTATTAAACATCTTCTGGACCTCATACGGTCGATATAATTTGTTTATCAACAGATGGGGTGTACGGATGCATTTTGCGGTACGGCGCATTCGTCAATGAGTTTCGGACGCCTCGACAGAGAGCGCAGAACAGTTACATCATTGTCCGTACCATCAACATCTTTACAGGTAAACGTTTTATTTTCATTTACATTAACCCGGGATTCAAATGAGTCTTTGGTTAGCCTGATGTACCTATGATTTGTTCCATTTGGTGAGTGTGAAGAAAGTTTTTTTCCTTTACCTTTATTTTCATTTACCCGCCCCGTTTGAAATCCGCATTTTTCACCCCGCATCGATGCTTATTGGCCGGCATGTTTTCATTAGGTTAACCAAGTTCACTCTGAGCAGTGCATATCGGTAGAGAAATATATATGGGATAGCATTGCTCATTTAACAGCAGTGTCTATACCCTAAGGAAACAAGTGTCAACACGGGCACACGTGATTCAATTTCCTGTGACATTTTAACACATTCTATGTCTGAATTCGCTGGCAGCACTCATACACTGGGCTGGTTTCAATTTAATTTGACACGTATCATTCTGGCATGTCACTAAGTTATGCGGACAAATGTTTCTATGCAAATTACAACATGTAGATTGACTAAATACTTCGAAAGTCACTTTTTCGCCTGTTTTTATGATAAAAAAATGACAAAAATACTCGGAAATCACCCGACTTTCGATAAATTTAATCGTTTTAATCCCCATAATTAATTGTGGAACAGCCAATATTTTTGACAAGCACCATCTATTTTATAATAATTTTTTACAAGTGCATCAACAATATAGACTTTTCCTAAGAAATATATGAGAAAATAATACTCTGGAAAATTCTGGTGAAACTGAAGTTTCCGCAGCTGGACAGCCATAATTATATGACCATTCTTAAATTGCCACTGTTGAAAAGTTAGTCTTCTAAATAATGTCAAATTACATTTGCTGTCACGAAATAGGTCAGACAAGACAATGGTAGGCAGTTTATTGAGATATTATAGCAAAAAAATGCGCTTATAGGTATCACTGTGCTAAATATAGTACACATCGGCCAGGGGGTAGTAGTCCGGTATAAAAAAATAGTGCAGACGTTTTGAGGCCACAGACCCAGTTTGCTTGTAAATCCTGATCCATTACAGCCCAATTTTACTTGAGAAACATGTTGGGGTGTTTTTAACACCAGTTTCCAGCATATTTCTAGCATTTAAAAGAAATTACTGAGCCTGCTTGTCACGTGATGTGAACACTACGTCACATGACACTTTGATGATAAACAAAATGGCGGACAGGACAATGTTGAAATTTTCTTTCTTAGGAGTAAGTGAACATATTGTTTAATTAGTGAAAATCCGGTGCAGACAGGTTGCAAGTTATGAACAGGTAGGTTCCACAGCATCCATACGAATAGTGAAAGTGTGAGAGAATGGCCATATTTGGAGGAATCGGTTAAGTTGTATAGTAAAACTAATTGGTGGTTGCTAGCCTATAGGTTACTAAAATGTGGCCCAAAGTATTATCTTGGTAGCATTAATGTAATGAGCTGCTGGTTTATTGATTAATTAACTAACTGAAATGTGGCTTAATGTGTGTTTAACCTTTAGACTACTATTTTTTTTTTGTCGTCTGCTGTTTATTTTCTATTTTCCATTTTTATCATCAAAAACATGCTTTGACAGCACTTTAGAATAATTTACAGCATGCTTTGACGGCACTTTCCGTTGGGAATTATTCTGAAGTGCTGTCAAACCATGTTTTTATTGAGAAATAAGGCAAGATATAAAAGCAACAGCAGGCTACAATTGTGTGTAGCGGTCTAAGGGTTAATAAAACAATATACAGACAAGTAATTGAGTAAAACCTGTCTGCACACTGTACCAGGGGAGTTAAACACCAAATATTGACAAGGTGTCATGTGACATTATCCAACCCAAGGTATCACGTAGATCCATTTTATTTGCCGTTTACGAAAACTAGTGGATATTGGGGTCTGTTCGTGGAACCAGCTAACTGCTGTGCTGCACAGGGAAAAATACGGGTTTACGAAATTTAAATGCTCAGATTCTCAGATTATTATATTTATGCAATCAAATACCCAAAAGAATGTATACATATTCAAGCATATACTGTCAGATATAATGTGATAATCATACACCTTTTAAGGAATAATTGTAAATAACAAGTATAGTAGAATATAATGCAAATAAATCAAGCATTAGATTATGTGCTACATTTTCATAGCTGAGGTAATATGTTTGTAAGGAATTCAGAAATGCATACACTTTGTCGTCTGCTTTTTTTTTCTAATGAAAAACTGTTTTGGCAGCACATGAGAATCGTCTCCACTGGAGACGATTCTCATGTGCTGCCAAAACATGTTTTTACTAAAGGATTAGACAAATAGAAAAAAACAGCAGACGACAATTTACGTTTCCCGCAGTTTAAGGGTTAATCGATGGACGTTTGTACATACTGGGAATCATCTTTGTCTGAATGGTTTCCATCCTTCTTACTTCTGCGAGAGGGCGCCACCGGTGTCTGGTTCTCAAAGAAAGAGTCTATGGCATGGTCTTTGGCGACTGGGTCACCGCGACTGGGCAATGCTGACTGGCGGGTAGCAGGCCGATTCTTTTGGCGCTTCGGCCTGTCCTTGGTCACGCAGTTAAGTCTACCGGACGCGGGCGGTATAGATGGTAGGTCCGATACTGTGTCAAGCTCGTCCTCCTTTATGGAAGCTAGAATGTATTTATTGATTGATTGTTGATTGGTGTTTAACGGCCTATCAACAGCTAAGGTCATTTAAGGCCGGGCCAACGGGTTCGATACCGTAATTAACCTGCTGAATTGGGGGGAAAATCCCTAAGTCAGACCTGACCTGGTGCCAGGTCCATACCACACAAAAGTCACTCGGCCCCTTCCACTAAAGGTTAGAAGACACCAAATGGTGCGAAATTGCCCAGGGTGTATGCAAAAGTAGTCCGGTATAAAAAAATAGTGCGGGTGTTTTGAGGTCACAGACACCGTTTGCTTGCAAATCTTGATCCATTACTACCCAGTTTCACTTGAGGAACATCTTGGGGTGCCTTTAACACCAATTTTCAGCATATTCGTAGCATTTAAAAGAAAACGCTGAACATGTTGGTCACTTGATGTAAACGGAGTTTCCGTGGCCAAAAAATGTACACAATACTGGAGGATATTTCTTTCTTAGGAGTAAGTGAACCTATTGTTTAGTTCAGGCAGAACCAGTACAGACTGGCTGCAGGTCATGTACAAGTGGGTCCCACAGCATCCATACAAATAGTGAAAGTAGGAGAGACTGGCCTTATTGGATGGCATTCTGTTAAATTATATAGTAAAACTATTTGGTGGTGTCTAACCTAAAAGTAATAGGATTACGAATAATCGAAATACACACATAAGGGGATAACCGCATTCAATCATCACATACAAAAATGCCAAAGACATAGTATTACGTGAGGGTCAAACCAGGTCTCCGGTCGGGATTCCAGTAAGAATGAACCCCGATCGTTAAATTACCCATCGTATGTTCCCGCCTGCCACCATTCACAGCTGGAATGTAAGTATATACCACGAGTCATGTCAAGAGATATGGGACAATGAAGATACACTTGGGTTTATGCTCTGAGCATGATCACGGCCATTCCAATGGCCACCTTTGGAGTATAGAGGAATTTCTCTAATCCAGACACCCTTGGATGTCCCCAGGGTGTCAGGTTTGGAGATGTTAAACTGTAATTTAGGTGAATGATAGCCTCGGGTAATTCATATATGTCTGTGACAAAAGAAATGGGGCTTATGGGTTTTGCAACAAGTGTCGATCCAGATCTGATCAGGATCTGCACTGTTCGCCATTCCATTTCAGTCTATATACTCCGCATGTACTCTGAAACATTTTGTCAACTTATGACTTTATTTATGAAAATTATTGTAAAATTTTGTAAACGTATTTAATGAAATTACGTAGATGTCCGAACAACATAATTCCTCAGTGACCTTCACAGTGGGCGGTCGGACGTGGGTCGTATGCAAAACAAAGCACCATCCCCAGACACGCATTGTGGCCAAATATTATCAAAATCGGGGAAGTGGTTCAGAAGTTATTGAAAAATGAAATGTGTCACTAAAGTACGAACCACGTACACACACGAACTAACGCTATATCCCCTCATAGTATTAGATGTGCTCAATAGATCATTAATAATTTGCATGCTGGGAAATTTGTGGGCTATAAATAGCTCAAAAATAGCAGATGACAATTCATTATATTTTCTTTTATGTCTCCTTATAAATGTCATGAATATGTCCTGGAATTTCATTAGAATTGTGTCCAGAGGACACAATTCTAATGAAATTTCAAGACATATTTACAGAGAGAAATAAAACATATACTCCTAATTCGTTTGGCGGATATTTTCGCCGCTGGCATGCAAAGGGTTAATTACCTGGTGACTTCTTAGGACTTGGAACCTCACCTGCATCCTCTGTAACAGAACAGGTAGACAATGTCAAATACAAACAAGAAATGCGTCTGTCGAACGTGGATGCCACCTGCAGCATATTTGAGAAACTGTGACAAATTGGTTAACCGAAAAGTGTGACGGACGGACGGACGGATGGACGGACAGACATACGGACGGACGGACGGACAGACGGACGGTCCAAACACTATATGCCACCCGTTTCTTCGAAACCCGGTGGCATAATAAGTTATACCTGACATATGGTCAGCAGCGTGAGCGCTCGCAGCGAGGGCTTGCCAAGTAAACTGTGCACCTACTGAACCACGGCATGCGCTCGCTGTAAATTCAAACTATCACACTGGTCAGCTCGCGGCCACTTCGGCGAGCAATTTTGTTCAGAAACAAAGCGCCCGCAAGCGCCAGATTTGCTGAACATACCTCGGGTACATATATTAGTAAATTGTATAAGTATAGACAGTTTTATAACACTGAGATTGGGAACGGTCAATTGTTAATATTCTGCAGATACTGACATAGTAATTAATTCAGAAAAGTTATACTTGCGTGGGTATATGTATATACTCTTATTTGTCCACATATATTAAGCGATAGACAGAATGTATAATTTCTAAACTACCAAATGACTGGTCAAAACTACAGTGACTATGTTTTTAACCTGAAAATGACATAAGAAATAAAAGATACTTTAACCCTCACTACGCTGGAGACGGAAAATGTCGTCTGCTGTTTTTCATGTTTGCTTAATTCTTAACAAAAAACCTGTTTTGACAGCACATGAGAATCGTCTCCAGTGGAGACGATTCTCATGCGCTGTTAAAACAGGCTTTTGTCGAGAAATGTTGAAAATAAAACATTTCCAGCAGACAACAAAATTTAATTCAGTGTAGTAAGGGTTAATAGTGCAAAGATGCATTTATTATGCTCTTGTATATTATGCTCTGGTACATGTATCTGTATAATCTGATAAAGCATAACTTTATACATCTAAAGCTAATAATGATTACAAGATATACTAAGCATACACTCAAAGTTTTACATAAAACAGTTTAACCCTTACTATGCTGAATTAAATTTTGTCGTCTGCTGGAAATGTTTTATTTTCAATATTTCTCCACAAAAGCCTGTTTTTACAGCGCATGAGAATCGTCTCCACTGGAGACGATTCTCATGTGCTGTCAAAACTGGCTTTTTCTTAAGAATTAAGGCAACATGAAAAAACATGAAAAAACAGCAGACGACATTTTCCCCGTCTCCAGCGTAGTGAGGGTGAAACACCAATTACATGACGGAATTTACTAGCACTGCATTTGTTGTGTCATATACAGCGAGTGCAACCAACATCTCCACAACAATCAGTCACAGAAAACCCAAAACTGGCTGTAGTAGAGGTACCTGGGGGCCGTTTCACTAAACTACTTACGACTAAAATGTTCGTAAGCGCAAATTTAGAATCGTCTGCAAATTTCAATTGATGGATTTACATTTATTGAGCATAGGCTGCATATGCAGCCTATGCTCAATAAATGTAAATCCAACAATTATTTACAAGAAAACATTGTTAATGAGAAATTTACAGACTATCATAATTTTGCACTTACGAACATTTTAGTCGTAGGAAGTTTAGTGAAACGGCCCGCTGTTGTAGGGAGGTTCAATATATAACGATTTGTCTGAATGGGATAATAATTATCGGCTGATTGTTTGATTGATTTGCCTCCAGTCAACTGCAAAGTCATATATATATGAGAAATATGTCATATGTGATTTGAAGAACATAAATTATTTACCGTAAATTATGTCGAAAGTTGAAGAAATTTTCACAGCAAAGGCGGAATAGTATTCCCCATTTGCTGTGGAAATGTTGTCATCTTTCAATATCATATATAGAAAATAACACAGTTTCTGTAAAGATATTTCATGAAAAAATTGCACATGTTGTTACAGGTAGGCAGAGCTCCAGATAAGCTGAATATTTGCGTAAATACCCAATTCAAATTGCCAAAAACCCAATTGAAATCAGAAGTGTAAGCGAGTATCAAACAGCAATAACAAATTTGTGGGAGCTTTATCATGCTACAGAAAACAATAACCAAACCACAAATATAGCATATTTTTCTTATTTTCCATGAAAACACATCTTGGTATTCCATTAGAATTGTCTCCAAGAAGACAATTCAAATGAAATGCCAAGACATGTTTTCATTTTGAAGCAAACAAATTCAATAATTGCTGTCTGTTGATGTGCTTTTATTTTACCCATTTAAAATATTGGAGTGAAAATACTCAATTACTAATTCCTTATCTGGAGCCCTGGGTAGGTACAAAATCACATGGTATGTCGCATATGAAATGCACCTGTAAGGGGAGGAATACATTTGGTACTAAAATTACAATAACAACTTTCAACCACAGGTTGAAGTAACGGACCGAATAAAATATTGCAATAGATGGAGTATATGGAAGAAGTAAAAAAAATAATTTAGCTTTTTTTCTTCATTTATTGATGCTTTTAGGCATATTTAATGTATTTATAGACCTCGGTTTGTTACTTCAACCTGTGCTTTCAACACAGAGCACTGAAAGACACACAATTTGTGAAGTCACTACATGCAATCACAGGTGGAAGACTCGGACCTGTGACACAAACATATCTATTACCCCACCCACTTGGTCTCATACAGTACTATGTTCTATTATAAATATATTATATATATACTGTACGAGACCAAGTGGGTGGGGTACTGTATTTTTTGTAATAGCATTTTTTTGTGTCACAAGTCCGAGTCTTCCACCTGTGCATGCAATTTGCATCAACCTACACAAAACAAAATCTTCTTTCAAAAATAAAGTAAATTTTTTATTTTTTTTTACAATTTCCAACAACACAATTTCAGGTAAATTTTTCTAACAATTGGCTATTAAAAAAGAATATATCGGAGGTTTCCTCATGTTCTCGTATAGTGATCATACTTTGTTTCAGCCTGCTGACTGCCCTGCTATTCTATTAACCCTTAGAATGCGGGAACCGAAAATAGTCGTCTGCTGCTGTGTCATATTTGATCTCTTTTCTCAGTAAAAACATGATTTGACAGCATTTTAGAATCATTTCCATTGGAAATGATTCTAAAGTGCTGTCAAACCATGTTTTTGATGAGAAAAAATAAACAGCAGACGTCAATTTTTTATTCAGCATTGTAAGGGTTAAAGAAGACACAACTGAAGTATCATTGTAGCAGCTAGAAATCAGATTTTATTTAAAAAAGCCATGTGATTTTGAACCAATGAAGATAAGCGATTTTCATGAAAACTATTTTAATTTACAACAAGAAACGAGGCAAAGCCACGAAGGCCAGGTTTTTTCCAAGCATGGACACTTGGATAACATAATTATACCCACTTTTTGTAGACTAGATGGCCGTGGCCTGCATGTCGCGCCTTGGGGCGAGGCATGGACACTAAAAAAATAGATATAGTAGATGGAAAAACTTTAACGAAAAAACTTTAACCGGATACACGGACGTACGGACGGACGGACGGACGTATGCCAAAATACCGACGATATCGCGCTTTCCGCAAGCGGGTGCGACATGATGATAAACACCCATGTGAAGTATCAAGGTCATGGGTGAAGCAGTTGCAGAGATATAGTACACGAAAAAACTTTAACAAATAAATTCAAAGTAATTTGACCTTGACATTGCGCACAGGGGCCGCACGGTTGGGGGTTAGAATGAAAATATGGACGATCATAAACACCCATGTGAAGTTTCAAGGTAATGGGCGAAGCAGTTGCAGAGATATAGTATAACGAAAAAGTTTTAACCAAAAAATTTAACCAGACGTACGTTAAAAAGTTAACGTTGAAAATGGCTAAGTCAATTACGTAGAAATAATAGGTGAAGGTAAAAAAATGGTCACATGTTGGATAGTTGTATGTGGTAGGCACCCCTTTGTTATGAAGCTGTGAAAGTTTGGTGGTCCTAGGTGGTACAGTACCAAAGAAATGGACTTAAACACGAAAACTTAACATTGTAAACGCGAAAACTTAACATTGAAAATGGCTTAGTTGACTGCGCGGAAAAAATGGGTCAAGTTAAAAAAAAAGTAACATGTTGGATAGTGATATGTGGTGGGCACCCCTTGATTATGAAGTGAAGCTGTGAAAGTTTGGTGGTCCTAGGTGGTACAGTACCAAAGAAATGGACTTAAACACGAAAACTTAACATTGAAAACGCGAAAACTTAACATTGAAAATGGCTAAGTCGACTGCGCGGAAAAAATGGGTGAAGTTAAAAAAAAAGTAACATGTTGGATAGTGATATGTGGTGGGTACCCCTTGACCATAACTTTTAAGTTTGGCTACCATGGGCCAAGCGATTCATGTGAAGAAGAATTTTGAAATCTCTAATAAAAGAACGACCTTTTGACCTTTTGGCGGCCATCTTGGATGACATAACCATCAGATTTCGACAAAAAATGCACCAGAGTGATCGCCTCTTTGATACCTTCAATTCGATATATGACATGACCATATTCGGTCAAAAATAAAAAAAATTTGACCCAAATTTGACCCCACAGGAGCCACGCCCATTTTTGACCCCGGGGTCACCATTTTAACAACTTTGAAAGAGCATTGTACATTGATCATTCCTACCAAGTTTCGTCAAAATCCGGCTAGCGGTTCATGAGAAGAAGATTTTTTAAGAATTTATGCTATTTTTAGACGGCGGCCATCTTGGATTAGCGATGACCTCCATTTTAACAAATCTGAAAAGGCTTCACCCATGGACCATAACTTTTAAGTTTGGCTACCATGGGCCAAGCGATTCATGTGAAGAAGAATTTTGAAATCTCTAATAAAAGAACGACCTTTTGACCTTTTGGCGGCCATCTTGGATGACATAACCATCAGATTTCGACAAAAAATGCACCAGAGTGATCGCCTCTTTGATACTTTCAATTTGATATATGACATGACCATATTCGGTCAAAAATAAAATTTGACCCAAATTTGACCCCACGGGCCACGCCCAGTTTTGACCCCAGGGTCACCATTTTAACAACTTTGAAAGAGCATTGTACATCGATCATTCCTACCAAGTTTTGTCGAAATCCGGTTGGCGGTTCTTGAGAAGAAGATTTTTGAAGAATTTGTGCTATTTTTAGACGGCGGCCATCTTGGATTACGCAATGACGTCATTTTAACAATTTTGTAATCCCCCTACCTAAGGACCATGATCATGAAGTTTGGTGACTATAGGCCCAATGGTTACTGAGGAGAAGACGTTTGAAAATGTTCACGGACGACGACGGACGACGACGACGGACGACGGACACATTGCGGTAACAATAGCTCACATGAGCTTCGCTCAGGTGAGCTAAAAATCACATGGCGTTTCTCAATGTTTGACTAGCGTGCAGTCTTACTAGTGACACTGTCCTTGCGAATAACAGAATCATCTCCCACCAACGACTCATCCTCCTTGTTCCGAGAAAATATCTCTAGGACCCAGTTAGACAGCCGGCTTAACATTGTACATCAATAACGCTAGTAATTCCTTCTAAATCCTGTTCACATATAATCCTGTTTCAAAGTAATTGTCATAGTTTATAACTTCATGTACTGTATATTGGGTTTCATCCATTCATGTATATGGATATGATACCTTTATTTTAAAAAAAATATACATGTATATATTATTTTGTTTATTTCTCCATAAAAGTATATGTTGTTACCACTCATATGAACCGTCTCAGACGGTTCATATGAGTGGTAACAACATATACTTTCGAAACGAATCGAAGAAAATAGCGAAAAAATTCTCCAAATTTTCAAATGACTATAACTGTATCCGTCCTGTATTGGGTTATAATTATTTCATTGACATATAAACGGTACATTACATTAAATGTTCATTTCAGTGCCTGTCTGTGGTTTTGTGTCATGTCTAAAAAGTTTGCAATTGAATAGACTGGCAGATTTGGCACCTTGTCAGTAGATACTGGCAACTTTACTATGTGTATGCATTGAACTTAGATTAAGCAATGACATGCAGATTAATCTAATTTTAATGATTTGATTTATTAGTGTTTAATGGCCGATCAACAGCTATGGTCATTTAAGGGCGGGCAAACAGGTTCGATCCCGCATTTAACCTGCAGCATTGGAGGGAAAATCCAAAAATCAGAAGAGAATATTTACATCGAAAACTATATATATTCAGCCCTCGACATATTTTAATGAATCCGATTCATACCTAAACATTTTCACATTTCTCTTCAAGAGTACGCATTTGAATTGTATATAGCATATTCACTATTCAAAGTGTGATCACAAAATATCATATAAATTCGGAGGAATAAGAAACATTTTCTCAACATGATTAACATAATTCCGGTATCGTGAGTTCATCTATTAATATGACAAGTAATTAACCACACTTTGACAATTGTATCATATTTGAAAACACACCACAACCACTCCACATTGACTAAGAAAGTGTATGTATGCACATATATTAAAATGAGCATTAACCACAATATAACAATTTTACACTTTGTGTAATCATTGTCCATGCTTAAATAGTTGACAATTAGTAAAAATGTACATGTCCTACTTGATGTGTGTTAATTGTGTCTATGTCATAATCATGTACATATCCTGTTGAACAGATCAGCAGCTGGATTAGTTATTACTTCCTGAGGACCATTTGAGACACGCCAGGTGATTTTGTACCTTTGTATTTTCCATAAATAGCTTCAAAAGATGACAAAATCTTCAGAGTACATGCGGAATTCCGCATGTACTCTGAAAATTTTGTCAACTTTTGAATTTACATGTATTTATGAAAAATATTTGTAAATTTTTTAAAAACGTATTTAATGAAATTACGCAGATGTCCGAAGGTACAAAATCGCATGGAGTGTCTCATTTTACTAATGGAAAAATCATCTAAATATATTTACTTCCCAACCAGCATTGTTACCACCATTACCATCGAGACAGTTCAAATGAGTGGTCACAACATATCTTTTCATTGAGAAATCAGACAAATGAACAGAAAATAAAATAATTTTCATACACATAAAAGCATATTCCCAACATAATGGATTAAACTTAAACTGGCCATGGTATAAGACAACACTGAGCTTGTTTCTTTTCTGACCAGTGTAGATAATGATCAGCCTACACAGTCTTGATAGTAGACCAGTTTGTTCACTGGATTCATACCAATATTTCATGGAATGAAATGCAGACAGAGAGGACCCTGGAGCCTGTTTCACTAAACTTCGCAAAAGAAAGAAGTTTGTAAGTGCAAAATTCAATTTTAGAACAACATTTTTAATGACATCCGATGCTGGAAAATCTTTATCCTACAAAGTTTAGTGACATGAGGGCTGTGTGGACACAAAGGCAATACGTCCTGTTTTGTGACATCGTGGCCCTACTCTGTATGAGTGGATCGTCTGACGTGGGCACAGGCGAGACAGCAATCTTGCCACTTACACCCAGTCTAGTTATGGTCGGGCCCGATCAACGTAATATGGTCAATGTATTATCATGTTGTAGAGGAAACAAGAACATGTGGTCTGTCGGCACTGAAATGGCTCTGTTGGCAGACCTAATGAAATAAAACAAGAGCTCCGCGGAGCAAGATGTCCCGCTTGGCGCAGTTTGATAGTACACAAGGAGCATGTACATGTAATAACCTTGGGGTTAGTGAACACCATGGGCTTTCTGTAGAATGATGCGGCATGCTGTTACAAATGCATGTATGGATTATTAAAGCATAAACTGAGCTTTAACATTTCCAAACACGGAAATTTCTAAGTCAGTGACCATGACCTTTGGGGTTAGCGAGCACCATGGGCTTTCTGTAGAATATTGCGGGATGTTGTTACAAATGCATGTATGGAATATTAAAGCATAAACTGAGCGTTAATTTGTCCAAACACGGAAATTTCTAAGTCAGTGACCTTGACCTTGAGGGTTAGCAGGCACCATGGGCTTTCTGTAGAATGATGGGCTTTCTGTAGAATGATGCAGGATGTTGTTATATATGCATGTATGGAATATTAAAGCATAAACTGAGCGTTAACTTTTCCAAACACAGAAATTTCTAATTCAGTGACCTTGACCTTTGGGGTTAGCGGGCACCATGGGCTTTCTGTAGAATGATGCGGGATGTTGTTACAAATGCATGTATGGCATATTAAAGCATAAACTGAGCATTCAAACTGAGCGTTAACTTTTCCAAACACAGAAATTTCTAAGTCAGGGACCTTGACCTTTGGGGTTTGCGGGCACCATGAGCTTTCTGTAGAATGATGCGGGATGTTGTTACAAATGCATGTATGGAATATTAAAGCATAAACTGAGCGCTAACTTTTGCAAACACGGAAATTTCTAATTCAGTGACCTTGACCTTTGGGGTTAGCGGGCAACATGGGCTTTCTGTAGAATGATGCGGGATGTTGTTACAAATGCATGTATGGAATATTAAAGCCCAAACTGAGTGTTAACTTTTCCAAACACAGAAATTTCTAAGTCAGTTCCCTTGACCTTTGGGGTTTGCGGGCACCATGGGCTTTCTGTAGAATGATGCAGGATGTTGTTACAAATGCATGTATGGAATATTAAAGCATAAACTGAGCGTTAACTTCTCCAAACACGGAAATTTCTAAGTCAGTGACCTTGACCTTTGGGGTTAGCGGGCAACATGGGCTTTCTGTAGAATGATGCGGGATGTTGTTACAAATGCATGTATGGAATATTAAAGCATAAACTGAGCATTAACTTTTCCAAACACAGAAATTTCTAAGTCAGGGTGACCTTGACCTTTGGGGTTAGCAGGCACCATGGGCTTTCTGTAGAATGATGCGGGATGTTGTTACAAATGCATGTATGGAATATTAAAGCATAAACTGAGCATTAACTTTTCCAAACACGGAAATTTCTAAGTCAGCGACCATGACCTTTGGGGTTAGCGAGCACCATGGGCTTTCTGTAGAATGATGTGGGATGTTGTTACAAATGCATGTATGGAATATTAAAGCATTACATCGAGGGAAACAGAAGTTACAATGAATTAACCTGAGCGTTAAGTTTTAGAAACAGAGCTAAACGCAAAAACTTAACATTGAATGCATGTGAAAAGTTGGTCAATGAACCATGAAAACTAGGTCAAGGTCACATCGGCTCCCTCTGTGTGAGATGGTTACATCACAGTGTTGATGTATACCGAAGCATTCCATCAAGGGAAACAGAAGTTGTAATACATTAAACCGAGCATCAACTTTTCCAAACACGGAAATTTCAAAGTCAGTGACCTTGACCTTTGGGGTTAGCGGGCATCATGGGATTTCTGTAGAATCATGCGAGATGTTGTTACAAATGCATGTATGGAATATTCAAGCAGTCCATTGAGGGAAACAGAAGTTACAATAAATTAACCTGAGCGTTAAGTTTTAGAAACTGAGCTAAACGCAAAAACTTAACGTTGAATGCATGTGAAAAGTAGGTCAAAATTTAAAATATTAGCTCAATAGCTCAAGTAGTTTCTGAGAAATTTAATGTTGATTTGTTTTTGCATTTGTCACACAACGGAGCACACCAACCATTTAGTTGCATACACACTGTATCACCAAAACATTGCAACCAACAAATCTATCATCATAACATTTGTATTTTAGAGAACAATTTTCAAGGATTTAAAATCAATTATTTTGTTGCTGGAACATGTGAAAGAGAATTGAGGGAGGTAAACTTAGATTTTATAGCAAAATAGTTCCAGCACACAAATATTTACACAATTCCCTAACATTTGATTGGCCCGTAGCAAGTCTCTGTCCAAAATTTATATCCCAGTAAACTCCCATGCCGAACTACTTTCCGTAACCGTGAGGCCAGTTAAAATAATTCTTAAGAAAACGGAAAATAAACACATTTTCTTGATGAATTTATTTCAAATGCTGGAATTATAAGGAATGAATGGCCTTTTTGTGGAATTTATCGGGGATATAAACTTGGAAAAGTCACGGGAATACTGGACGAGGCCTTCCGGCCTTCGTCCAGTATTCCCGCGACTTTTCCAAGTTTATACCCCGATAAATTCCACAAAAAGGCCATTCATTCCTATAATAATTCCTCCAGTGGGGAGCAGTAGATAATTCTGCAAGCCTAACACTGCTAATTACTTCTGCGCTGTCCGTCCGGACCTTACAGCAGTATCAGAGCTCCAGAGTAGTATACCCCCATATTTCAAATTCAAACAAATTTTACATTTACAAATAAATGTAATATTCATTTCATCCTTATTAAATAGGGAACAAATGATATAAAAAAAAAAAACAGATTTAAAAATTCACTTACATGTATTTGAGCTGCAAAAAGCTTTTGCAGCTCAACTGAGTAAATTTTCAAAACTTATTACAGTATTTTCACTACTCAATTTGAAAATCAATGCATATTTTCACATTGCTGTGAGTATTTTGTACTCCCACTTTACGCCAATATGCCAATACGCCAATACGCATCTTATCTGGAGCTCTGAGTATTTAGCAATGTTACATGTCAGATAAATGGTTCAAACAGGAAGAATACTGATAGGCTTACTTAATATGGAATTCTAGTTGAACAGAAATCTATAGTCTGTTTCACGAAAGCTGCCCAAATTTTACTGCTATATAAACAATTCCAAAACAATATTTTTTTCGATAATATTAAATTAAAGGAAATTTTTTTTAATTTTTATTTCGCGAAATTTGGTCAAATATTGATTTTATTGCGAAAAAAACAATTTCCCGATGTTAAATCCCCATAGACATCTTCACAGAGTAGTGAAGATGTCTATGGGGATTTAACATGGGGACATTTTTTACAATTTCAGTAATCCTGGACCGATTTTCAAAATTTAACTTTTGTTTTCTTAGTTACATGTAGATCATTTCCAAGCTATCTAGTTTATATGGCCGTAACATTTGGGCAGCTTTTTCGCGAAACAGACTATAGATAGCATGTTTTGAATGTGATAGTTAGAACCTGTAGCCTATTTCACCAACATTGCAAAGTATACTTTTCTAGCAAAGTATACTTTGAGGGAGTAATCATTTATTTTTCCCGAATATTATACTGAATTTATTACATTATCACAGCCATTTATACTGAATTTATTACATTATCACAGCCCAAATGGCTGTGATAATGTAATAAATTCAGCATAATAAAAATTAATAAATTTATGAGGATATGAGGATGTGCATGATGTTTGTGATACGAGGATTGAATAATTAATACAGCTAACGTATGTGACTAACCATGACAGATAAATGGGGGAACAGAATGTGTTCGAACATGAATTTTCCCATTACTGCCATCCACACCGACAAAAAAAAATGTCAAAATTTAACCAATTCACCCCTAAGTAACTGGAATTGAGATATGTTAATTTTGCAACCAAACAAATCATCACAAAATGATTTTCCGACTAGACCATTTATACAAAAGGGGGTGTTTTTTTTTCTTCTAGAAAATTAGTTGCCAAAAGTGCAGATCCTGATGAGTCAGCTTGTCATGGGCCGGCTCATCTGTAGCCTATTTCATCAACATTGCAAAGTATACTTTACTAGCAAAGTATACTTTGAGGGAGTAATCATTTATTTTTCCTGAAATGCATTATTTCATATAGAACTAACAAATGCATATATTTCATGATTAAAAGTATGCAGAATTATTATACTGAATTCATTACATTATCACAGCCAAATTGGCTGTGATAATGTAATAAATTCAGTATAATAAAAATTAATAAATTTATCATAAAATTGAAAATTTCTCCTTCAAAGTATACTTTGCTACTAAAGTATACTTTGCAATGTTGATGACATAGGCTACAGGATCTACACTTTGCCAATACCACTGTACAGGCATGTGCATGGTGTTGAAAGGGTTAACATACATTTCTAAGTAATTTCACATTGGCCTGAATGACTAATGCAGTGATGCTGAACGTTGCAGAGATAGTTGATACCTAAATATTTTAACAAAAATATTATGGACACACATATGCACAAACAGACAAATAGATGCCTGAATGGAAAGGCAAACACTAATAGACTGAATAGCATATAGAATGCTTTTTCTTTTTTTTCTTTTTTTTTCTTATATTTAAGGGTAGGAATTGGCTCGAGGACCTTCCAAACCAGAGCATTTGAGCCCAAAAATGGCAGGCCAATGACCGTACGTTGGCCCGTTTGTTTCCGAATTTACTAATATCTGCCATACAGTTGAAATATGTGCATTAAATGAAGGAGGCAATGAGGCGGCTAATTTAACCTAGCTAGTTCATTCTCCTATCACACGAAGCCGGTATGTAAGACCGTGAAAAAGGCTGAGTGTGAGTGCATGTGATATACTGAGATTCAGCCGTAACAGTGGCATATAGAATGCTGACAAACAAAACTGTAGTACTAATTAACCCTTTCCCTGATATAAACGACTTTTCACGCCTCTGCAGATGTCTTTTGAAAACATTGTGGGAAAAGGAGAAATTGCTTGTAACAAGCAATTTCTCCTTTTCCCACAATGTTTTCTACTCTATCAGATAATTTAACAATCATTTGACCTAGCATTTGATTCTTTTGTTCAGATGTTTTGGATTTGGAAGAGTCGAAATATCGCAAAACAGAGAAAGGGTTAAGTGTCGCTATTGTCGATGCTCAATCATGCACAGTCAGTAGCATACTGATTGATAAATAAATGTAAATCATAACATTCGTAACACACTTTTGGGTGTATGAACAGTTTGATCTATTTTCTTTCACAGTTTTCTTATTTATTAACGAAAGTATATGTTGTGACCACTCATTTGAACCGTCTCAATGAGACGGTTCAAATGGTGGTCATAATATATACCTTCAATGAGAAATAAAGAAGATATTTACAATTTCACATTAGTAAAATGGTGTATCCTCAGAATGGAGTGAGTGTTATTACCTAATGGTCAAGGTGTATATGTCCGACAATTAAGCCTGTCAACACCATAGACCGCAACTTCAATATTTGCTAACATTGCAGATCAGGATGAGCCAGCTCTTCAGCATTTGTGAGTAGTATCCACACGTTTAATAGTACCTGTACCCCTATTCTGATTAATGGACATGTCCAAACAATAGCATGGAACAGTCAATGGTTAAAATATTTATGGTTATATGTACAGTGGCCAAATATTGAAGCAATCCATCAAGTAATATTAATGTTATATGATGATAATTCCAGCACAAAAATATTTACACAATTCCCTAACATTTGATTGGTCCGTTGCAAGTCTCCGTCCAAAATTTATATCCCAGTAAACTCCATGCCGAACTACTTTCCGCAGTTAAAATAATTCTTAAGAAAACGGAAAATAAACACATTTTCTTGATGAATTTATTTCAAATGCTGGAATTATAAGGAATGAATGGCCTTTTTGTGGAATTTATCGGGGATATAAACTTGGAAAAGTCGCGGGAATACTGGACGAAGGCCGGAAGGCCTCGTCAGTATTCCCGCGACTTTTCCAAGTTTATACCCCGATAAATTCCACAAAAAGGCCATTCATTCCTATAATGAAGAAACTTGTAGAAACTTTTTTTGTGAAGATAAAAACGGTAAAAGTCAGGTTAATGGTGACATAAGGGTGTTGCGAATGATCGCATGTATTAAGTGTCCAAATATTGAAGCAATCCATTAAGTAATATTAAAGTTATATCATGATGAAGAAACTTGTACAAACTTTTGGATGCAAACAAAATGGCTAAGCTTTTCCGCAAAACTGTGAAGGTAAAAAGTTAAAGGTCATGTTAATGGTGGCATGAGTGTGTTCCAAATGCTCACATGTATCAAGTGTCCAATATTGAAGCAATCCATCAAGTAATATTAAAGTTATACAATGATGAAAAATGTTTTCGCAAAATGTGAATGAAAAAATGTCAAGGTCATGTTAATGGCAGCATGAGTGTGTTCCAAATGCTCACATGTATCCAGTGTATAAATATTGAAGAAATCCGTCAAGTAATATTAAAATTATACCATGATGACGAAGCTTGTACAAACTTTTTGACATTTCGGACGACGACAACAGAAAAAGCGGCGACTAGTTGCACCTTCTGCTAAGCAGGCGCGACGAAAACTGGCTGTTGTAGAGAGGTGGTTAAATATAGAGGCAATTGTACATTTGGGATATAAAATATCGGCTGTTCCAGAGAGGGGTATGTTGTAGAGAGGTGGCTGTTGCAGTGAGGTTAAATATAGAGGCAATTGTCCATTTGGGATATACAATATCGGCTGTTCCAGAGAGGGGTATGTTGTAGAGGTGGCTGTTGCAGGGAGGTTAAATATAGAGGCAATTGTCCATTTGGGATATAAAATATCGGCTGTTCCAGAGAGGGGTATGTTGTAGAGGTGGCTGTTGCAGGGAGGTTAAATATAGAGGCAATTGTCCATTTGGGATATAAAATATCGGCTGTTACAGAGAGGTGGCTGTTGCAGGGAGGTTAAATATAGCAATTTGTCTGATTGGGATATAAACTATTGGCTGTTTCATGCACAGAATTGTTGAAGAGAGGTGGCTGTTCGCGGAGGTTCGACTGTATACAGACGATGTAAAACATGCAGAAAATAAAATAAGACGTGACATTGCATATACAAAGGGAATTATGTGGGTTATTTTGTGCCTTCTGTGTATTGATGTAAACACAAGTACATTCAGGAAGTCGAGATGAGAATGTAGATACACAGGAATTTATACAAGGTGGAATGATTCAGCCAAGTTAGTGGCGATCACCGCCATCATACCATGTAGTTGATTTTGTTTGTTTGTTGGGGTTTAATGGCCTATCGACAGCTAAGGTCATTTAATGCCGGGTCAATGGGTTTAGTACTAAATCCCATGTATTACCTGTACAAATGGGGGGGGGGGGGAAATCCCAAAATTAGAACTAAATATTTACAACAAGAAATGCGTCTGTCGAACACGGATGCCACCTGCAGCATATTTGAGAAACTGTGACAAAGTGGTTAACCGAAAAGTGTGACGGACGGATGGACAGACGGACGTTCTTACAGTACTATACTTATGTGGCTTATCACATGTTAAATATTAGCCACATAAAACGATTTTTAGGTGGCTAATTGTAACCAACCCTATCCTTTACCAAGTCCATAACCCTGTGGGGCTAGCCACATAAGTACCCTAATGTGTGCCCGGACAGACGGACGGACGGACAGACGGATGGACGGACAGACGGACAGACGGACGGTCCAAACACTATATGCCACCCATTTCCTCGAAACCAGGTGGCATAATAAAAAAATCTATATATTCAGCCCTGAATTCAAAATAATGCTGATCTGATTCCAGGTCCTCGCCACACAAGAATCACTTGGCCCCCTCCCAAAAGCAGTAGGATCAGTAATAATATTACTACTTTTATAATGGGAAATAACCCAATTCAACTCTCAGGTAACAAAGGAGCCAAAAATAAAAACATACCCGAGGGCCAAACCAGGCAAATCGTGATTGCTATGTAGTTGAATAATTAACTTGCAACTAACTGATGGGGTCAGTGGAAGAAGGGGGCTAACTCCCTCAGGTCAGTGGAAGAAGGGGGCGAACTCCATGAGGAAGTTAGTCCCCTTCTTCCACTGACCCCATCCTTAATCCACAAACCCCTTCAATTTCAAAAACCTGTACAAGGTGAATACATAACAATTCCCGTTTTTTCAAAGTGAAATGTTTCTGAAAAATGTCATACTTCTGTAATTGTAGCCTACATGTACATATAGGTATTACATTATCACTCATGTACGATTTCGATCTTGTTATGAATGCTGAAACGTCCTTTTTGTCAGCTTGCGGCAACAGATGGTGGATATTCGCAAACTTGTGTACGCAGATATGAGTATTATGCAATATGTAGACATACATTATATAAGCCGTATGATCCCAATTTTCAATAATCTCATTCGTTAGGAAAAGCTACATAATAATTGAAGGGATATTTTTCACATTTTTTCGTCATTTATGTTGAAGTAAATGTGAAGTAATTCATGATCATTAAATTGAGTAATAAATTGTTATTTTGTGGGAACGAATTAATAACAAAAAATTCAAGTCCACTGCGGACTCCATGCAGTCAAGATTCAGGAGAGATGTACAAAAGATCAATATAACATGATATAGATCAATATAAACATGATATAGATCAATAACAAGGCATAAAGCAGGAGTACAGCCATAAACATCAATAGCCCATTACATTCAGACTTCACTGACAGGCAAGTCAACATTGTAAATGCATATGGTATGTCACATTTCATGGTACTGGTATCTTGCTAAATGTATTAGTCCATTTTCTCACATTTCATGACAGGAATTAGCTCACCAGTCAGTCGTGTATGCATATATAACTCTTTGCATGTCAGCAGTGAAAATATCCGCCAAACAAATTAGGAGTATATGTTTTACTTCTCTCTGTAAATATGTCTTGGACTTTCATTAGAATTAAGTCCTCATGACTCAATTCTAATGAAATTCCAAGACATATTCATGATATTGACAGGGAGAAATAAAAGAAAATATGATGATTTCTTGTCCGCTATTTTTGAACTATTTATAGCTCACAAGTTTCCCAGCATGCAAAGAGTTAAATATACCAGTTCGCCAATATCCTCCCATAATGTAAAACAAAACATGTTTTGAGTGCAAATTTTGCATTTAAAGGTGAAAGACATGTATGAACGATGAGAATAATTGTTCATACCAAATTCAGTGGCATTTACTCTTAGAATGCGGGAAATGAAAATTGTCGTCTGCTGTTTCGTATTTTGTTTTTTTTTGCAACAAAAACATGGTTTGGCAGCACTTTAGAATCATTTCCAATGGAAATGATTCTGAAGTGTTGTCAAACCATGTTTTTGCTGAGAAAAATGGAAAATATAACATAAACATCAGATAACAACATTTAATTCAGCATTGTAAGGGTTAACTCTCCCACTACATAGACCAGAGATCCATTACATGACATGAGGCCAGGTTTTTTACACCAGTTTTCAACCAATTTCAATGAAAATTAAAAGGTAAAGCTTGATTTTGACTTTACATGCAACGTCAGAATGTAATGAGGTAACAAACCTAATAATACACTGGCAGTTATTGGTGGCTCCAAGCGGCGCTTTGGTTTAACTGCAATATAACGTGGTACATGTCGTACTGAGTAAATCAAACTGCAACTACAAACTATGTTACAGTGGAGTGTCTGTAAACCCTGGGACACCTGTACAGTGGATGGAAACTCTCTAAACCGGACACCCTGGGAGGTCCCCAGGGTGTCCGGTTTAGAGATGTTCCACTGTAAATCAGGCATATGACTATGCCAAGGTATGCGGCTGTGCTTTGCGAACTATGCGAATTATCATCATAAATATACACCAATGAAACCCATAAAATTAAGGATACATAGACTGTCTACGTGTCCGGTTTAGAGAGGTTCTACTGCAAAAACTATATTAGAGTGCAGTACCTGTAAACAAGACAATCATGGGACACCTGTACATTGGAACCTCTCTAAACTGGACACCCTGGGAGGTCCTCCTCCCAGGGTGTCCAGTTTAGAGAGATTCCAATGTAATTCAGGAACACAAGCACGCCAGAAGCTGTTTTTGTGTTTTGCAATCATAAACACAGAAAATTTGGAGGTACACAACAGTGTAGCCATTCCAAATTAATAAAACTCGGACCACAGGGTGTTCAGTTTAGAGGTTCCACTGTATTATGTGCGACACCAACAACATAGTGTGTGTTAATTAAGAACCCAAAACCTCAATTCAAATTAACCCTTACACCGCTATCTTAAATGTTTTTGTCGTCTGTTGTCTTTTTTCCATTTGTATCACCAAAAACATGCTTTGACAGCACTTTAGAATAATTTACAACATGCTTCAACAACACTTCAGAATCATTTCCATAGAAAATGATTCTGAAGTGCTATCAAATCATGTTTTTTATTGACAAATAAGGCAAGATATAAAAGCAACAGCAGACGACAATTGTTGTGTGTAGCGGTCTAAGGGTTAAATAAGTGCAAATCTTCACCACTGCAAACTCCATTGGGGAACCAGTTCAGGCAAAATGTAATATATATAATATATGTATTTTTAAAGCCATAATATAGCTGTCGTCAAAGGTTTGGAGACGTGTCCGCACCATAATCCAGCTGTATGGCTGGAGTTATTGACCAGAATTATAAATAGGTTACTAAACTTTGCAAATCAAGAGTATCTTCCCTTAAAACAACTTCCGGAACATCCTTGATGTTAGAATTGACAGAATATGTCGGTTTTACATCACGTTGCTTAGCTTAAGCAACATAATGTCGAAACGACAAATCCTACCATTATAATGCTATTAATGCCCAAAAAGTTTCTCTAAAACAAATTTACGGAGCCCCGTAGCAGACACGGATTTTTTTTTTTAATTTGTTCCCACAAAATAACAATTTGTGGGAACGAATTGTTATTTTGTGGCAACAAATAAAAAAAATATATATATTCTACGTCCCCTGCGGGGCGCTGCAGAAGTTAGACACCATTTGCCAAGCTCAGTAACCTATTTATAAGACTGGTTGATACACTTGGTTGTAAAGGCTAAATTACACCATTATGCAATGCATGTACTGGTTAAGTAATAAGGAAGAAAATGAACAAAAAGAAATTCAACCCCTGTTACCATTACCTGTATCTGCGTTACTTGATGAATCAGTGTTATCGAAGTCCACAATATCTGTTAAAACACATATGGTACTAAGTTTCAATGTGATACTCTACATGTACTTGGGACTACTTTTTATCCCCGAAAAGGCTGATAACATACTTGCCGCCAGCCATTTTATTCATATATGTTTTTAACAAAAACAAGTTAAGATAGCGCATGATTCTCACATGCTACCACAGCATGGTTAAGGATAGAAATAAAACAAATGGTTGTGACTGGATAGATGGGGGTTATAGCATTAATGGCCAGTCTAGCTCCTGATGATAATGACCTGGGGCCCGTTTCACTAAACTTCCCACGACTCAAATGTTTGCATTGGTGCAAAATTATGATAGTCTGTAAATTTCACATTAACAATGTGTTCTTATAAACAATTATTGGATTTACATTTATTGAGCATAGGCTGCATATGCAGCCTATGCTCAATACATGTAAATCCATGAATGATATTTCCAGACGATCATAAGTTTGCACTTACGAACATTTTAGTCGTAAGAAGTTTAGTGAAACGGCCCCTGTACTTTTGTTAGAAGCAAGACAGGTGTGTCACTACCTCAATGGAGGTCAGTGTAAAACGTTATCAGACTGTGTGGATGTGCAGGCTCTACACTGGTCCCAATGCCACAAGCCTCACTTCCCCAATCTCAGCCGAATGGGAAAAAGCAGGAACTTTCCTGCCTTCTAAGTGTTAAATGAAACATGTGGGCTGTATAAGTAGTTAAAAAATACCAGACGACAATGCATAATATTTTCTTTTATATATTAAAATATGATGAATATGTCTTAGAATTTCATTAGAATTGAGTCCGGAGGACGCAATTCTAATGAAATTCCAAGACATATTTACAGAGAAATACTGAATATGATTCGAAATCATACAAATATGAAAAAAATATCGGGAACTTCCCACGTTCTAAGAGTTAAATGGCTGAGTGACCAATATAGGAAATCAAGCAAGATATACATTATTATGAAAGCATTCCCATTGATGACAGAATGCATGTGTAACATGAAATTTAACTAGTTGAGTCTGTAACATATTTGAATATACATATATATAAATATATGTTCATCTGTATATCACAAAGACATTATTATATACGGTAGTATACCGATGTAGCTAAAAGCTAAAGTTGGTAATGTGTGAAGCAAAGACTGAAAGACTAAAAGATGAAATTGACATGTAACTGATGATGCCATCACAGGAGAAGTAAAGTAAAACAGATTTACAGGTGACATAAATTATGTCTATTAACTCTTTGCATGCTGGGTAATTTGTAGGCTATAAATAGTTCAAAAATAGCAGACAAAAATTTGTTACATTTTATTTTATTTCTCCTTATAAATATCATGAATAATGTCTTGAAATTTCATTAGAATTGTGTCCATGAAATTCCAAGACATATTTACAGAGGGAAATAAGAAACATACTCGTAATTTGTTGGATGTTATTTTCACCGACAGCATGCACCGCTATCAGTTAACTCTTTACATGCTAGCAGTGAAAAATAAAAACCAACAATTTTGGCACATTTTTCTTATCTCTTTGTAAATATGACTTGAGATTTCATTAGAATTGCATCCTCCTGATGCAATTCTAATGAAATCTCAAGTCATATTAATGATATTTACAGGGAGAAATAAAAGAAAATATAATGAACAGTCACCTGCTATTTTGTTTAACTATTTATAGCCCACAAGTTTCCCAGCATGCAAAGAGTTAAGTATTTTTGGATTAAGGTGTAAATGATTTTGTTGGCACTCAAGCAGCAAAGTGTGGACATTCTACAAGTGAAGTAGTATACATATACATGAATAGGAAACAAATTGATGGAATTAAAATGTCATGATTATAAACACGTACAGTACATGCTAATAAGTACAGGAAATTGATTTATATTAATAACTGACGATATAGCTGACGATGTGTCAAACTGATGCAAGCATTAAACAGAAATTTCAGCTAAAGTGGATGGCATCCAAATAATAAATACTTTAACTAATACCTTTAACTCAACAACAACAACATATTTCAAGGTACAACAACGGTTGTAAGCTCCCCAGGATCCACAGTTGCTTTAACCCTTACTACGCTGAATTAAATTTTGTCGTCAGCTGGAAATGTTTTATTTTCAATATTTCTCGACAAAAACCAGTTTTGACAGCGCATGAGAATCGTCTCCATTGGAGACAATTCTCATCTGCTGTCAAAACCGTTTTTTTTTTTCTGAATTACACAAAAATGAAAAACAGCAGACGACAATTTCCGTCTGCAGCGAAATGAGGGTTAAAATGCTGTATTTTAAAACCATTCATCAGCTAGCAGCCCATACAACAACCAAGAATTCCCAGGAATTAGGCGTCTCACCTAGGAGGGCAATGAGATATATGATATGCCTAGATTCACACTAAACAGTTCAGGCTAAACCAGAAACTTGAACTTAAGTCCTCAGTGACCGTGAAATTGGAATGTGGGGCAAATGCGCAAAAGCAGCATGCATAGACACACATTGTAGCCAACTAGTATCAAAGTTCATCAAAGGGTAAAAATGTTATTGACAAAACAAACGAACTAAAAATAAATAGCAAACATGAAACTTGAACGCAAAACCGGGGACATTGGGATGAAAGGTGTATGGGCAACAAAGCGGCATGCCTAGACACACGTTGTACTCAAAGATTATCTAAATCAACAGGGGGCCGTTTCACTAAACTTTGTACAAATAAAATGTTTGTAAGTGCAAAATTATGATAGTCTGTAAATTTCACATTACAATGTTTTCTTGTAAACCATTATTGGATTTACATTTATTGAGCATAGGCTGCATGTGCAGCCTATGCTCAATAAATGTAAATCCATCAATTGAAATTTCCAGACGATCCTAAATGTGCACTTACGAACATAAATGCTAAATGCGAAACTTGAACATAAGTCCCCAGTGACCTTGGGCATTGGGATGTGAGATGTAGAAAGCAGCATGTCTAGACACACATTGTACCCAAATAATATAAAAATCCAACAGGTTTTTAACATCGACAAAACAAAAGACCTAAATGTAAATCAGCTGACAAATTCACAACACGACAGCAAATGGTATAGACTCTGATCAGACATCATGAAGGCACAGGCTGATCTGGGGTTACACTACGCACAAACGAAATATGCTCCTATTTGGTGGGACATACACATGTTGATTTTGAAAACTTTTCCTTTTACCGCAATCCATGCATTAAGGGTATTTATTACACACAGCAGTTTACGGCTTATACCGGTAAGTAACATGCCATGCTATCCCTTCACATCTGCAAACAAATCTTTCACATACCAGTTGATGCACTTTAACCAAAAATTGCCGTCTGCTGTTGTTTTATAATTGTTTGTCTTTCAAAATAAAAACATGATTTGACAGCACTATAGAATCATTTCCAATGGAAATGATTCTATAGTGCTGTCAAATCATGTTTTTGTTCAGAAAAATCGAAAAAATAAAATAAACAGCAGACGACAAAGTGATAATGTACCCATATCCCCACTAATCCAAATATCCTTACCATTAGAAAGCGAAATTAATTTCTTTTGTCTGATATTTTACTCATTTTCAATATTTCTTAAGCAAAACAAAATTTGTGAGGGCATGAGAATCGTCTCCTCATGTTCTGCCAAAATATGTGGGTTTTTTTTTTTGCTATGAGATGAGGAAAAAATTTAAACACCATTTACCCTCTTTTACTGGTGAACCATCAGTGAAGACATTCGGCCAAAACCATATGTTCATATAAATTAACCCATTTCAGTCAAAGGATACGATAATTTTTGTAAAAAAAATCTCATTATTTTGTTTATTTCTCCATGAAGGTATATGATGTTACCACTCATTGGAACCGTCTCTTTGATATGGTTCAAAGGAGTGGTAACAAAATTTATTACACTCTTGCAAATTATTTGCACGGGTTTCGCTGTGAGAGAAAACCCGTAATCAATTCCTTACAAATAATACACCGTGAAAAGAACACCCGTAATTGCGCGCCTGTTTTCTTGGAAACCACGAGCTACCATGCAAAATGTTTTATTTTTATTAGTCAAAATAAAGTTATTTGAAAACTTGGAAAGGGTTTCGACTAATCTAGAATGTTAATGTGATTGAACACATTCCAAACATGCACTCAAATATATCTGGTTCATAGAAACAGCTGCGTAATTTGGATTTCAAAAAGTTTACATGACGTCACATTTGACGTCACACAACGTAACGTTAAAAAGCGGGAAAACACGTCATTGTGTAACTATTCATGCGCACATCACAATTCATTGATTTTAATCTCAAAAATAGAATAAATTAATGTGCATATATATCCGTTGTGGAAGTGTAATAAATAGGATATTCCATCGTACATGTTTGAATAGCGGAAATAATACACTCGTGTCCGTCGGCGTCCGTGCAAACAACTCGTTCGCTATGCTCACTCGTTGCTTACGCGGAAGCTGACGCACATTCGTGTATTATTTCCCGCTATTCAAATGTACGATGCAATATCCTCTATATACTTTCGAGATGAATTAATGAAAATAGGGATTTTTTCTCATAAAAGTTTCACACTACTATAAGTGTATCCCGTCTTTAATGGGTTACAAGCATGCAAAATGAATAGGGTTTGAATGTGATTTGGAACATTATAACCAGAGATAAGTCAGGGCATCTGCTGGAAATGCCAGTATGCTAGATGTAGATGGAGTGAAGCGAAGCCTGCTCAACAATAAAACAATAGCAGAGCTGAAACCGTCACTTTAATACACGCCATGGAAAACGGGTGTAACAGCATTTGACAAAGTTTTAACCCATTAAATACTGTGACTACATAATTTTTACACAAAAATAATTATTAATTACGCAGAAAAATATATGTTGTTACCACTCATTTCAACCGTCTCCTCGAGATGGATCAAATGAGTGACAACAGATATGTTTTAGAAGAAAAACAGTGAAAATTATTTCAATTTATTCATACGTCATGCATAGGTGTATTCAGCCTGAAATGTGTTAATACCGCAGCTATTCTATTAGCTTGCAGATTATAATTTGTGAACTTAATCCTTTCACCCCCAAGTAACTGGAATGCAGTTTGATATGTTAATTTTGCAACCAATCCAACCATCACAAAATTATTTTCAGACTAGTCCATTTATGAAAAGGGGTGTTTTTGGTCTAAAAATATGAAAATTACTTGCAAAAGGTGCAGATCCTGATGAGACGGCTCGTCACGAGCCAGCTCATCTGGATCTACACTGTTTGCCAATACCACTATACAGGTCAAATTATCACTTTTATGAAACATTGGTCCACCTACTAAGGTTTCTAAAGACAAAAAGAGTTTACATTATCGAAATTTGGCGAAGTGGGTTACTTTGGGAATGACAAATTGCTTAAGATTTCTTATTTCGGTGGTGACTTTGAAGTTTCACCAAGTTTGTTTATTATAATTGAAACCACCTTACCCGCCCCTACCACCATCTGAGAAATGTGGCTGTGACTGGAGAAATCGGGCTTAAGGGTTTTGCGACCAGTGTAGATCCAGATCAGCCTGTGCATCCGCTATCAGGCTATATACAGGAGTCTGCTATTTGATAAGGAGCTACACTGGTAACAAACCCCATAAGCCCCGTTTCTCCAGTCACAGCGACAAACTATGACAATCGCCGACGACGACCATTAGAAATGAGAAGCAAGCAGTGATAGACTTAGGAACCAATCCACATGCCAGGCAGGGTACCAACCACATCTCTTAGGCTTCTTCCTGAAATGCTGCATATTCTCATATATGCCATCATTGGCAAATACTATAGCATTATCGTAGATCGGCGACACATCGCCTGTTTTCACGCATGTGACTTCAATCGTCGGTACGGGCGAATTTGACCGCGAGTCTGATCTGAGATCAGGCTTAGGTGACCGAGATCCGAATTTCGGAGATCTCTTTGTTAGAGGGATTGTGATTGGTCGATTCCTGTTGGCTTCACCTACAGCCAGCTGTACATGGTCGCGATCTGATGAAGCAAAGCAACAACACGGAATAATCGTGGATGTGACTGAAGGAATGGGGTTTATGGGGGTTTTTTTTGCAACAAGTGCAGATCCAGATCAGCCTGTGCATCCGCACAGTCTCATCAGGATCAGCACTGTTCACCATTCCATCAATAAAACACCCGTCATGCTTCTGATAAGCGATGCATATCATTATCAGGCTACAGGAATGTGCTATTTGACCAGGATCTACACTGATCACACATCCCATAAGCCCCATTTCTCCAGACACAGTCGCAATTAACCCATTACATGTGGAATACTTGTATATAAAACAAAATAAAAATGCTTTCCACATTTCAACCTGGCTCTGGTATTTTTCCACCAATATTGATTTAGACATTTTTATTTTCCATAAATGACATTGAAAATTGACAAAAAAATCAAGAGGTCATTGAATTTCACATGAGCTCTGAGTTTTTTGTCAATGTTGATGTCATTTAAGTATTGGCCTTAATAATATTTGTCTTAGTAATGTTGGCGAAACACAATACGATAAAGGTGTTAATACCAGAGCCTGACCTTGTTTTCATTTCTCATCTGGAGCATATGTTGTGATAGGCCATTCATTTGAACAATCAAATTGCGGTTATATCATATACTTCGGAGGAGAAGTAAACAAAGTATGCTTTTGCAAAATATGTATCCTTAACATGTAATGGGTTATGGCAAAGAACAAAAGCAGGTTAAAGCATTTTGGTTATACAGGGACACAAACATTGACACATGAAAATGGGCAAAAACATGGCTTATTGCATTTGTGAGGTGTGTGGACTTGGACAAGCATGCACATGCCTGCAGTTTGAACATGGTCTACACTGTAAGCATTAATATCAACAAATTACATTACAATAAACTAAGGTACCATTCGTACACCAGACCCTTTGGTCATACAACATTTCTGACTGAGCATTTCATTAAATGCGGTTGTGACTGTAGAGATGGGTTTATTGAATTTATGACTAGCGTAGCTCATGATCAAATAGAGCACTCCAGTAGCTAGCTGCACGTTTTCCGCTTTATAGGCAACAGGTTGTACTATGTCACTACACCTCGCTTGTAACACAGTAAAAATGTGCCTAATAGCATTTACACTTTGCACACTAAGATCTAGATAAAACCTGCAGGGTGTTGACATTCATACTTCGCTATATTGTTATTGAGAGACAATTCTACAATTCTTAGGTCACTCTCCGCGAAGTAGATAGTAAACAAACATAACTCTTATGTAATGCAATGTAATTTGAGTTATGTACTCAAAACTATCCAGTAGCCTGATAAGGAATTAGAAGCATGACGGTTGGTTCGTTAATGGAATGGCGAACAGAGCAGATCCTGATCAGACTGTGCGGATGCACAGTCTGATCTGGATCTACACTGGTCGCAAAACCCGTAAGTCTCATTTCTCCAGTCACAGCCACATAATGCAAACATGACAAAACAGTGAAATGAACATGTACCTGTGTCGAAGGTATCCGAAATGTAACTTATAAATGTTGGTATGTCCGTCCGCACCACAGTCTCCTTGGTAGATGGTTTGTTCCACCATGACATCATTTACACATAATGGGACGATCCAGGGCGACATTATTCAGAAGAACATGTCTATAGTTTGTGGCACTGACAATTCCAGAAAACACACGTTTCTACACGGCGGAGATAATCGCGGCTAGTACGGACGTCTTTTACTACTTCATCTGTTTTTTTTATATTTTCTGTATCCTAATATAAATCTTTTACTACTTCCTGACATAGTCAAAGACATAGTAGGATACAGAAAATATACAAGACTGATGAAGTAATAAAAGTTAGTCGTATCAGCCGAGCTAATATCAGCTAATGTGTACGTATTCTAATCATACATTTACTTCTCTTATCTGCCAACGACAAATTCTTTCCATGAAAATTACTGGCCCATCATATGCTCACATGTAACAGATTATTTTGAGATAAACCCAGTATTTCTTTCGCGCTGTATTCAACACCAATTCTTAATAAAAAATAATATTATTAAACCTGTAAAAGTTCAACCTATTATTTAAAACGTAATATTTGATTATTTAACACAGTATTTCGTAATAATTCCGCATATGTAAAATTGAACTGACACGTAAACATACAGAATGATTTCTGATACATCAACAGCAGAAGTATGAATCATCAATACATGACGTACATCTATCTTTATCGTGCTAACTCTCGATTCATATATTTATACAATACTAGTAACATCTTCCTTCCATTGTCAACTGTATGAATAATTCAACCAGAACATACACGCAACACAGATAGCAATACAAGTATGTCCAGGTATACACGATATTGATATTACAATTGATTCAAGACTCTCATCCAGATGGGAGAAATTAAAAAATATTTATCTCCATATTTTTATTATTTCTCCATAAAAGTATATATCGTTTCCACTCATTTGAACCGTCTTGTCAAGATGGTTCAAATGAGTGGTAACAACATATACATCCATTCAGAAATGAAAAATATATTTGTAAATATTTTTGAAAACCTATGATTGGGTTAGAAAAAACAGGTGCAAATAACAGGTAACACAATTAGGTATCTCATTTCAGGATGTATAAATGTACACCACCCATTTCAAATGACTCGCGTAATATTGGTTTCGAGAATGTCAGCGGAGAATTGAGGATTCTGACATTTGTGACCCGTATAAACAGATGAAAGCAAGATAACTTGGTGTGTAAGCCCCGACTCAGACCAGCCTATAAATTGCCCATTAGCAAACAAAAGGAATGTGTGTAGCTCCATCCATATCTGATGATGAAGTTATGTAGACAGAAAGTTATCGACTTTGCAATCTATCAACACATTCTATTCTCTGGAGAAGTTGTGTTTTTTTCTTGAAAAAAAAAAAAATATTTATTTTAATAATAAATAATTATTTTATTCATGCACATGTTGTGACCACTCATTTGAACCGTCTCATCAATACGGTTCAAATGAGTGGTAACAACATATGCGAGAAATATGTGCGAGAAATGTTGAGGTGATTCAAGTGTCCAAGTTTTGAAGCAATCCTTCGCGTAATATTGAAGATGTTACATGTTGGAGAAACTGTTATATAAACTTTGCGACGTAGCACAATGGCTAAGTGTTTCAGGGACATTTCGAAGGTGGCAACAGTCAAGGTCATGTTAATGGTGGCACGAGTGTGTCACAAATTTTCAGCTGATTCAAGTGTCAAAGTATTGAAGCAATCCTTCGAAAAATATTGAAGATATTACATGATGGAGAAACTCTTACAAACCTTTTGAAATAAGAAAATGGCTAAGTGTTTCAGCACCATTTCAAAGGTCACAAAGGTCAAGGTCATGTCATTGGTGGTGCGAGTGTGTCACACATGTTCAGGTGAATGAACTGTCCAAATATTAAAGCAATCTTTCAAGACGGACGGACGGAAGGACATACGAAACTTCAAGAGCAATGCAATATGCACCCATTGCTATCGCATCGGGAGCATAAAAATTGCAGCTACACACAACAATTGTCGTCTACTGTTGCTTTAATATCTTGCCTATGATTTCTCAATAAAAACATAGTTTCACAGCACTTCAGAACCATTTCCAATGAAAATGATTATGTAGTGCTGTCAAAGCATGTTGTAAATTATTCTAAAGTGCTGTTAAAGCATGTTTTGATGATACAAATGGTAAATAGAAAATAAACAGCAGACAACAAAAAAATAAGATAGTGGTGTAAGGGTTAAGGCCAGTACTTAAATGACATCAAACATTGACAAAATATTCAGAGCTGATGTTTCACTAAACTTTGTACAAATGAAATGTTCGTAGTACAAATTTAGGATCGTCTGGAAATTTCAATTGATGAATTTACATGTATTGAGCATATGCAGCCTATGCTCAATAAATGTAAATCCAATAATTGTTTACAAGAAAATATTGTTAATGTGAAATTTACAGACTATCATAACTTATTAGTCTTACAAAGTTTAGTGAACCCTCAGTTACTTAGCACCACTAAAAATAAAAAAAATAATATGATTAGCACTAACTTATACTGAGCCGCCTGCAAGGTCCGGATATATAGAGGATATTCATATTTTTGCAACGAATATGTCATATTCGTTGCAAAAATATGAATATTCTATTTATTATATACCGCTCCATGGAAATTAGCAGTTTTTTAGACTGTATACGGTAATGAATGTGTATTTGCAGCCTATTTGCGCTGTTTTCCCGAACATAGATTTTATGAATATAGATAGCGGAAGTAGTTGTATTGTGACTAGAAGTTGTTTATTTCATCGATGATAACATATGACTTGTATTTACATCGTATAACTATGTATTTCATGGGTAGGTATATAATAAAAAATAGTCTTCCTGTTCTGTATTCTTGGAAATGGGGCCGTGGCTTCGAAATTATGAAAAATTTTGACTCATAAATTGGTAAAAAAAACAGTAAAAATAAAATGATATAAAGGAAATACACATGAATTATATGTTTTTATACACAACTATGACAAATGGTATGAACAAGGCGATTGCCGGTGCGTGTCCTACAATGTGACAAAGGTAAAAGTCACATGTGAGGAAGCTATTGATGAAGTTTGGTAATGATTCGATCAAGAGATATTCAACATTATGATGTACACTATACTTCAAAAATTGTTGACACAAAGGTCAACTAACAGGTCAGGAGAAACATTTGGACGTACGTCCAAAATTATTGACACAAAGGTCAAGGTCACCAAGGTCAAGGCCACCCGAATAAGACTGGGTGAATAGCCACAATGTGAAGAAGGTATTGATAAAGTTTGGTAATGATCCGACTAACGAGTCCAGAGATATTCAACATTTGGACATATTCCAAAGTTCTTAACACCAATGTCAAGGTTACCCAAATGAAACTGGATGGACAACCATCAATGTGAGACAACTGTTGATGAAGTTTGGTAATGATCCAGCTAACAGATCAGGAGATATCCAACATTTGGACGCACATCCAAAACTGTTAACACCAAGGTAAAGGTCACCAAATCAAGGTCACATGAATGACATTAGATGGATAGCTATCAATGTGAGGAAGCTATTGATGAAGTTTGGTAATGATTAGACAAACAGATCAAGAGATATTCAACATTTTGACGTACATTCAAAATTGCTGACTCCTACCCCGGAATTGTGACCCCTGTCTCACTTACCACTATAATTCATTATGTGAGTGAGACAAAAATGAGACATTTATTTATACAATAGTGAAGAACAAATATATTTTGGGAATGGGAATGGATTCATTATAGGAATGAATGGCCTTTTTGTGGAATTTATCGGGGTATAGACTTGGAAAAGTCGCGGGAATACTAGACGAAGTGATAAAAAATTCCAATTCGTCCAGTATTCCCGCGACTTTTCCAAGTTTATATCCCCGATAAATTCCACAAAAAGGCCATTCATTCCTCATAATTCCAGCATTTGAAATAAATTTATCAAGAAAATGTGTTTATTATCCGTTTTCTTAAGAATTATTTTAACTGCGCCTCACGGTTACGGAAAGTAGTTCGGCGTGGGATTTTACTGGGATATAAATTTTGGACAGAGACTTGCTACGGGCCAATCAAATGGTAGGGAATTGTGTAAATATTTTTGTGCTGGAATTATATAACAACTGCAACCCTGCTATAAATAGAAATGGGCGTAACAAAAAGTGTCATCTGCTGACTCTTGCAATCTACTCCCGTACCGTCCGTGGACGGTACGGGAGTAGATTGCAAGAGTTATTCGGTTTATATTTTGTTTTCTTTCTCAACAAAAACATGGTTTGATAACACTTAACCCTTAGAAGGCGGGAACAAAAACTGCCGTCTGCTGTTGTAACTTATTTCGTATTTTCTCTAATTAAAAACATGGTTTGGCAGCATTTTGTTTTTGATAATAAAAATGGAAAAGAAACAGCAGACGACAAATTTTAAATCAGCACTGTAAGGGTTAAGAATCATTTCCAATGTGCTATTGAGTGCTATATATATCAAACCATGTTTTGAAAGTGTTGTCAAAGCATGCTTTTGATGAGAAAAACTGCGTACGACTAAAATTATTTCATCATTATCAAGGTTACTTCCTGGTATAGATGACAAATGAGATTCACGCTGAGAAAAAGGACTTTATGACATTCGCAACAAATGTACATTTGGATTTTCTAATATTTAATGAGGGATCGTAGCTAGTTATCTCCCATTGAATTTATTTATAGAAATCCGGTCCACATTGTGTAATTTATAATTAGGGCCTTATTGCTTGTAAAAAGAGCGAATGTAGCATGTTTTGAGAGTTCGACTAGTGTTGATCCAGATCATCCTACATATCCATGATCTGGGACGACATGATTTGCCAGATTCATATTTTCACACTTCTTAATGTTATTGCACTCAGTGTAGACTCAGATCAGACTGCACAGATGTGCAGTCTGATCTGGGTCTACTCTGTTCCCAAAACTAATTTTTTGTGCCTTTCAGTAAGACATAAACGCTGAAATACAGCGAAGGACAAGATCTATATAAATAGATTTGCAAAGGGAAATAACTACCATAGCTACGATCCCCCCATACTGTCACATTAAGATCTACCTGAGAAGAGTGCGCCAGATTCAACTCTCACATACACTATCGCCCACGCTAACCTTGCCAACATTTGTCAAATTATTTCTTTCAAAATAATTGAATAGTGTGCTTGAAATCAAGCAGCTTGATTGGCTGAGCCTGAGCTGTGCTTGATTGCGAGTTGGCCTCGTTAATAGAAACGTTCATAATCTGGGCAAGATAAACACAGGTGGTCGAGTACATGAAAGGTAAAATGTACCTTAGTAAAGGGCCAAATCAGCGATATCCGGATTCAGATAAGGATGAACCCCACTGTACATGTGCTGAGAAGAGCAGGCTGTGGCTGATTGGTAACACTGTGGGACTGCCACGCTGGCGACCTGGGTTTGAATCTCGGTCAGGGTGTCAGTATTTCAGGGGACTTTAAAAGGCGGTCCCGTGTATCAGATTTGAAGGAGAGTGGGCACGTTACAGAACCGGAGGGGACTATTCTAATAAGAGCTAGGCGCCCCTGGGGCCGGTTTCCTCTGTATCCACCTCCTTCCTTTCTCCCCTTCTTGGGAGACGACATGCAAGGTCATCGAGCCAGTGCCGTCGTTAGATCCAAGCACTTACATTTGCTTGCAAAATCAATAGCGTGCGTTTCTCATGATATGTCACCTTGCATTTCACTACCTGGTGCAACACAATACACCTATATGTATATGTAAGGCAATACAAAAAGTACTTTGGTTCTCAGACGGAATGTGACGCGGAGGTTCATCTCCTGATTTTTTTCAATTCGCCAGATGCATATATGTTCTATACTTTAGACATGAAAAATAGCCAGATGTTTGTCAGACATGATTGGATTTAACATATTTTTGCATAGCAGTGTTTTTTATTGATCATATGGCAAATTTACAGTAAAAATATTTCTCCATGACGATAAATATGTTGTTACCACTCATATCAATCGTCTCTATGAGACGATTCAAATGAGTGGTAACAACGTATGCTTTTATGGAAAAATAAAAACAAGAGGGCCATGATGGCCCTAATTCGCTCACCTGACTCCATGAGGAGAATGTGACTATTGCGCTATTTTTAGATGGCGGTCATCTTGGATTAAGCGATGACTCTCATTTTACCAAATCTGAAAATGCTTCACCCAAGGATCTTAACTTACTATGAAGTTTGGCCAGCATCGGCCATGTGGTTCCTGAGAAAAAGACTTTCAAAATCTCGAATAAATGGACCTTTTGGAGGCCATCATGGATGACATAATCATCTGATTCCGACAAATATTGCACCAGAGCAATCGCCTCATTGATACCTTCAATTTGATATATGACATGAGCATATTCGGGCCATGCCCATTTTTGACCTCGGAGTCACCATTTTAACACCTTTGAAAAAGCATTCTACATCGATCATTCATAACAAGTTTCGTCGAAATCCGGCTGCCGGTTCATGAGAAGAAGATTTTTTAAGAATTTGTGCTATTTTTAGATGGTGGCCATCTTGGATTAGTGATGACCTCCGTTTTAACAAATCTGAAAAGGCTTCACCAATGGACCATAACTGTGAAGTTTGGCCACCATGAACCATGAACAATAAAAGAACAACCTTTTGACCTTTCAGCGGCCATCTTGGATGACATGACCATCCAATTTCGACAAAAAATGTACCAGAGTGATCGCCTCGTTGATACCTTCGATTTGATATACAACATAACCATATTCGGTCAAAAATAAAATTTGACCCCAATTTGACCCCACAGGCCACGCTCATTTTTGACCCCTGGGTCACCATTTTAACAACATTGAAAGAGCATTGTACATCGATCATTCCTACCAAGTTTCGTCGAAATCCGACCAGCGGTTTATGAGAAGAAGAATTTTTAAGAATTTATGCTATTTGACAGCGGCCATCTTGGAGAAGCGATGACCTCCATTGTAACAAATCTGAAAAGGCTTCACCCATGGACCATAACTTTTAAGTTTGGCTACCATGGGCCAAGCGTTTCATGTGAAGAAGAATTTTGAAATCTCTACTAAAAGAATTACCTTTTGACATTTCGGCTGCCATCTTGGATGACATAACCATCCGATGCACCAAAGTGATCACCTCATTGATACCTTCGATTTAATATACATGACCATATTCGGTCAAAAATAAAATTTGACCCCAATTTGACCCCACGGGCCACGCCCATTTTTGACCCAGGGGTCACTATTTTAACAACATTGAAAGAGCATTGTACATCGATCATTCCTACCAAGTTTCGTCGAAATCCGACCAGCGGTTCATGAGAAAAAGAATTTTTAAGAATTTATGCTATTTTTAGACAGCGGCCATCTTGGATAAGCGATGACCTCCATTTTAACAAATCTGAAAAGGCTTCACCCATGGACCATAACTTTTAAGTTTGGCTACCATGGGCCAAGCGGTTCATGTGAAGAAGAATTTTGAAATCTCTAATAAAAGAACTACCTTTTGACATTTCGGTGGCCATCTTGGATGACATAACCATCCGGTGCACCAGAGTGATCGCCTCGTTGCTACCTTCAATTTGATATATGACATGACCATATTCGGTCAAAAATAAAATCTGACCCCAATTTGACCCCATGGGCCACGCCCATTTTTGACCCCGGGGTCACCATTTTAACAAATTTGAAAGAGTATTGTACATCGATCATTCCTACCAAGTTTTGTCGAAATCCGGTTGGCGGTTCTTGAGAAGAAGATTTTTGAAGAATTTGTGCTATTTTTAGATGGCGGCCATCTTGGATTACGTAATGACGTCATTTTAACAATTTTGTAATCACCCTACCTGACCATGAAGTTTGGTGACTATAGGCCAAATGGTTACCGAGGAGAACACGTTTGAAAATGTTCACGGACGGACGACGGACGACGGACACATTGCGGTAACTAACAATCGCTCACATGAGCTTCGCTCAGGTGAGCTAAAAATAATCAAATTTCTTTTCAATAAAAATATTGGATCCATAGACTTTAACAGGCGAAAGGTTCTCGATCTGGGATATGCGTAGAAAATGAAATACAGCACAAACTGATGGGGCTGTGACAGACGAAATGGGCTTATTGGGTTTTGCTGGTAACTATCAGTTGTAATCCACAATGTGAAACGACAGAGATAGTGTCATATGATCGTTTCTTTTTCTTTTCATAACCCTTGCACTGCTGATGTAAATTTTGTCGTCTAAGGTTTATTATCTATTTTCCAATATTTCTCATCAAAAACATGTTTTGTCAGCACATTAGAATCATTTTCAATGAAAATGATTCTAAAGTGCTGTTAAAGGCCCTGAACGGCTCAGTATTACAATTTTCCGATTTTTTCAAACACAAAAACATGTTTGGCAACCGATTTAGTACACAAAACTAACATATACTGCCTAATAGATACATCTCAAGTCTTGAGATTTACATCTTAATCGCAATGTGAAGACAACAAAAACTTGTTTTGTGTACCACTCAGTGCAAAATGTCAATATTGACAAATTAATTTCCGTAACCCAACGGCTTCGGCTCGGAAGCGAGTCGATAAACTCCGGCTATCGGAATTCATCGGCCGCGAATCAGGGAGTTGAGCAGTTGACCCGAGCGTCCATCGGAAAATCGATCGGACTTTGAACACGCACCTGCTGTTTGTTTATCAACAAATATTGATATTTTCATAGACTACAAACTCATTTTTGTACCAAAATGAATGCAAACAGTTTCAAAGTGTGTGTAAATAGAAACCTGTTGGATTTATGTGTGGGAAAACCCAAATAGGAGGCCAAATACGGCAAATTGAGCCGTATTGGGGCTTTAAACCATGTCTTTATTGAGAAAGAAGACAAAATATGAAACAACAGCAGACGACAGTTTTTGTTTCCAGCATTCTATGGGTTAATTTCTCATTGAAAGTATATGCTGACACCACAGATATGAACCATCTCGATGAGATGATTCAAATGGTGCTCAAAAGTATACTTCTGGTAAGAAAATATTAAGGAAAATATTTGTACAATTTGCTGTGTACCCTCAGAATGTAGGATAACAGTTCACAAATGCCATTAACCCTTAGAACACGGGAAACAAAAATTGTCGTCTGCTGTTGTTTAATATTTTGTCTTTATTCTCAATAAAAACATGGTTTGACAGCACTTTATAATCATTTCCATTGAAAATGATTCTAAAGTGTTGCCAAAACATGTTTTTGCTGCGAAAAATGGAAAATATAAGATAAACAGCAGACAACAAAATTTAATTCAGCATTATAAGGGTTCATCTAACTTCCGTATTAACTTTCACAAAGGTTAATCTAACTTCCGTATTAACAAAGGTTAATCTAACTTCCGTATTTACATCCACAGACAACAAAATAAACAACTTTATCAGAAACAATAGGCCTGATTGCAACCATAATGCTAAAATATACTCAGACATACAGCACAGCTCAGCCTTGACTAAACAAACTGCCAGATTTCGAGAATGAGAAGGGAGAACGTACTCAGAAACTTTTTATAAATATGGGCACAGTACAATAGTATACTCTGCTGTGTGGTTCTATTCCCTGACATCAGCAAATTTAACCCTTAGTATTCTGGAAACAACAATAGTTCTCCGCTGTTGTGTAACATTTTGTCTTTTTTCTCAATACAAACATGGTGTGACATAACACTAGAATTATTTCCATTGGAAATGATTCTAAAGCGCTGTCAATCACGGTTTTTGTATGAGAAAAATGGAAACTACAAATTAGACAGCAGATGACAAAATTTAATTCAGCATTGCAAGGATTAACTCTTATAACACTGGATTAAATTTTGTCGTGTTTATTTTCTGTTTTTCTCTATGCAAATATGTTTTGCCAGCGCAATTCTCATGTGCTGGCAAAATATGTATTGTTAACGAATAAGACAAACATGAAAAAACAGCAGGGTATTTATTTAATGGTATTCAACGGCTTGCCAACAGCCATGGTAATTTTAGGCTGGGTTAACGGGTCAAATCCTACGTGTATATTTGTCGTTGACGCAAATGAACTTGGATCAGTACATGTATCATAATTATGTGGGGTATCCTGCGTGACTACATCATACACGTATTGATCAGCCGCACAGATACTGTAAACATGGGCATCACCAGTATTTTTGAAAAGGGGGTTTTGGACAGCTGTAAAGCAGCCAAAATCTGTAGGGGACCACATACAGATTTAGGTTGCTTCACAGTCCCAGAATGTTTTGTTTCTTTGTTGGGATTTAATGGCCTATCAACAGCTAAGGTCATTTAAGGCCGGGTCAATGGGTTTAGTACTAAATCCCATATATTACCTGTACATGTACATGTTCAAGTACATGTCCAAAGGGGGGAAAATCCCAAAATCAGAACTGAATATTAAATATTTACAATAACAAATCTATATATTCAGCCATGAAATCAGAATAATCCTGATCTGATACCAGGTCCTCGCCACACCAGAATCACTTGGCCCCACCCAAAAGCAGTAGGATCAGTAATAATCTTACTACCTTTTATAATGGGCAATAACCCAATTCAACTCCCAGGTAACTAAAGAGCCAAAGATAAAAATGTACCTGAGGGCCAAACCAGGCAAATCATGATTCCTATAAGGAGGAACCTCTACCGTTAATTTACACCGTCTCATTCGCCTGACGGACCACCACCCACCAGAATGTTTTGATTTCAAGAAGCCAAATGCTGCATTTGGATATGTTTGGACACTTGAAAAGTGTATGCAGGGCTCCAGATAAGCTGCGTATTCGCTTAAATACCCAATTAAAATTGCAAAAAAACCCAATTGAAATTAGAAGTAGCGAGTATCAACAAGAGCTGTAGGAGAACAGCATAGCTCGACTACGAGGGTTGTCGACGTACACATAGCTTGACAAACAAGGTGGCCACGGCCTGCATAAAAACCTTAACCAAGGTTGACTAAAAACCTTAACAAAGGGAAATTAAGTAAGTAATTCAAGGTTAAATGTAGGTCAATGTGGCCGCGGCCGGCATAAAAACCTTAACCAAGGTTGACTAAAAACCTTAACGAAGGGAAATTAAGTAAGTAATTCAAGGTTAAATGTAGGTCAATGTGGCCGCGGCCGGCATAAAAACCTTAACCAAGGTTGACTAAAAACCTTAACGAAGGGAAATTAAGTAAGTAATTCAAGGTTAAATGTAGGTCAATGTCAGATATAGGTCAGGGGTTATTGATGTACATCACTAGGAGATGAAGTTTTCCAAGTATGGTTGCTGTAGGCCCAGGAATATTCCATATACAAGCTTGACTAAATACCTTAACCAAGGGGAAATAAGAAAGTAATCCAAGGATAAAAGTAGGTCAAGGTCAAATATAGGTCAGGGATTATTGATGTACATCACTAGGAGATGAAGTTGTCCAAGTATGGTTGGTGTAGGGCCAGGAGTATTGCATATACAAGCTTGACTAAAAACCTTAACCAAGGAGAATTAAGTAAGTAATTCAAGAGGAAATGTAGGTCAAGGTCAAATATAGATCAGGGGTTATTGATGTACATCGCTATGAGAAAAGGTTGTCCAAGTATGGTGTTAGTATGCACAATAGTATTCCATGTACAAGCTTGACTAAAAACGTTAACCAAGGGGAATTAACTAAGTAATTCAAAGTTAAATGTAGGTCAAGGTCAAATATAGGTCAGTGGTTGTTGATGTACATCACTAGGAGATGAAGTTGTCCAAGTATGGTGGGTGTAGGGCCAGGAATATTCCATATACAAGCTAGACTAAAAACCTTAAACAAGGGGAATTAACTAAGTAATTGAAGAGGAAATGTAGGTCAATGTCAAATATAGATCAGGGGTTATTGATGTACATCCCTATGAGAAAAGGTTGTCCAAGTATGGTGTCTGTATGCACACTAGTATTCCATGTACAAGCATGACTAAAAACCTTAACCAAGGTTGACTAAAAACCTTAACCAAGGGGAATTAACTATGTAATTCAAGGTTAAATGTAGGTCAAAGTCAAATATAGGTCAGGGGTTGTTGATGTACATCACTAGGAGATGAAGTTGTCCAAGTATGGTGGGTGTAGGGCCAGGAGTATTCCATATACAAGCTTGACTAAAAACCTTAACCAAGGGGAATTAACTAAGTAATTCAAGAGGAAATGTAGGTCAAGGTCAAATATAGATCAGGGGTTATTGATGTACATCCCTATGAGAAAAGGTTGTCCAAGTATGGTGTCTGTATGCACAAAAGTATTCCATGTACAAGCTTGACTAAAAACCTAAACCAAGGTTGACTAAAAACCTTAACCAAGGGGAATTAACTAAGTAATTCAAGGTTAAACGTAGGTGAAGGTCAAATATAGGTCAGTGGTTGTTGATGTACATCACTAGGAGATGAAGTTGTCCAAGTATGGTGGGTGTAGGGCCAGGAATATTCCATATACAAGCTTGACTAAAAACCTTAACCAAGGGGAATTAACTAAGTAATTCAAGAGGAAATGTAGGTCAAGGTCAAATATAGATCAGGGGTTATTGATGTACATCCCTATGAGAAATGGTTGTCCAAGTATGGTGTCTGTATGCACACTAGTATTCCATGCACAAGCTTGACTAAAAACCTTAACCAAGGTTGACTAAAAACCTTAACCAAGGGGAATTAACTATGTAATTCAAGGTTAAATGTAGGTCAATGTCAAATATAGGTCAGGGGTTGTTGATGTATATCACTAGGAGATGAAGTTGTTCAAGTATGGTGGGTGTAGGGCCAGGAGTATTCCATATACAAGCTTGACTAAAAACCTTCACCAAGGGGAATTAACTAAGTAATTCAAGAGGAAATGTAGGTCAAGGTCAAATATAGATCAGGGGTTATTGATGTACATCCCTATGAGAAAAGGTTGTCCAAGTATGGTGTCTGTATGCACAATAGTATTGCATGTACAAGCTTGACTAAAAACTTTAACCAAGGTTGACTAAAAACCTTAACCAAGGGGAATTAAGTAAGTAATTCAAGAGGAAATGTAGGTAAGGTAAAATATATCAGGGGTTTTATTGTCATCGCTATGAGAAAAGGTTGTCCAATAGGTGCTGTATGCACAATTATTCCATGTTACTAATAACTTAACCAAGGTTGACTAAAAACCTTAACCAAGGGGAATTAAGAAGTAATTCAAGAGGAAAGTAGGTCAAGGTCAAATATAGATAAGGGGTTATTATGTACATCGATGAGAAAAGGTTGTCCAAGATGGTGTCTGTATGCACAATTAGTATTATGTACAAGCTTGACAAAAACCTTAACCAAGGTTGAAAAAAACCTTAAGGGGAATTAAAATTGGAAATGTAGGTGAAGGTCAAATATAGATCAGGGGTTATTGATGTACATCACTAGGAGATGAAGTTGTGCAAGTATGGTGGGTGTAGGGCCAGTAGTATTCCATATACAAGGTTGACTAAAAACCTTAACCAAGGCGTGACGGTGACGCCGACGCCGGGGTGACAACATAAGCTCTACTTATTCTTCGAATAGTCGAGCTAAAAAGCAATAAAAAAATTATGGTATCTTTATCATGCTGCAGAAAACAATAAATATACCACAAATACAGCATATTTTTCTTATTTTCCATGAAAACACATCTTGGTATTTCATTAGAATTGTCTCCAAGGAGACAATTCTAATGAAATAGCAAGTCATGTTTTAATTTTGAAGCCAACTATTAAACAATTGCTGTCTGTTGATGTGTAAACAATAGTGTGATTTTATTTTACCCAATTAAAATTTTGAAATACCCAATTGCTTCAGAAATGATGGTGTGACAATACTCAATTACTAATTCCTTATCTGGAGACCTGATATGTGTCACAATTGGCTTATTGCAATACGTTTGGCATCAGGTTGATTGTGTTTTGTTAGTAAGGCATATGAATAATATAATGTCTGTTTATTCATGCACTGAAAATGGCTATTTCGGACCTCATTTATATGTGGCTGCGACTGGAGAAATTGGGCTTATGGTATTTGTGACGAGTGTCGCTGCTGATCAAGTAACACATTCCTGTAGCCTGAAAACGATTTGCAATACTTGTTATAAGCAGGACAGGTGATTCATTGATGGAATGGTGAACAGTGCAGATCCCGATGAGACTGTGCAGATAGATGCACAGGCTGATCTTGATCTATACTGGTCGCAAAAGTCATAAGCCCTATTTCTCCAGTCACAACCACATATAAACAAACCCATTGTCCCCTAACAACACCGTTGGTCAACTATCTTTGGGACAAATTTGGATGACGTGACAGACACAAGACGAACGCCGGAGGGTGTCTCACCCACTAAACAAGGTGATCGCCATGAAGATCAAGGTCACCAAGGCCAAGGTCACAATATGAGGAAGTCCAAAATTACTGATACATGTACAAAGATCACAGGCACCAAGGTCAAGGTCACACATGACACTGGGTGGATAGCCATCAAAGTGAGGAAGTTATTTATAAAGCTTGGTAATGATATGACAAACGGATCAGGAGATATTCAACACTTGGATGTATGTCCAAAATTGTTGACACCAAGGTGAAGGTCATCAAGGTCAAGGTCAGCAGATATAAACATCAATGTGAAGAAGCTATTGATGAAGTTTGGAGATTATCTGACTAACAGATCAAGAGATATTCAATGTTTGGATGTACATCCAAAATTATTGACATGAAGGTCAAGTTCACCATGGTCATGGTCACCCGAATGACACTGGGTGGATAGCCATCAATGTGAGGAAGTTATTGATGAGGTTTGGTAAGGACTGACCAACGGATCAGGCGGTATTCAACATTTGAATGTATGTACAAAATTATTGACACAAAGGTTAAGGTCACCAAATTGAAGGTCAACATCACCCGTATGACACTGGATGGATGGCTATCCATGTGAGGAAGGTATTGATGAAGTTTGGTAATGATCCGACTAACAGATCAAGAGATATGGGAAATTTGGAAACATCACAAATTTTTGACGACGACAACGATGCCGACTATGATGCCGACTATGATGCCGACGACGACGACGACGGAATTGTGACTGCTATGTCTCACTTTTTTGAGACAAAAACTGGTCGGCAGTCAGATGATTCTTATGTGCTATCAAAACTTTTTGTTATGAAATATAAAACTAAAATCTAAGTAACTAAGATACAGAATGTGAAAATAAAAATCAAAGTTAAAGTTAAACGTGGGCTATGGAATGGACAGAACTAACTAAGGTAACTAAAGCAGTCAAGTTGACATCTGCCTATCATGCAGGGCGCCCAGCTGAAAAAGGTGAAACTGTGTGATTCAATTGATCAAGATCTCCATTATGGTCTAAATATGTCCCTATGTCCTTTTTATCAGCTGCCGGCCACATGTAACCTGTAACTGCTATATATCTACAATGTTACTTCTATACTTTATGGATACAATACTTTTTATTTAAAAAATCTTATTATTTTGCTTATGTCTCCATAAAGGTATATGGTGTTACCACTCATTTGAACCGTCTCATCGAGACGCTTCATATGAGTGGTAACAACATATACTTTCAAACAGGAATAGAGAAAATACCGGGGAAAAAATTGTCAAAATGTTCATACTATTGAAATTGTATCCAGCCTTAACCCTTACTACGCTGAATTAAATTTTGTCGTCTGCCGGAAATGTTTTATTTTCAATATTTCTTGACAAAAACCTGTTTTGACAGCACATGAGAATCGTCTCCACTGGAGACGATTCTCATGAGCTGTCAATACCGTTTTTCTTTGTTAAGAATTACGCAAAAATGAAAAACAGCAGACAATTTCCATCTCCAGCGTAATAAGGGTTAATGGGTTAAATGATACAGAGGAAGCTGAAATATTATCTGGCTCTTGGTCAAGTAAATATCTGTATATGTTGACAGTAAAATTAAGCTGAAATATTATTTGCCCTGGGTGGAGTACATGAAGTTAAGATATGAATTATGAAACTGTGTGAAGTGAAACTGTGATATCGACTGATGCTATCACTGAGTGCATGTGTGGGGTGTGATGGAGGTCAGGGGCCGTTTCACTAAACTTCTTACGAATAAAACGTTCGTAAGTGCAAATTTATGGATTTACATTTATTGAGCATAGGCTGCATATGCAGCCTATGCTCAATAAATGTAAATCCAATAATTATTTACAAGAAAACAATGTTAATGTGAAATTTACAGACTATCATAATTTTGCACTTACGAACATTTTAGTCGTACGAAGTTTAGTGAAACGGCCCCCAGGTGAGCATCATGTTATAGCAAAAATCTGATCAGGTTCTATATCGCCCCTCAGCTTAAATATCTCTGGACATACCAAAGTAATGGCTAAAGACCAGATTAAATACCCTGGCCAGATTGCATAGCTGTACAGGCTGCTGTGTGCATGTATGTTTGTGGAATGTGCCATGTGTTCCTCAAAGCTAGCTCCATAATTGAGACATCCATGTGATTTTGTACCTAAGAACATGTGCGATTTTTCATGAAATATTTACAGAAACTGTGGTATTTTCAGTAAATGATGTCATTTACTGAAAATACCACAGTTTCTGTAAATATATTCCATGAAAAATCGCACATGTTCTTAGGTAGCAAATGTGGATTAGAATTTACCGAAATTATCTTAAATTTTGTAAATACTTTTCATGCGATATCGAATATGGTCTTAGGTACAAAATCACATGGCGTGTCTCACATGATTGTGTGTTTAGTAATGGTTACAAATATATAGTATGTATTACCATCATTGTACTCATGGCGAGCTGAAATGTTTCAAGTTTATACCACATGAACATATATATAGCTGAATATGTTAGGTTTGTACAATATGAACATATATATAATTAGGTTTGTACAATATGAACATATATATAGCTGAATATGTTAGGTTTGTACAATATGAACATATATATATAGCTGAATATGTTAGGTTTGTACAATATGAACATACATATGGCTGAATTGTGTCAAGTTTATACAATATGAACATACATATACATGTAGCTGAATTGTGTCAAGTTTATACAATATGAACATAAATGTAGCTGACTTGTGTCAAGTTTATACAATATGAACATACATATAGCTGAACTGTGTCAAGTTTATACAATATGAACACACACACATAGCTGAACTATGTCAAGTTTACACAATATGAACAATGCATATGGCTGAACTATGTCATCTTTATACAACATGAACACACATATACAATGTAGTTGTAATATGTAAATTTTATACAACATGAACATACACATAGCTGAAATATTTGATGTTTTACACAAAATTAACACAGGTCTAGCTGAAATATGCCATGTGTATGCATGCAACAGTAACATAGACACAGGTGGAATATGTCCCATATATGCACCATTAACTGAAACGTACACAACACTAACATAGACATAATAGAAAATACCGTAAAGATTCTAATAGACGCCCATCCCCCAGATTTGAAGTTGAAAATGAAAAACATTTTGACTGATTTTCATGAAATTAATGCCTCAAACACCCAGTGCTCTCTTGGAACAACATCTGAGCTAAATGTTTTTTCTTTCCAGTATTTCGAAGGCGAATTCCTTGAAAATCGGGAAAGAAACATTCTACTTTCACTTTCAACACAAATCGTTGCATGGATGCCGAAGATAATCACACTGATACCGGGTGAAACGCCCAGAGTCCGAAACGTCTGTAGGCGTACATCTGATTTTATATGATATATATTATTATATATATTACCATTCAGGGCCGCAGCCACGTTGAGGCGAACCGAGGCAGTTGCCTCGGTAGAAATTTTGCTGATTTTTTTTTTTACGATGAGATCGCGCTACGCGTTCCCACTGGATACACGTTTCATAAGATTTGCCTCGGTAGATTTTTACCTCTGACTACGGCCCTGCCATTTATTACCGTTTTACCTACTGTATCATAATGACCAAAATTGTGGACATTACAATCAAGTCCCGCAGACGTTATGTTTAGACAGTCAAATGTATACAAAATCAAACAAATAATGCATACTAACTTCAGACTGCATGAGTGCACAACGTGATCAATATTTCCACATGTCTGAAACAAGCCTTTGATTGGAGAAATAGGGCTTATGAGATTGGTGACCAGTGTAGCTACTGATTAAACACTCATGTAGCTTGATAACGATCTGTAATGCTTGTTAGAAGCATGGCAGGTGCTTCAGCGATGGAATAGCGAACAGTGCAGCTCCTGATGAGACTGCGTGGATGCGTACGCTATCTGGATCTACACTGGTCACATTGGCCATAACCACCATTTCTCCAGTCACAGCCACAATTAAGTTTTGACCGGTTGTGGCCCAATTACAACTACAGTCAATACTCGTTGCCTCAAACTCTCTTAACCATTTGAACCCGAAATCCCGCTATAGCGGTTTATGCAAAAAGTGCAGATCCAGATGAGCCGGCTTGTAACGAGCCGTCTCATCAGGATCTGCACTTTTTGAAAGTAATTTTCATATTTCTTATAACAAAAACACCCCTTTTTCATAAATTGACGAATCTGAAAATCATTTTGTGACCATTGGATTGGTCGGAACATTAGCATATCACAGTCCATTCCAGTTCCTTAGGGTTGAAAGGGTTACGTCAAACTACTGATAACTCAATGTCAAATTCATGGTCTCAAGTACATGATTTCGTACATAATGACTCTCATTAACTCTTTCACCACCACAGACCTGTATAGTGGTATTGGCAAACAGTGTAGACCCAGATGAGACGGCTCATAACGAGCCGTCTCATCAGGATCTGCACTTTTTGCAAGTAATTTTATATTTTTGAGAGCAAAAACACCCCCTTTTCATAAATGGACCAGTCTGAAGATCATTTTGTGATGATTGGATTTGTTCGTTGCAAAATTAACGTATAAAAATCCATTCTAATTACTTAGGGGTGAAAGTGTTAACTCAAATGTTCAAGTATTTTCCCATGTCCCCTGGACTTTGAGTAAACGAGTGTCGAGTAAACGAGTGTCGACTGTATATTCTGGTGAAGCGTTATAATCACTGGCCTTAATTACACAGTGCGACTTACTTATGACAGACTGGGGCCGTAATTTCCTAGCATGTATGCTCTTCCTCTTGTTCTGTACTTGCGGCGAGTCCTGAAATCACAGTGGATTGATGATTGATTGATAACTGATTGAGTGTGGTTTTATGTCTGTTCAACATTACATTCATATATAGCACCGATAGTGAAATCTCTCATGGATTTGACAACTACTAGTAGGTGGAAAACTGCAACATTGACGTTTCCGTTCTTAGAGATTTTTGTCTCATTAATTTATCAGATCTGACCAACACTACAGATTTGTAGTAAAACAAGGGCATTGTTATCACTAGGATAATCCCCTCGTGGCAGCCTTGATAATAAAAAAAACTGGGAAAAACAACAAGGTGAAGATAAGTCCTCAGTGACCTTCACGGCTATGTGACCTTGACGGCTATGTGACCTTGACGGCTATGTGACCATGACGGCTATGTGACCTTGGCCTTGGGCGGTCAGACGTGGTTCGTACGTGGAGCACCGTCCATCCCTAGATACACATTGTGGCCAAATATTATCAAAATCGGTGAAGCGGTTCAGGAGTTATTGAAAAATGAATGGTGTTACTAATGTACACATGTACGTACGTATGTACATGGACTAACGATATATCCCCTCTTGCCTATAGGCTAGGGGATAATAAAGTGTGTTTATTATAGTGTCATACCAATTGAATGAGCCAGAAAGTTTTAACTTATGAGGAAATCTAATCTTGAACAACGGGAACTTGCATTAAGCTAAGGTAACAGAGGTTGTTAAATCCTTAACTGTGTTCAGGATTTAACAGCCTGTTAAGCTACCATAGGTTTTGAGGAATCCGGTCCAGGGGGCCGTTTCACTAAACTTCGTACGACTAAAAGTCCAAAATTATGATAGTCTGTAACATTAACAATGTTTTCTTATAAACAATTAATGGATTTACATTTATTGAGCATAGGCTGCATATGCAGCCTATGCTCAATAAATGTAAATCCATCAATTGAAATTTCCAGACGATCCTAAATTTGCACTTACGAACATTTTAGTCGTACAAAGTTTAGTAAAACGGGACCCTGGTTATTAGGTAGCTGGATATATTGTACTAGTATGGTACTGAGGTAGAGTAACTTAGAGAACGGCAAAATTAAAATCAAAATCCATTCCAGTTACTTCGGGGTGAAAGGGTAAAGTACTAGTTGTACAAGGACCACACATGCACAAATTAAGGAATTGCATAATCAGCACACCATTGTATCACTGGTGCTGCACTCTGAGCTGGGATAAAATGTTTCACGTCGAAAATACACCGGTTCCTGACGAGATGCCACTCTCTAGTTTTTGTCATTAATTTAACTTTCAGCTATCGCATAAACACATGTTTCGTCTAGTAACAAGCATACTTTTTTTTGCGTCGGTTACTAGATGAAATAGGTTTATTCAGTATCTTCTGCAGGTAGCTGAATGGGAATTCATCAGGAATTCAGCGCCTATTTTGACATGAAACATTTTACGCCAGCATAGAGTACAGCACAGTGTGTATACCAAAGACTTCATCACATTGCAGGAATGAATAATGAATAACATAGATAGAAATGTAGGTTAACCCTTTCAACACCACATGCCTGTATAGTGGTATTGGCAACAAGAGTGCCGAAGGTAACAATATACGCCCGTCGAGGCAAGGTCAGACAAGGTCAGTCTTCGTCTTGCCGTGATAAACATGTATACCGAATGTGGTTACGATCGGTGAAGTAGAACTTAGAGTTATTGCGTGGACAAGGATACAGAGTGCAAAAAATAAAGTCATTTCCAAAATCAATAGGCTTCTTCGTCTTGCCGTGATAAACATTTATACCGAATTTGGTTACAATCTGTCAAGTAGACCTCTAGTTATTGCGCGGACAAGCTGTGTCCACCCGCCCGCCCGCCACCCGCCGCCCGTACAAGATGAATACATAATATGTCCCGTTTTTTCAAACGGGCGTATAAAAAGTGTAGATCCAGATCAGCCGGCTCGTGACGGTGAAAGGGTTAACAAAGGCATATGATATTTTTGGAATATGAAACAGAGCCTGAGGCGAGGATGTGTTCTATACGACCGAAAGCAGCAAGCCATACATAGTGGATAGAGGGCAGTGTTCACAAGTCTGATTACATGTACAGTGAAACATCTCTAAACCGGCCACAATCTGAGAATTTAATTTAAATGGTCTTCACAGGAATTTCGCTCTAATTATACCATGTGTTCGTGATTGCAAAGCACTAAATAGTGTCACAGAGTGATCACAAACTTTTACAGTAGATTTACAGTGGAACCTCTCTAAACCGGACACCCTGGGGAACTCTCAGGGTGTCCGGTTTAGAGAGGTTCCACTGTATATCGTTGAGGAATGTGTAAGCATATGCAATCTCACAATTCAGCAAAAACACACGTGACACAAACATTTGGACGAGGCTACAGGAATAAACAATACTCTGGGACAACTTATCAATGTATAAACATTTAAAAAGCCTAACTGTACATGTACTTGTCGAAAAATATTTTCTCCACTCAAAAAATATTATGGATTCCTTATTCCAACCCAGTTCTATTTCAAAGCGATTAAAGTGATTTTAAGTCCAACTTTTCATATTTTTTCCACATTCCAACACATGCATTCTTTTTATGACATTTCACAGTGACGAAATGTCAATATAACAATTTGGTTGATTTGATTTATTGGTGTTTAATGGCCTATAAACAGCTAAGGCCGGACAAACGGGTTCAATCCCATATTTAACCTGCTGTATTGGAGGAAAACCCAAAAATCAAAACAAAATATTTACATTGAAAAACATATACAATCAGCCCTGAAATTAGAATAACTTGACATGGTGCCAGAGGGCCGTTTCACTTTGTACGACTAAAATGTTCATAAATGCAAAATTATGTAAATTGCACATTAACAATGTTTTGTTCTAAACAATTATTGTATTTACATTTATTGAGCATAGGCTGCTATGCAGCCTATGCTCAATAAATGTAAACCCATCAATATAATTTTCCAGACGATCCTAACTTTGCACTTGCAAACATTTTAGTCGTACAAAGTTTAGTGAAACGGGGCCCCAGGTCCATACCACAACAAAGTCACTTGGCCCCTTCCCCTAAAAGTAATAGGATGAGACAATATGGTTGAAAGTACAATGAGACAGTTCAACTGTTGGTTCAGATGAGACATACAGAAATGTGAATAGTCTTGATGCAGTTGCATTTTCATTATACAGTCAAACCTGTGAATAAAAGCCAGCCATGGGAAGATAAAACTCTGGCCTTTGTTCACAAGTTCATTTATGTAGTAATTGAGTAATTGGGAAACCAAAAGCGTAGCTGCTATAGAGAGGTAATTGCTACTTGGAAGTGGCCTTTAGCACAGGTTCTGACTGTATTATATAAGTGAAAGTGTATCAGTAACAAGAAGGTGACAGCCATCCAAATTTTATTTAACATGCGACTATCCTCCCAGAAATTGTAGAATGTGGGTAAAAATGTGGGTAAACGTTGTCCAGCTGTGGGTTATTGTTACATTTCCGTCAGAAATATCATGCATTTTGCGCATTTATGCAGTACGTTCGGTACTTTGATTATCTGCTCCATTCAAACAGCTGATTGACACAGACACATTCTGGGGCCACAGTAACGTCGCGTGATGCAGCCGTATCAATTTCAAAATTTCAGTGTGACCGTTGTAAACTGGTCTGGGGACGTGATGGTGCATTCTAGTAACGTCATGAGACTCATGCATTATATAGGTGTTGGCTTGGCCCCACAATGAGCATTGTCTACAGCCAGGGTCAAACAGCACATGCTGTACGTTTGAACATGGCTGTGAGCGGTGTCAAACAACGGCAGTCATGTAACTAGAAATGTGGCCTGTCGGCACACGAATGCCCCCGCTGGCAGCCAAAGAAAACAAGGCATATTTGAATGTGGATTTGTCACTGGGTGGCAGAGGACCATTGGAGCAATGTGTGAAAAGTGAAGCAGATCCGAGCAAGGAAACAGAAATTATAAGGCATTTAACCAACGTTAAGGTTTCAAAAGCACCAAGTCTGTGACATTGACCCTGGGCTTAGCGGGGGCGGCACAAATGTAGATTTGACACAGGGTGGCAGAGGACCATTGGAGCAATGCGTGAGTGAAATGTGAAGCAGATCGGAGCAAGGAAAGAGAAATTATAAGGCATTTACCCAGCGTTAAGGTTTCGAACGCACCAAGTCTGTGACCTTGACCCTGGGCTTAGCGGGGCGGCACGAATGTAGATTTGTCACAGGGTGGCAGAGGACCATTGGAGCAATGCGTGTGTGAAATGTGAAGCAGATCCGAGCAAAGAAACAGAAATTATAAGGCATTTACCCAACGTTAAGGTTTCGAACGCACCAAGTCTGTGACCTTGACCCTGGGCTTAGCGGGGGCGGCACAAATGTAGATTTGTCACAGGGTGGCAGAGGACCATTGGAGCAATGCGTGTGTGAAATGTGAAGCAGATCGGAGCAAGGAAAGAGAAATTATAAGGCATTTACCCAGCGTTAAGGTTTCGAACGCACCAAGTCTGTGACCTTGACCCTGGGCTTAGCGGGGGCGGCACAAATGTGGATTTCTCACAGGGTGGCAGAGGACCATTGGAGCAATGCGTGTGTGAAAGATCGGAGCAAGGAAAGAGAAATTATAAAGCATTTACCCAGCGTTAAGGTTTCGAATGCACCAAGTCTGTGACCTTGACCCTGGGCATAGCGGCGGCGGCACAAATGTGGATTTGTCACAGGGTGGCAGAGGACCATTGGAGCAATGCGTGTGTGAAATGTGAAGCAGATCGGAGAAAGGAAACAGAAATTATAAGGCATTTACACAGCGTTAAGGTTTCGAACGCACCAAGTCTGTGACCTTGACCCTGGGCTTAGCGGGGGCGGGACGAAAGTGGATTTGTCACAGGGCGGTAGAGGACCATTGGAGCAATGCGTGTGTGAAATGTGAAGCAGATCGGAGCAAGGAAACAGAAATTAGGCATTTACCCGTTAAGGTTAGAACGCTACCAAGTCTGTGACCTTGACCCTGGGCTTAGCGGGGCGGATGAATGTGGATTTGTCACAGGGCGGTAGAGGACCTTGGAGCAATCGTGTTGAAAAGTAAGATCGGAGCAAGGAAACATAAATAGGTATTTACCCGCGTTATTTTTTCGAACGCACCAATCTGTGACCTGACCCTGGGCTTAGCGGGGGCGGGACGAATGTGGAATTGTCACAGCGCGGTAGAGGGATTGGAGCAATGTGTTGTAAATGTGAAGCAGATCGGAGCAAGGGAAACAGAAATTATAAGGCAATTTACCTAGCGTTAGGTTTCGAACGCACCAAAGTCGTGACCTTGACACTGCTTAGCGCGGGACAATGTGGATTTGTCACAGGGCGGTAGAGACCATTGGAGCAATGCGTGTGTGAAATGTCAAGCAGATTCCGGAGCAAGGTAACAGAAATTATAAGGCATTTACCCAGCGTTAAGGTTTGAACGCACCAGTCTGTGACCTTGACCCTGGGCTTAGCTTTAAGCGGGGGCGGCACGAATGTGGATTTTTGTCACAGGGTTGCAGGAGGACATTGGAGCATGCGCCTGTGTGAAATGTCAAGCAGTTTATAAAACGAGCAACAAGGAAACAGAAATTATAAGGCATTTATTCCAGCGTTCCTTAAGGTTTCGCAACGCACCAATTAAGTTCTGTGTTGACCTTGACCCTGGAAATTGGGCTTTCCGTTGGGGGTCGCGGCACGAATGTGGATTTGTCACAGGGTTGCAGAGGACCATTGGAGCAATGCGTGTGTGAAATGTCAAGCAGATCCGAGCAAGGAAACAGAAATTAGAAGCCATTTACCCGAGCGTTAAGGTTTCGTACGTACGGACGGACGGACGTACGGACGTACGGACGTTATGTACGTACGGACGCCGGTAACACTATATGCCCCCCTCACCATTCGGTGGCGGGGGCATAACAATGGTTAATCACCTACTGTAGGTCTGATTGTTTTATTTGAGGTAATTTTCTGCAAACAATGAGATTGCCGGCGAGTGTCTCAGTCACAAAGGTCAATGTCACCTGGATGACGACCAATGTGAGGAAGCTATTGTTAAAGTTTGGTAAGGATCCGACCAACGTATCAGTGTGACCGTTGTAAACTGGTCTGGGGACGTGATGGTGCATTCTAGTAACGTCATGAGACTCATGCATTATATAGGTGTTGGCTTGGCCCCACAATGAGCATTGTCTACAGCCAGGGTCAAACAGCACATGCTGTACGTTTGAACATGGCTGTGAGTGGTGTCAAACAACGACAGTCATGTAACTAGAAATGTGGCCTGTCGGCACACGAATGCCCCCGCTGGCAGCCAAAGAAAACAAGGCATATTTGAATGTGGATTTGTCACTGGGTGGCAGAGGACCATTGGAGCAATGCGTGTGTGAAATGTGAAGCAGATCCGAGCAAGGAAACAGAAATTATAAGGCATTTAGCCAACGTTAAGGTTTCAAAAGCACAAAGTCTGTGACCTTGACCCTGGGCTTAGCGGGGGCTGCACAAATGTAGATTTGTCACAATGTGGCAGAGGACCATTGGAGCAATGCGTGTGTGAAATGTGAAGCAGATCGGAGCAAGGAAACAGAAATTATAAGGCATTTACCTAGCGTTAAGGTTTCGAACGCACCAGGTCTGTGACCTTGACCCTGGGCTTAGCGGGGGCGGGACGAATGTGGATTTGTCACAGGGCGGTAGAGGACCATTGGAGCAATGCGTGTGTGAAATGTGAAGCAGATCGGAGCAAGGAAACAGAAATTATAAGGCATTTACACAGCGTTAAGGTTTCGAACGCACCAAGTCTGTGACCTTGACCCTGGGCTTAGCGGGGCGGGACGAATGTGGATTTGTCACAGGGCGGTAGAGGACCATTGGAGCAATGCGTGTGTGAAATGTGAAGCAGATCGGAGCAAGGAAACAGAAATTATAAGGCATTTACCCAGCGTTAAGGTTTCGAACGCACCAAGTCTGTGACCTTGACCCTGGGCTTAGCGGGGGCGGGACGAATGTGGATTTGTCACAGCGCGGTAGAGGACCATTGGAGCAATGCGTGTGTGAAATGTGAAGCAGATCGGAGCAAGGAAACAGAAATTATAAGGCATTTACCTAGCGTTAGGTTTCGAACGCACCAAGTCTGTGACCTTGACCCTGGGCTTAGCGGGGGCGGGACGAATGTGGATTTGTCACAGGGCGGTAGACGACCATTGGAGAAATGCGTGTGTGAAATGTGAAGCAGATCGGAGCAAGGAAACAGAAATTATAAGGCATTTTACCCAGCGTTAAGGTTTCGAACGCACAAGTCTGTGACCTTGACCCTGGGCTTAGCGGGGGCGGGACGAATGTGGATTTGTTACAGGGCGGTAGAGGACCATTGGAGCAATGCGTGTGTGAAATGTCAAGCAGATCGGAGCAAGGAAACAGAAATTATAAGGCATTTACCCAGCGTTAAGGTTTCGAACGCACCAAGTCTGTGACCTTGACCCTGGGCTTAGCGGGGGCGGGACGAATGTGGATTTGTCACAGCGCGGTAGAGGACCATTGGAGCAATGCGTGTGTGAAATGTGAAGCAGATCGGAGCAAGGAAACAGAAATTATAAGGCATTTACCTAGCGTTAGGTTTCGAACGCACCAAGTCTGTGACCTTGACCCTGGGCTTAACGGGGGCGGGACGAATGTGGATTTGTCACAGGGCGGTAGACGACCATTGGAGAAATGCGTGTGTGAAATGTGAAGCAGATCGGAGCAAGGAAACAGAAATTATAAGGCATTTACCCAGCGTTAAGGTTTCGAACGCACCAAGTCTGTGACCTTGACCCTGGGCTTAGCGGGGGCGGGACGAATGTGGATTTGTTACAGGGCGGTAGAGGACCATTGGAGCAATGCGTACCATTGGAGCAATGCGTGTGTGAAATGTCAAGCAGATCCGAGCAAGGAAACAGAAATTATAAGGCATTTACCCAGCGTTAAGGTTTTGAACGCACCAAGTCTGTGACCTTGACCCTGGGCTTAGCGGGGGCGGCACGAATGTGGATTTGTCACAGGGTTGCAGAGGACCATTGGAGCAACGCGTGTGTCAAATGTGAAGCAGATCGGAGCAAGGAAACAGAAATTATAAGGCATTTACCCAGCGTTAAGGTTTCGAACGCACCAAGTCTGTGACCTTGACCCTGGGCTTAGCGGGGGCGGGACGAATGTGGATTTGTCACAGCGCGGTACAGGACCATTGGAGCAATGCGTGTGCGAAATGTGAAGCAGATCGGAGCAAGGAAACAGAAATTATAAGGCATTTACCTAGCGTTAGGTTTCGAATGCACCAAGTCTGTGACCTTGACCCTGGGCTTAGCGGGGGCGGGACGAATGTGGATTTGTCACAGGGCGGTAGACGACCATTGGAGAAATGCGTGTGAAATGTGAAGCAGATCGGAGCAAGGAAACAGAAATTATAAGGCATTTACCCAGCGCTAAGGTTTCGAACGCACCAAGTCTGTGACCTTGACCCTGGGCTTAGCGGGGGCGGGACGAATGTGGATTTGTTACAGGGCGGTAGAGGACCATTGGAGCAATGCGTGTGTGAAATGTCAAGCAGATCCGAGCAAGGAAACAGAAATTATAAGGCATTTACCCAGCGTTAAGGTTTTGAACGCACCAAGTCTGTGACCTTGACCCTGGGCTTAGCGGGGGCGGCACGAATGTGGATTTGTCACAGGGTTGCAGAGGACCATTGGAGCAATCCGTTTGTGTGAAATGTCAAGCAGATCCCGAGCAAGGAAACGAAATTATACAGGCATTTACCCAGCTTTAAGGTTTTGAACGCACCAAGTCTGTGACCTTGACCCTGGGCTTAGCGGGGGCGGCACGAATGTGGATTTGTCACAGGGTTGCAGAGGACCATTGGAGCAATGCGTGTGTGAAATGTCAAGCAGATCCGAGCAAGGAAACAGAAATTATAAGGCATTTACCCGAGCGTTAAGGTTTCGTACGGACGTACGGACGCCGGTAACACTATATGCCCCCCTCACCATTAGGTGGCAGGGGCATAACAATGGTTAATCACCTACTGTAGGTCTGATTGTTTTATTCGAGGTAATTTTCTGCAAACAATGAGATCGCCGGCGAGTGTCTCAGTCACAAAGGTCAATGTCACCTGGATGACGACCAATGTGAGGAAGCTATTGTTAAAGTTTGGTAAGGATCTGACCAACGTATCAGGATATATGCAACAACTTGACGTACGTCCCAAATTATTCACGTCTACAATATCTACTTTTACGACGAAATTTATGATGAATCTTACACCGAAATTGTGACAGCTAACGTGGATGAGACAGTTACATTAAAAGCACATGTATCATTTGATTGATTGTCACTTTCTCGTTACATTGCTGTAGAGGAGTGTTAAGCATGTATGATATATTTTTGTAAAGGGATTTAACATAAACAAAATAAAAAATTTATCAACTTCAGAAAGAAATTATCATATTTTCTTAACCAGTCAGAGAATCATACGCACTGGTTCATACGTGGCTGTGGCTGGAGAAATGGGCCCAATGGGACTTGTAACCAGTGTACCTCCTGATCAAATAGAACACTTGTAGCCTGTTAACGAGCTATATCGCTTATATTAGAAGCACAATTTGTGTTTCATTGACGGATTAGCGAACAGTGCAGATCCTGATCAGACTGTGCGGATGCACAGGCTGATCTGGATCTACACTATTCACAAAATCCAGAAGTTCGATTTCTCCGGTCACAGTCACAATTAATGATGATGTCATACACGATTGTATGGATATAATGAGCCTTACCAAGGTCAGTTTCGGTGGAGCCAATGTGGCTATGTTTGTCTGAAAATAAGTGCAAATCCAAGTGCTATGTAATGTTTCTGTAACACAAAGTGAAACATGTTAAGTGTATGATTTTTTTACCTCATGCATCTTTGTATCTACATAATATTAATACTGAACAAGAAATGCGTCTGTCGAACGCGGATGCCATCTGCAGCATATTTGAGAAACTGCGACAAATTGGTTAACCGAAAAGTGTGACGGACGGACAGATGGACGGACGTTCTTACAAATGGATACTTATGTGGCTTATCACATGTTAAATATTAGCCACATAAAACGATTTTTAGCCACATAAAAGGATTTTTTAGGTGGCTAATTGTAACCAACCCTATCCTTTACTAAGTCCATAACCCTGTGGGGCTAGCCACATAAGTACCCTAATGTGTGCCCGGACAGACGGACAGACGGACGGACGGACGGACGGTCCAAACACTACATGCCACCCGTTTCTTCGAAACCTGGTGGCATAAAAAACAAGAAATGAGGCAAAGCCACGAAGGCGAGGTTTTCTTCAAGGCATATACAACTGGATAACAGATAATTGGCTATTAATGTTATTATGACCACGATTGAAAGTGAAAACTGTGAGTGGCTTAAGATGGCAAAAGAAGCCAGTGTATGAGAAAACCTACATGCAGTTGCAGACTAGAATACATGTATTAGTACAAGATACGAGTGAACACTGTGCTGTCTGATGAGTGTTGTCCAATTTAACATTGAAAATACATGGAAAAATATGTGAAGGTAAAAAGGTCACATGTTGAAGTGAGAAACAGACTTAAACGCGAAAACTTAAAATTGAAATTGGCTAAGTCGATTATGCGAAAAAAAGTAGGTGAAGTTAAAAAAAAAAAAAAAGTCCATATGTTGGATAGTGGAATGTGATGGGTTCCCGTTGGTGACAAAACACAAACTTAACTTTGGACTTGGACGCCGCCCACTGTCCGCCGCCCACCTGCCCGGCTTTCACCAATCCAATAGCCGGATTTTTAAAACAAAAAAAACAGCTAAAAACCAAAATATCAGTAAATTGTGACTTTGTATGCTGATAGACCAATCACAGAACAGTGGATGAAAAAAAAAAGAATTCTGCCACGGAAGCGTTGTCGCGCCTGCTGAGGCATTTGACTGTAACATGATCATGGGCATGTGCTAAAGTAAGCACCATAAAAACCGTCGGAGAAGTGTATGTTTAAAATACGAAAAAGGTCTCGCTTTCCGCTTTCGCAGGCGAGACAAAAATGGCATAAAAAAAGTGTTTCCACAACCATGTGAAGGTCAAAATGGTTAAAGCCATGTTAATGGCGGCATGAGTGTGTTCCAAATATTGAAGCAATCCATCAAGTAATATTAATGTTATACGATGATGAAGAAACTTGTACAAACTTTTTTACGCAAACATTGGCTAAATATTTCCGCAATAAATGTTAGGTAAAAAGTTCAAGATCATGTTATGGCAGCATGAGTGTGTTCCCAATGCTCATATGTATCAAGTGTTTCCGCAAAAAATATGAAGGTGAAAACGGTCAAGGTCATGTTAATTGCGGCATGGGTGTGTTCCAAATGCTCACATGTATCAAATGTCCAACTATTGTAGCAATCCGTCAAGTAATATTAAAGTTATATCAGAGTAGACCAAGATAAGCATGTGCATCCTCAGTCTGATCAGGATCTGCCATTCCATCAATGTAAAACACAAGTCATATATATTTGTAACAAGCAATAATATAGATCGGCTACATGAGTGTGTCATTCGATCAGAAGCCATTTGCTTTGAGCATTACCTCAACTTTAGACCTAATTTACAGAAAGTCTAACATTTTGTAAATAAATATCGCACACCTTCTTACAAAGTCACATGGCTTGTCTCATATATGAAGAGGCAGAAAATCACACACACTGGCCGAATTAATACAGCGACAAAAGCCGTGTAAACTTACGGAAAAGTGAAAGTGAATGGGTTTAACGTCCCAGCAACAGCTAGGGTCATATAGAGACGGGACCACAGTTTAAAGTCTAATCAGACAGACCAGTGGGATGGTAATACTATGAAAGTATTTTTGATGCCTAAGGCGAGGTTTGAACCCACAACCTGCGGATTGAAAGTGAAACCCCTAGGCACAGCTCATCCACAGCTCATCCACAGCTCATCCACAGCTCATCCCTATATCATGGACTGCTCATAAGTCGAGACTCTAACAATATTAAACAACATGCGTAATAAATAATAGAGTATAAACGTTTTGTATTAGTTACATGCAAATATAATCCAATTATCTGTATATATATTGCGTTTACTGGCTTCAAAAGCACGGAGAAATGCAATTGTTTACTTTTAAAACACGCTCGTCTACAAATGGCCGCCTCCAGCTTACAGTGAAAGGTCGCGACCTCTGACCCTATGACATCATATGCTCTTCCGGTGCAGGTGCCCGGTTGGAAAACACCACAAATTGTGTCTGCATAATGTACCATTGCGTTCAGGGGTCACGATACATATTGTTTCGAACTTAAATGATTAGACAAACGATTGCCAACTTGGAAAATATAATTTGCTAGATTAAACAAATTAAACAATATGAAGTTTCAACTTGTTGGTTTTAATACTTTTTTAAAGTGGTAATGTCTATTTTTGGAGTAAGACATTTCAATCCCTTCTGCATGTGGTACTCGTCCACAATGGGAATAACAAAAACAGAGACCAGATTGCATATATCTGCTGATAAATGGAGGTATTGAACTGATGTGGACGAACTTAAAAGTGACAATTTAAAAAAAAATAGGATAAGGATGTGACTGAATGAAAATCCATATTCCTACATTATTAGTGCCTTTCTACCTACAAATAGTACGTCCTCCATTGATAAACATGTAAACAACATACGGGTCCAAGCTAACTCATTTATGTGTAAGTTTTCCTATCGAAATCCGGATTTTAATGGAGGGGGTTAATGGGATTAGTGGAAAACACAACATTTAGGTGTGTTGTGTTGTTTGGCAATGTATTAGTCCTGTTTAAATCGCATTTTTCTAACTTGGCATTTGTGACCTTTCATCTGGCTTCGGTTGAACACACAAGTGTAATGGAAGTGACGTAACCCGTAAATCTCGCGATAGAACAAGAAAATAAAAATGGCCTCGAATCTGTGCGGCTATCGAAGTTAGAGGATCGTATGATATACCTTGAAATTACATACTTTTCAATGGATGAGTTGAATGGCATTGGAAGTCTGGGGGCCGTTTCACTAAACTTTGTACGACTAAAATGTTCGTAAGTGCAAATTTAGGATCGTCTGTAAATTTCAATTGATGGATTTACATTTATTGAGCATAGGCTGCAGCCTATGCTCAATAAATGTAAATCCAACAATTGTTTACAAGAAAACATTGTTGATGTGAAATATACAGACTATCATAATTTTGCACTTACGAACATTTTAGTCGTACGAAGTTTAGTGCAACGGGCCCCAGGTGTTCTAACCCCTAGGTCACAATCCATCCCATTAACTTACGGGGAAATCGTCCGTTTTCTCCCGCTCCACATCGGCCTTCTCCGGTCGAGAGATCCGCCTGTTTGTCACATTCTTCTTCTTCAGGTTCAGGTGATTCGTCTGGAATTATATCAGTAGCTGATTTCACGAAATTGCAAAGTATACTTATCTTGCTAAGTACACTTTGAGGGAGAAATTTTCAATTTAAGGATAAATTTATTATTTTTATTATACTGAATTTATTACATTATCACAGCCATTTTGGCTGTTATAATGTAATAAATTCAATATTATAATTCTGCATACTGTTAATCATCAAATATATGCAGTCGTTAGTTCTATATGAAATAATGCATTCTGGGATAAATAAATGATTACTCCCTCAAAGTATACTTAGCTAGATCAGTCCGCTTAGCAATTTTGGTGAAATCGGCAACAGGCTACAGTAGCGTCTGTGTTTATGTTCCGAGTAAATAAGTGATGTTTTGGTTTCACCCACGTTTAGCTCACGTTTGTGCTATGTTTGCCAGAAAACCAGTTTTGGCGGTTTCTGTGCATTTCCCCGTTTTCTATTCAGAATTTGTATAGGAAAAATGTTTTCTATATCACTGCGTATGCGCGTAGTTTCACGACAGCCCATTTTGCATTTTTATTTCAGTGTGCATGCATAGTTTTTAGAGGAAACGCTAAGTTATAAAAGAAAGGATTTTCATTTGATAAGAAAAGCAGAAAACTTCATATGAAGTCGGTAAAAACCAAGAAACCCCATTTTCGTTGTTTGGAAATGGGAAAATGGGGATTTGACTGGCTAATACGAATAAAGGAAACGCGCGTTTGGACGAAAGACACTTGCCTCGTATTCTATTTATCAGGTAATGTTTTATACTATGAGACAAGCCATGCGATTTTGTACCTAATAACATGTGCAATTTTTTTAAGAAAAATATTTACAAAATGTAAAATATTTTCTGTAAATGAAATGAAAGTTGACAAACCATTTTCAGAGCAATAGAATTCCGCATTTGCTGTGAAGATTTCGCCGACATTCAACGTCATTTACAGAGAATATCACAGTCTTTGCTAAAAAAAATAGTTTTCATTAAAAACCACACTTGCTCTAAGGTACAAAATCACATGTCTTATCTCCTATACAAACAGTACCCACCAGAGTTTTGTGTGTGTGCGAGAGTCGCTCTATCACGGCATCCAGGATTGTGTCAGACAAGTGGGCCGCCACCGCCAGATTCAGTTCACTGAAATATACATCACAGACCCACTTCACTAAAATTGGTACTACAGTCTACACTCGTTTACTCAAAGTCCTGGGACTGAGGAAAACAGTTAACAAAAATTTCATTTAACGAGTTATTATACAGGAATACATGTACATGTATAAATTGGGACCAAGAATTTATCTCGAGTTACCAGTAGTTTGACTTCAGAGAGTTTGAGGTAACAAGTGTAGACTGTATTAAAATGTTTGAACGACAATATATATAATTTTACTTAACGAGTTTCACTAATACTACTATTTAGTACCAATATATATATAGCAATTTCTGGAGAAATGGGACTTTAATATGGGTTATGCGACCAGTGTAACCCCAGATCAGGGCCCTGTTTGCCATTCAGTCAATGAAACAAGAGTAATGCTCCTAACTTATAGTTTGGATATTTAACTTGCTTCAGAAGTGCGCGAGAAGATGACAAGTTTGAATATCAACAAATGCCATAAGCCCCATGTCTCCAGTCACAGCCACATAGAAGGATCATTAACCCTTAGACCGCTACTCACAACAATTGTCGTCTGCTGTTGCTTTTATATCTTGCCTTATTTATCAATAAAAACATGCTTTGACAGCACTTCAGAATCATTTCCAATGGAAATGATTCTGAAGTGCTGTCAAAGCATGTTGTAAATTATTCTAAAGCGCTGTCAAAGTTTAAAGTCTCATCCGACAGACTAGACAGCACTTCAGAATCATTTCCAATGGAAATGATTCTGAAGTGCTGTCAAAGCATGTTGTAAATTATTCTAAAGCGCTGTCAAAGAATGTTTTTGACGATAAAAATGGAAAATAGAAAAATAAACAGCAGACGACAACAAAATTAAGAAAGCGTTGTAAGGATTAAGATTTTATATATAGAGAAGGGACCTCAGTTTAAAGTCTCATCCGACAGACTACGCAATAAAATTAATATTTAATGGAATTTCATACAATAAAAAATTCTGTAGAGACATTATTCCATTATTATACATCAATTAGATAAATGTACTTAAATTTTGTGTAGAATAGATGTAGTAAATTTTGTAACAACGTAGGATCAGAAGAGATTGCGCAGATGTGCAGGCTGAGTACTATGTTGGTCACAAATACCCTGTTTTTTTTCACTACATATCATGTGTACAGTCACTGTGGTCACTACACGGTTATGTATCGGGTAACAAGCTTTCATATTCCGCTGAGGAAAAAAAAAAATTGCCACTTCAAAAAAAATAAAACAATTGGCGATAAATAATTACAATTTTCGAAAAAATTGTAATTTTTTATCGCTAGAAAATTGTAATTTTTTATCGCCAGCAATTGTTTATTTTTATCGCCAATTGCGAAAGTGGCGATCGCCAGCGGAATTCCTGGCTTTGTATTGGCCGGATATGTACTGACTTATAACATAATGTCGATCTACGAACAACAAGTTACGGGTTGCAACAAATTGGAAACTTACGGTTCATTTGTTGAATGGCATCACATGACGTTACTGAATGACACATCATAAACAAGTTCGCACTATTTTCAATGAAAACTATTTTATAGTTGACCATCGACTAGCATAAAACATATATAATACCAGACCATTGTCTGATTTCAAATGTATCAGGATTGGTTCGAAAACGGAATTCCTACGCGTTTCCTAGACTTGCCCGATAAACTTGATATCAAAAGATACAAGACTGGTGTTCTCTATGTATACATACGGAAGGGTCATGGCCTAAGTGATCTGGCATTGGACTTTTTAAACTGTGGTCCCTTCTCTATATACCATTAGCTGTTGCTGGGACAATAAACCCATTCACTGCCACTGTCTATGTATAGAGTCACTACAGACCTGAGCTTGTTGAAGATGTCCGTGTCCACTACATCCAACACGTTAGTGGCAAAGTCCTTGGGGAAGCCGCTTTTCTGTGTACAGCCGGTCTGTAGGTCTGTCACAAAGTCCTGTAACAGCATTACTGTGGCCGTGACTGGGGAAATGGGGCTTATGGTATGATTTATAACAAAAAGTACCGTCTGCTGTTGTTTCATAGTTCACAATAAAACATGGATTGGCAGCACTTTAGAATCATTTCCATTGGAAATGATTCTAAAATGCTTCCAAACTATGTTTTTGTTAATCAAAATGGAAGCAAAAAAAATAAACAGCAGACGACAAAATGTAATTCCGCATTGTAAGGGTTAAAGGTAATTTTCCAGGCTTTCCAGTGACCAGTGCTATATGTATGTTTGATTTGACACAGATTCATGGTCAGTGCAAGTTCTTACAAAACTGGACCAGTGTATATTCTGATTGACCTGCATGCTATACATGAAAAGCCACCAATGAGCCTTCACTCATAATTTTCATCCCAGAACTGTTTGTTTCTTGGTGTTTAACGGCCTATCAACAGCTAAGGTCATGTAAGGCCGGGCAAACGGGTTCAATCCCGTTTTAACCTGCTGAATTGGGGGGAAAATCCCAAAATCAGAACGGAATATTTACACCGAGGAAAAATATATTCAGCCCTGAAATTAGAATAACCTGACCTGGTGCCAGGTCCATACCACACACAAGTCACTTGGCCCCTTCCCCTAAAATAGGATTACGAATAATTGTAATACTCACATAAGGGGTATAACCAGATTCAACTGTCAGATACAAAATGCCAAAGATGTATGTGAGGGCTAAACCAGGTCTCCAGTCGAAATTTGGGTAAGAAAGAACCCCGATCGTTAAATTACCCATCGCATACTCCCACCTGCCACCCATTCTCAGAACTGTAAGTTTCACATTACACACACTACTCTTGACCCTTACAATGCTGAATTAATTTGTGTCGTCTGCTGAATATTTTTTATTTTCCATTTTTCTCATCAAAAACTTGGTTTGACAGCACTTTAGAATCATTTCCGATGGAAATGATTCTAAAATGCTGCCAAACCATGTTTTTACTGAGAGAAAAAACAAAATATGAATTAACAGCAGACGACTATTTTCGGTTCCCGCATTGTTAAGGGTTAATATTGTATGAATGGAGGGTACCGACTTAGCCGACTAGTTCATATGATCAAAGATAGCAAGAAAGATCCTATACATCAGCTCTAAAATGGTTAATTATGTCATTGGGCAAATATGCCCTTGCCGCATACCGGCCACGGCATTATGTACCTTATCTGATGTGATGGCGTCACATTGTCGCTGTGTACACTGCAGCATCTCCTCAACTGTGGCCTACAACACAGATATCTCACTGTCATACACAACAGGGCTTATTTAATTCACACTCACATTGCAAGTCACCTGATACAAGTGCCACCAGGAGCCCGTTTCACTAAACTTTGTACGACTAAAATGTTCGTAAGTGCAAATTTAGAATCGCCTGGAAATTTCAATTGATGAATCGAGGTACTATTGCCCGAGGCTGCTACATCATACATGTGAATAAATCACATCGTATTTTATCCCTTAGACCGCTATCTACTTTTTTTGTCATCTGCTGTTTATTTTCTATTTTCCATTTTTATCATCAAAAACATGCTTTGACAGCACTTCAGAATCATTTCCATTGGAAATGATTCTGAATTGCATGTTTTTATCGAGAAATAAGGCAAGACATAAAAGCAACAGCAGACGACAATTGTTGTGAGTAGCGGTCTAAGGGTTAAGACAGATTTATAGTTCAAATTAGAACGAATTAAGAAATTAATTTTGAGCAAGCGTAGCAATATTGTGTACATGTGCTTCAGTGGCACATTGATGAGGCAGGGCTACATTCAAATGGGCAAGAGCACACACAGGGGCGGGACAAGATATAAGATATGTGCAGTTCACGTATTGCAGTTTTAGCCAAGAATGCATCAGGTCGTCCACAGCACCGAGGGGCAATATGTTTTTACTGTGTCCCGAATGACCATGAAATAACTGTATATCTGATACTATAGACTGACCTTCATCTGCGTCTCCAGCACAGTCTTCAGTTCCTGCGAAATCTGCCCCAGTTTGCTCTGTACACGGTTCCCAGCATTCTGGGACTCAATCGCGATGTCATGCAGCTTCGGCAATAACTGTAACAGATATCTTGCACGGGTGATGTTTTAATTGGATATTTATTAAACAATTGATTTCATAAAAAAAACTGTAATGTATGACGATGTGCTTAATATGTGAAAATCAAATCTAACATTTGTGTTGTCAGATATAATATGATATTTATATAAACTTGTTGACTGATAGGCATACAGCCATCTTCATCTATTTTTCTCATGGCACACCACATCAATTACCTCCCTTATAGAATTACCAGTACTGATTTCGAAACTCTGTCAAATATTCCACAAATGAATGTGAAAATTTACACAAAATTCAGAGCTCATGCGGAATTCAATTCCGCATGAGCTCTGAATTTTGTTTCAACACTGCTTTTCCTTGAAACCAATATCAGCAAAAATCGTCGACGTGTCACGGGAGGTAATTCAGAGCCTATATTACACTTACCAGTTTGGAGTTATCAGCGTCGGCAATGATACTTTTAGCCGTATTGATGTCGTGAGTGTACCTGTCATCGGGGTCTATACTGAGGGCATTGATCGTGTCCTGTGACTGCACAACTAGTCGGTCCACCATCTGAAGAAAAGTGATGAAAGTGAATGGGTTTAACGTCCCAGCAACAGCTAAAGGTCAGTCATATAGAGACGAGAAAAGTGTAAAGTCTCATCCGACCAGTGGGATGGAAATACTACGTACCGTATTTAGCCGTGTATTACGTGCATCTATATTTTGGGGGGAAAAATCAGGGAAAAAAATAGTTCGCGTCTATAGCGCGCAACAAAAAAAAATTAAAAAAAAATTGGCGGAAATTCCGTCACGTATAAGAAAATTGCATTCCGAGTTCACATCCACAATGCTGAACGTGTGCTGTTAGGCTCTCTCGAAGAGAAAAATATCGACAAAGGTCAGCTTTATGGCATAAATTAGACTTTATATTGTCTAAAAGTATATTATATTTATTGTTATTTACTCATTAATATGCTTAATAAAAATTCATGATGCATGTAATAAACTTATTGAACCTACTTACGAAGAAATTTGTTGTATATAATTCCACCATATTTGCCATTTGTGTATAACATAATTACCCGTAATCGCAAACACACAGCAGGCTAGCCATGTGTAAACTTGCGATAATAACTCCCTACTAGTGACCTGCACACGAGAAATGGGCCCTAAACAATTCCCCACCCCACCCCACCTCCCCAGCCAAATATTGACACTGTGGACAACCGTGGATATACGTAGGTACAGATAGTGTGTATTCACTGTTTATTCATTAGGTTTAACAATATACATAGGTACTACCTGAATACACGACATTCCAGCATAGCCCCATACAGTGTATGTGCAGATGAATCAGGGGCTATGCTGGTCGCACATGTCATAAGGTATTGATGCTTGAATACTTGTCAATACTTTACAAAAATAGTAACACAGTCAGTCGGCACCTAGCAACGAAAAACGACCATTACCGAGTGTTACCGAATGCGATCTGAATGTGCGCGACGCTTGATTTACCATCTAAAATCTTACATCAAGCGCTTATGGGATTGAGATGATCTGTCCTCATTAATTATTCACAGAATGGCAGACGTGTGACATCACTTTGAAAATGTACAACCAAACAATACCCGACAGGCAACATTTGACCGATATGAGATCGGTACACCAGCGTAAATACAGAAAACACGTAAATTTCCTCTAATACACGTAGCCTCTTATGTTACGAGCCTGGCTATATTAAATCCCAAAATATACCAATTTACCATCAATCTATACTTACCGCACCCATTCATATCGATTGATTCCTTTTCTCTTGTTTCACACTATGCGTATTTAAATGTCTGTCAAAAATTGATATTTCCGTTTCCGGGCTTGTTTTGTTTGCGTGAAACTGGCAGAAATCAGTTGGAAAAAATGTTTGAAATTTATGTTCCTACTTATAATGCGCAGGGTGACTTCTGGATTAACAAGAGCTGTAGGAGAACAGCACAGCTCGACTACGAGGGTTGTCAATGTACACATAGTTTGACAAAGAAGGTGGCTGCGGCCTACATAAAAACCTTAACCAAGGTTGACTAAAAACATTAACCAAGGGAAACTAGAAATGTGGCCTGTCGGCACACGAATACCCCCACTGGCAGCCAAAGAAAACGAGGCATTTTTGATCATAAGCCATTTAGCCGAGCGTTAAGGTTTCAAACGCATCAAGTCTGTGACCTTGACCCTGGGCATAGTGTGATAATCCATGCATCGGTGTAGAAGATATAGAGCGGAAAGGAATTTCAATAGGTTTGACCTTTGACCTTCAACTATGACCTTGACCTTGGACGTAGGTGCGTGGTTATTGATCGAGACACACCTTCTCATCCTGAGAAACATTTGTGCCAAGGCATTTGATAATCCATGCATCGGTGTAGAAGATATAGAGCGGAAGGGAATTTCAATAGGTTTGACCTTTGACCTTCAACTGTGACCTTGACCTTGGACGTAGGTGCGTGGTTATTGATTGCGACACATCTTCTCATCATGAGAAACATCTGTGCCAAGCCATTTGATAATCCATGCATCGGTGTAGAAGATATAGAGCGGAAGGGAATTTCAATAGGTTTGACCTTTGACCTTCAACTGTGACCTTGGACGTAGGTGCGTGGTTAGCAATTTGATAATCCATGCATCAGTGTAGAAGATATAGAGCGGAAGGGAATTTCAATAGGTTTGACCTTTGACCTTCAACTGTGACCTTGGACGTAGGTGCGTGGTTAGCAATTTGATAATCCATGCATCAGTGTAGAAGATATAGAGCGGAAGGGAATTTCAATAGGTTTGACCTTTGACCTTCAACTGTGACCTTGACCTTGGACGTAGGTGCGTGGTTATTGATCGGGACACACCTTCTCATCATGAGAAACATTTGTGCCAAGCCATTTGATAATCCATGCATCGGTGTAGAAGACATAGAGAGGAAGGGAATTTCAATAGGTTTGACCTTTGACCTTCAACAGTGACCTTGACCTTGGACGTAGGTGCGTGGTTATTGATCGCGACACACCTTCTCATGGTGAGAAACATTTGTGCCAAGCCATTTGGGAATTTCAATATTTTTTACCTTTGAGCTTCAACTGTGACCTTGACCTTGGATGTAGGTGCGTGGTTATTGATCGCGACACACCTTCTCATCCTGAGAAACATTTGTGCCAAGGCATTTGATAATCCATGCATCGGTGTAGAAGATATAGAGCGGAAGGGAATTTCAATAGGTTTGACCTTTGACCTTCAACTGTGACCTTGACCTTGGACGTAGGTGCGTGGTTATTGATTGTGACACACCTTCTCAACATGAGAAACATCTGTGCCAAGCAATTTGATAATCCATGCATCGGTGTAGAAGATATAGAGCGGAAGGGAATTTCAATAGGTTTGACCTTTGACCTTCAACTGTGATCTTGAACGTAGGTGCGTGGTTAGCAATTTGATAATCCATGCATCAGTGTAGAAGATATAGAGCGGAAGGGAATTTCAATAGGTTTGACCTTTGACCTTCAACTGTGACCTTGACCTTGGACGTAGGTGCGTGGTTATTGATGGCGACACACCTTCTCATCATGAGAAACATTTGTGCCAAGCCATTTGATAATCCATGCATCGGTGTAGAAGATATAGAGCGGAAGGGAATTTCAATAGGTTTGACCTTTGACCTTCAACAGTGACCTTGACCTTGGACGTAGATGCATGGTTTTCCAAGTATGGTTGCTGTAGGCCCAGGAGTATTCCATATACAAGCTTGAGTAAAAAAAGTAACCAAGGGGAGATAACTAAGTAATCCAAGGATAAAAGTAGGTCAAGGTCAAAAATAGGTCAGGCATTATTGATGTACATCACTAGGAGATGAAATTGTCCAAGTATGGTTGATGTAGGCCCAGAAGTATTCCATATACAAGCTTGACTATAAACATTAACCAAGTAATTGAAGGTTAAATGTAGGTGAAGGTAAAATAAAGGTCAGGGGTTATTGATGTACATCCCTATGAGAAAAAGTTATCCAAGTATTCCATCTACAAGCTTGACTAAAAACATTAACCAAGGTTGAGAAAAAACCTTAACCAAGGGGAATTAAGTAAGTAATTTAAGGTTAAATGTAGGTCAACGCCAAATATAGGTCAGGGGTTGTTGATGTACATCACTAGGAGATGAAGTTGTCCAAGTATGGTTGGTGTAGGGCCATGAGTATTCCATGTACAAGCTTGACTAAAAACCTTAACCAAAGAGAATTAAGTAAGTAATTCAAGAGGAAATGTAGGTCAAGGTCAAATATAGATCAGGGGTTATTGATGTACATCACTATGAGAAAAGGTTGTCCAATTATCGTGTCTGTATGCACAATAGTATTCCATGTACAAGCTTGAGTAAAAAGCTTAACCAAGGTTGTTTAAAAACCTTAACCTTAAACCTTAACCAAGGTTGACTAAAAACCTTAACCAAGGGGAATTAAGTAAGTAATTCAAGGTTAAATGTAGGTCAAGGTCAAATATAGGTCAGGGGTTGTTGATGTACATCACTAGGAGATGAAGTTGTCCAAGTATGGTGGGTGTAGGGCCAGTAGTATTCCATATAGAAGGTTGACTAAAAACCTTAACCAAAAGGAATTAAGTAAGTAATTGAAGAGGAAATGTAGGTGAAGGTCAAATATAGATCAGGGGTTATAGATGTACATACCTATGAGAAAAGGTAGTCGAAGTATGGTGTCTGGATGCACAATAGTATTCAATGTACAAGCTTGAAAAAAAACCTTAACCAAGGTTGACTAAAAACCTTAACCAAGGGGAATTAAGTAAGTAATTCAAGAGGAAATGTAGGTCAAGGTCAAATATAGATCAGGGGTTATTGATGTGCATCACTAGGAGATGAAGTTGTCCAAGTATGGTTGGTGTAGGGCCAGGAGTATTCCATCTACAAGCTTGACTAAAAACGTTAACCAAGGGGAATTAAACAATTCAAGAGGAAATGTAGGTCAAGGTCAAATATAGATCAGGGGTTGTTGATGTACATCACTAGGAGATGAAGTTGTCCAAGTATGGTGGGTGTAGGGCCAGTAGTATTCCATATAGAAGGTTGACTAAAAACCTTAACCAAAAGGAATTAAGTAAGTAATTGAAGAGGAAATGTAGGTGAAGGTCAAATATAGATCAGTGGTTATAGATGTACATACCTATGAGAAAAGGTTGTCGAAGTATGGTGTCTGGATGCACAATAGTATTCAATGTACAAGCTTGAAAAAAAACCTTAACCAAGGTTGACTAAAAACCTTAACCAAGGGGAATTAAGTAAGTAATTCAAGAGGAAATGTAGGTCAAGGTCAAATATAGATCAGGGGTTATTGATGTGCATCACTAGGAGATGAAGTTGTCCAAGTATGGTTGGTGTAGGGCCAGGAGTATTCCATCTACAAGCTTGACTAAAAACCTTAACCAAGGGGAATTAAACAATTCAAGAGGAAATGTAGGTCAAGGTCAAATATAGATCAGGGGTTGTTGATGTACATAACTAGGAGATGAAGTTGTCCAAGTATGGTGGGTGTAGGGCCAGTAGTATTCCATATAGAAGGTTGACTAAAAACCTTAACCAAAAGGAATTAAGTAAGTAATTGAAGAGGAAATGTAGGTGAAGGTCAAATATAGATCAGTGGTTATAGATGTACATACCTATGAGAAAAGGTTGTCGAAGTATGGTGTCTGGATGCACAATAGTATTCAATGTACAAGCTTGAAAAAAAACCTTAACCAAGGTTGACTAAAAACCTTAACCAAGGGGAATTAAGTAAGTAATTCAAGAGGAAATGTAGGTCAAGGTCAAATATAGATCATGGGTTATTGATGTGCATCACTAGGAGATGAAGTTGTCCAAGTATGGTGGGTGTAGGGTCAGTAGTATTGCATATACAAACTTGACTAAAAACCTAAACCAAGGTTGACTAAAAACCTTAACCAAGGGGAATTAACCAAGTAATTCAAGAGGAAATGTAGGTCAAGGTCAAATATAGATCAGGGGTTATTGATGTGCATCACTAGGAGATGAAGTTGTCCAAGTATGGTGGGTGTAGGGTCAGTAGTATTGCATATACAAACTTGACTAAAAACCTAAACCAAGGTTGACTAAAAACCTTAACCAAGGGGAATTAACCAAGTAATTCAAGAGGAAATGTAGGTCAAGGTCAAATATAGATCAGGGGTTATTGATGTACATCACTAGGAGATGAAGTTGTCCAAGTATGGTGGGTGTAGGGCCAGTAGTATTCCATATACAAGCTTGACTAAAAACCTTAACCAAGGCGTGACGGTGACGCCGACGCCGACGCCGATGCCGACGTGACAACATAAGCTCTACTTATTCTTCGAATAGTCGAGCTAAAAATGGGGCTGGAAAAATGCGCGTAATACACGGCTAAATACGGTAAATATTGTTCACACCTAGAGTGAGGATTGAACTCACAACCACCGTGTGAAATCACAGGAGTGACATAAATACAGCTGACACCCATGTTAATTTATAAATCACAGTAAGATTCACCACTATGATATCTATTCATAAGGACGGATTCATCGTTAAGATATGCATACCCTCCCACCCTGCTAGACAGGATCTGATTTAAGTTATCCAATTTGGGACATAAAATAGTGGCTGTTACAGAGGGTGTTTTGTAGAGCTGGCTATTCGTGGAGGTTCGATTGTATAGGTGGAACAAATTCTTTGTATTTATGGTGTTGATGTTAGATATTGCCACGTCTGTAATGAGCTTGTAGATCATTAAGGTTTCAATGCAATTACCACACATTTAAATGTCAGCAACCAAATATTCAGCAACCAAGATGCAATATGTGCAGGTTGATCTGGAGCTACACTGGATGCAAGCTCAACTAGAGCAAGCAGGCAGAGGCTCACAGATACCCCCGGCCGCCACCTGGACCAACCAACAAAATTTTACGGATGGACGAACCCTCGACAGACTTTGTATGCCGGGGGTATAAGCCATGTGAGCATACTACATATTCCAAGGTTAACCCTTAGAGCGTGGGAAACGACAAGTGTCGTCTGCTGCTGTTTAATACATAGTCTTTATTCTCAATAAAAACATGGTTTGGCAGCAGTTTAGAATCATTTCCATTGGATTCTAAAGTGCTGCCAAACTATGTTGTTTTTGTATAACCAGATGGCCGCGGTTAATGAATCCGAAAAAAGACCCCACAATAATTACTCATACAGAAAAAACAACCCCACAAGACTAAATAACCCCACAAGAGCAATTCACAACATGGGTTAAAAACGGAATAAGCATCTCTTAACAAGTCCATCACTGTGTGGTTAACCTCACAATGTAGCTCTCGTTGCTCCGACGCACACACAGACGGACGGACGGACGGACGGACGGAAGGACTTACGAATTTCGGACCTTAGGGGGTACTTGCTATATAAAAGATCAAAGGAAATACCCCGTAAGACACAATAGGCTTACGGGGTATGGATTAAGTTCCATTGTGTTCTAACCCTAACCCATTGTCTTAGGCCACGCCCCCTACCCCATAAGTACCCTAATGTGTGCCCGGACGGATGGACGGACGGACGGACGGACGGACGCACGGACACCCGGACGTCATTGTGATCACTATGTCTCGCTTTCCGCAAGCTTTTAGTACTAAATACCTGCATTTAAGTAGACGTGCTAATAATGTTTACAATAAGATAATATAATACCTGCTGTGTGGAACTGATGAGGATGCCCTGCTGCAGTCGATATGCTTGATCAGATGAGTACTTCTGTGGGCTGTGGTTCCTTTGTAGCAACCCCTCGATCTAATGGCATGGAGATACAGTACCACCTGCACTAATCTTGCCGTATTTGTCAGTTTCATTATTTCAAAATACTTGTGTGCGAAATCAAGCAGCTTGATTGGCTGAGCCCGAGCTGTGCTAAGGCTCAGACAGACTATCAAATTGCTTGTTTGCGAGTTGGCATTGCCAATAGATGGTCAGAACGTTGATAATCTGGGAAACATTAATGCAGGCTGTTGTGTATTTAGTATGCAATGTGCGTTTATTAGAGATCCTCCTTACTTTGATAAAATCTTTCATAAAATCATTTTTTTGCAATTTTAAATTTGGGAGGGGGTGGGTATTATTATAGTGTTACACTCTGGGAGCTCCCAGGTTTCACTGTAAATCAGGCAGATATATGACCAAGAAACCCATCAAAAGTATGATCGCATAGTTGCGAGCTGGCATTGCTGATAAATATTTAGAAACGTTATCTGGGCAAGATTAGCACAGCCGGTTGTGGATGAAATGAATTATAAAGTTTAGTCTTGAAATAGAGTCAGACAATTTCACTAATCGGAAAGAGCTAAATTGTTAACTAAACCAGATGGCCGTGTCCGCATGCTGAACGTTCCCAGGCATTTGATGTGATTTTGATTTATTGGTGTTTAATGGCCCATCAACAACTAAGGCCATTTCAAGCCGGGCCAACGGGTTCAATCACGCATGTAACCTGCTGTAATGGGAGGGGGATCTCAAAATCAGAACGGAATATTTACATCGAAATAAATATATATTCAGCCCTAAAATTAGAATAACCCGACCTGGTGCCAGGTCCATAACACACATAAGTCACTTGGCTCCTTCCCCTAAAAGTAATATGCTTAGGAGTAATCGTATTACTCATACAAGGGGTATAACAAGGGATTCAACCCTTACATACAAGAATGACAAACCTGGTCTCTGTTCGGGATTCCATTAAGGATTAAGAATTAAGGATTCTCATGGCCGGTGGGCGGGCGGGACGGACGAACGAACGTACGGACAGACAGGGCAAAACCTATAGGGCACCGCCGATTCTCAGCGGGCTCCTAATAAAAATATTATTTTCCAATAATTGTCCAGTCAGTGCTCTCTTTGACTATGTCAGAGACATAGTCAAAGTGAGCACTGACTGGACAATAACTGAAAAATGTTGCCTTAGTGCCAGTGGCTCAGACGGACAAATAACCGGACCATTTTATGCACTACAACAGTTATGTGACTTACTGTCTGTAGGGCGGCCTCCGTCCTCTCTGGCTGGACCTTCAAGGCCACGCTGGCATCGTACACGGGCAGGGGCATCTTCTTCAGGGTGTAGTTCCTGCAGGAGAAACCGCAGCAACATAATTATGGACCATCTAGTTCCGACTGGAGCCATCATAGTGACATATAGATGGACCATCATCACAACACTCTGGTGTACTGAGTGTCAGTTTGTGCATTCTCAGTGTGATCAGGGTCTGCACTGTTTTCCATTCCATCAATGAAACACCCATCATGCTTCTAGCAAGCAATATACAGTGGAACCTCTCTAAACCGAACACCAAGATCTTAACAACGTATAAAATGCCGGGATTTACAGTGGAACCTCTCTAAACCGGACACCCTGGGCACCTCCCAGGGTGTCCGGTTTAGAGAGGTTCCACTGTAGATTGTTACCAGTGCATCACCTGATAGAGGTAACAATCATGTTGATGTGTGGCTGTGACTGGAGAAATTGGGCTTATCTGATTTGTGACCAGTGCAGCTCCTGATCAAATAGCACACTCCTGCGGCCTGATGACGATCTATATTGCTTGTTAGAAGAATCTAAATGATCTAAATTGCTTTTTACAAGCATGATGGGTGTTTCATTGATGGAACGGAGAACAGTGCAGATCCTGATCAGACTGTGCAGATGTACAAGCTGATCTGGATCTGTATTGGTCACAAAACCCATAAGCCCCATTTATCCAGACGCAGCCACATTTATGTGTAGACCTACATGTACTGTCAAGCAGTTGATTGTATTTTCCTCATTTTGTGCCAATATATGTGACACAGCCAAATGTCATTAAAACATGTGACACAGCCAAATGTCATTAAAACATGTAACAAAGCCAGATGTCATTAAAACATGTGGAAAAAACAAATGCCATTAAAACATGTGACAAAGTCAAATGTCATTAAAACATGTGACAAAGTCAAATGCTATAAAAAAAAACAAATGCCATTAAAACGTGTAACAAAGCCAAATGCCATTAAAATGTGTAACAAAGCCAAATGCCATTAAAACATGTGAAAAAGCCAAATGCCATTAAAACATGTAACAAAGCCAAATGCCATTAAAACAAGTGAAAAACCCAAATGTCATTAAAACATGTGACAAAGCCAATGTCATTAAAACATGTGGAAAAAACAAATGCCATTAAAACATGTGACAAAGTAAAATGTCATTAAAACATGTGACAAAGTCAAATGCTATGAAAACATGTGAAAAACCCAAATGCCATTAAAACGTGTAACAAAGCCAAATGCCATTAAAACGTGTAACAAAGCCAAATGCCATTAAAACATGTGAAAAAGCCAAATGCCATTAAAACATGTAACAAAGCCAAATGTCATTAAAACATGTGAAAAAAACAAATGCCATTAAAACATGTAACAAAGCCAAATGCCATTAAAACAAGTGAAAATTCAAATGTCATTAAAACATGTGACAAAGCCAAATGTCATTAAAACATGTGACAAAGCCAATTGCCATTAAAACATGTAACAAAGCCAAATGTCATTAAAACATGTAACAAAGCCAAATGCCATTAAAACAAGTGAAAATTCAAATGTCATTAAAACATGTGACAAAGCCAAATGTCATTAAAACATGTGACAAAGCCAATTGCCATTAAAACATGTAACAAAGCCAAATGTCATTAAAACATGTAAAAGCCAAATGCCATTAAAATGTGTAACAAAGCCAAATGCCATTAAAACATGTGAAAAAGCCAAATGCCATTAAAACATGTAACAAAGCCAAATGCCATTAAAACAAGTGAAAAACCCAAATGTCATTAAAACATGTGACAAAGCCAAATGTCATTAAAACATGTGGAAAAAACAAATGCCATTAAAACATGTGACAAAGTAAAATGTCATTAAAACATGTGACAAAGTCAAATGCTATGAAAACATGTGAAAAACCCAAATGCCATTAAAATGTGTAACAAAGCCAAATGCCATTAAAACATGTAACAAAGCCAAATGCCATTAAAACATGTGAAAAAGCCAAATGCCATTAAAACATGTAACAAAGCCAAATGCCATTAAAACATGTGAAAAAAACAAATGCCATTAAAACATGTAACAAAGCCAAATGCCATTAAAACAAGTGAAAATTCAAATGTCATTAAAACATGTGACAAAGCCAAATGTCATTAAAACATGTGACAAAGCCAATTGCCATTAAAACATGTAACAAAGCCAAATGCCATTAAAACATGTGAAAAACGAAATGCCATTAAAACATGTAACAAAGTCAAATGTCATTAAAACATGTGACAAAGTCAAATGCCAATAAAACATGTGAAAAAACAAATGCCATTTAAACATGTGACAAAGCCAAATGCCATTAAAACATGTGACAACGACAAATGTCATTAAAACATGTGACAAAGTCAAATGCTATGAAAAGATGCGAAAAAGCCAAATGACATTACAACATGTGACAAAGACAAATGCCATTAAAACATGTGACAAAGCCAAATGTCATTAAAACATGTGACAAAGCCAAATGTCATTAAAACATGTGACAAAGCCAAATGCCATTAAAACGTGTGAAAAAGCCAAATGCCATTAAAACATGTAACAAAGCCAAATGCCATTAAAACATGTGAAAAAAACAAATGCCATTAAAACATGTAACAAAGCCAAATGCCATTAAAACAGTGTGACATGTACAAATTAAAACGTGTAAAAACAAAGCATGCCAAATACATGTGACAAATGTTCAAATGCATGTGACCAAATGCATTGACAAATGACATTAAAACATGTGACAAAGCCAAATGCCATTAAAACATATGACAAAGCCAAATGACATTAAAACATGTGAAAAAAGCCAAATGCCATTAAAACATGTGACAAAGCCAAATGGTATGAAAACATGTGACAAAGTCAAATGCCATTAAAACATGTGACAAAGCCAAATGACATTAAAACTTGTAAAAAAGTCAAATGCCATTAAAACATGTGACAAAGCCAAATGACATTAAAACATGTGACAAAGCCAAATGTCATTAAAACATGTGACAAAGCCAAATGACACCAAAACATGTGAAAAAGCCAAATGTATTTATGTATCGAATAAAATCGATTTTGTATTCCGGACAGCCAGTTTTTCCAGCCGTCATTGCATGACTAACTTCCTCTTGTTTTGCTTACCACGGTTATTTCCCTTAGTGGTCACGTGGGTATATGACGTATGTGTAGTACAGCCGAAATGTAGGCATATTGCGATTAGTACCCTTAATAGTTCAACATACCTTAGAACTCGACTTTATTAGAGCACTGGTATAACATACATACCCTAGTTCCTAGTTGTACTATATAAATATAAGAATGACCTAGTTACAAAACACTTACTGAAATGCGACGGTGGGTGACAAAATGGACATTACTATGCAATTTTCAACAGCTGTAGAATACCAGTCTGTATAATATGTATATTTACATCATCAGGTTATAATCCAATTTTTTTCCCCGATAGTAGTTATATATAATGCTAAATCAGGGACCAGAAGGGTAACAGAGTAGACATTTATCAGAGCTGTCAGATGTGTAGATGGACCGGGTGCTATGCTGGTCAAAATTTCATAAGGTAACTGTTGTGGGCGGGCCATTGTCCATTTACAATGCTGTACATGGGGTCAAATTGAGGAAAGCAAAATGAGGGGCCATTTGTGGGGAAATTAGTCACTCCAATTGCCACGGGGATGGAATGTACTGGAGGACCAGTGATCGCATACCCCGCGGTACTAATTGATAGGCCCTGCCCGCGACAACGTTGTTTGAAGCTTGTGTCATCTGCTGTACTTATCAGAGCGATTAATTGCCTCGCCCGGGCACTGCGACTGAGAGGGTCAATACGCCAAACACAACAAGTGGCTTATAAATAGGGCTTTTGCGCCCAGTGTAGATCCAGATCAGCCTGCACATCCGCACAGACTGATCAGTATCTGCATTTTTCCCCATTCCATCAATGATACACACTAACAAGCAATCTAGATCATTTTTAGGCTACAGGAGTGTGATATTTGATAAGGATCTGCACTGGTCACAAATCACACAAGCCTGATGTCTTCAGTCACAGTCATATATAGGACCAAGCTATGTTTAATCAACGTAACCCCAATTTGGCAAAACAATATTTTATTCTGGAAAACATCTGCAGTTTTTATAAACATTATGTCCATACATTTTCTATTTATTTTAAACAAGTCAGTAGGCAAACATATTAGAAATAGTAACACGTCTGTCCATTACTGTAAACTGTCCATGTAAAAATTTAATTTGAGTATTCGAAAACAGTAAAGTATTTCCTTTAACTATCACGTATAAATAAGCGTGGGAATATTAATGTTCAAGTTACAAAATTTTAGTCATGTAATATAACAATCATGCAAGTTTAGAAACAACAATCAATCCCAGCGGTCAAGTCATCAGATAAGTGGTTTGCTATGTCCCATTGTTGTTGACATCTGGCAGGCAAACGTATGAATGTAGCTTCACATGTTTGTCACTGATTAAGACAGATAAAAAATGGATTCAACCAATCAGCATAAAATGGGTGTGGCTTGTTGATTTCAGAATACACCTGTCCCAAAATCCACTCCCTTATTTCCCAGTGGTCAAATCAGTGGATAAGTTGTTTGCTATGCCAGACAATTAATGACATCTGGCATCATTTTTTGAACGTAGCTACACACACGTGTCACTGATTATGGCAGCTCAAAATAAAGAATTGTTTCATCTTGAAATTGTCAAAACACAAGTATGCTTAATTCCTCATTTTTCTGATTTTGACAGCGAATTACAACCGACTGCCGCACAGAACGTCCTCGCCAACAATTGTAACCAACGTATAAATAATCCGAGTATAACTAGGTGAATGAGTCATCACGATTAACGAATATATTAAATGATAAAAATGAAGAAATTATGCAACACATAAATGATGTCAGTTAAATCCACACGTTATTCTATTAGAAACCTGTATCGACCAATCAGGGAAACTTTACTACTGCTACGTCATAGAGATAAATTTTACAGCGTCACCTCGCACCAGTAGGTCACATAAACAGGAGAGATAAGTGATGACTAACACATTGCCTGGCTCAGCATATGTGTCAGATACGGTGCAATATGAGAAATCTGAATATTACGAAAATACAAATGAATCGGAAATCGGTTGTTAGGGTCACTTTGTTTTTAGAGCATTTTGCAGGAAATAAGTGATATTTGTTAATGTGAGCCTTAAAACATGTGACAAAGACAAATGTCATTAAAATATGTGACAAAGTTAAATGTTATTAAAACATGTGACAAAGTCGAAAGCCATTAAAACATAGAAAACCAAATGTAAAATATCATGTGACAGTGCCATAACTTACTTCTCCAGAGCCTCTGCAATGTCCTCGAATCCCTGGGCGGTTGTGTTGTTCTTGTCCCAGTTGATCGTCTTCAGCTTGTTGTTAATCTGCAGGGCCTTGGACAACATGCGGGCTCCCAGGTCACCCATCTGGTTCCCACTGGTGATTGATTGGTGTGTTTGTATGTTTGTTTGTTTATTGGGGTTTCACAACAGCTGAGGTCATTTAAGGCCGGGCCAACGGGTTCAATCCCGTATTTAACCTGCTGCATGAATGGTGTGATGAACATACTCTAGAAATATTTTTCCCTGCCTAGGTTGGGGATTGAACTCACAACCTTCGTCATTGAATTCCAATGCTCTGACGGAGGAGTTACTGTTCAGGGCATTGATTGTGATAATATAACGGTGAATTACACCACTGGGTTTGGTAAGGCGGCTATAGTTTACACCACTATAGTGTTTCCCATATACAGAGAAATGATGTCAGTAACGTCACAATGACGTGATAGATTGTTATAAGGCTACATATATGCGTGTGTCATTTAATCAAAAGTTACACTGGTCACAAATGCCATAAGCCCTATTCTTCACAGCCACAAATGTCATAAGCCCCATTTCTCAGAGCCACATTATTTCATGTTAACCCTTTCAACACCAAGTAACTTAACAGGACGTTCCATGCCAATGTTTCACGCTGTTTTATTAATTTTGTTCATTCAAATTATCCCATTCTTCTAAAAGGGTAATCTGTACGACGTTTAAAATTATTAACAAACAGTGGAGATCCTGATGAGACGGCTCGTTACGAGCCGGCTCATCTGGATCTGCACTGTTTGCAAACATTGTCTCTATAGAGGTCTGTGGTGTTGAAAGGGTTAATCATCTCACCTGATTGAATAAACAGCATGAAACAAACCGGATGTCAATTTCCATGAGAGAAGAGTTACTACCGAGGGTGTTGATGATCAGGGACCCCATTTCACTAAACTTTGTACAACTAAAATGTTTGTAAGTGCAAATTTAGGACTGTCTGGAATTGTCTATGCAGTCTATGCTCAATAAATGTAAATCCAATACAAGACAACATTGTTAATGCGAAATTTACAGATTATCATAATTTTGTAATTACGAACATTTTAGTCGTACAAAGTTTAGTGAAACGGGCCCCAGATTCATGCTGCTCTTGTTGCGAACTCGTCGCAAGTCTGCCATCGACAAATGGGGCTTATGGGTTTTGCATCCGCACAGTCTGTTCAGGATCGGCACTGTTCGCCATTCCATCAATGAAACACCTGCGATTCTTTTAACATCAATATTGATCGTTATTGGGTAACAGGAGTATGCTATTTGATCAGGAGCTACACTGGTCATAAATCCCATAAGCCCAATTACGACAGCCACATATAACAAAATCTGATGTCAATCTCGGTGAGGGAGGAGTTACTACTGAGGGCGTTGATGATCAGGTTCATACAGCCCTTGTTGCAAACTTGTCGCAAGTCTGCCATCGACAAATGGGGCTTATGAGTTTTGCGACCAGTGTAGATCCAGATCAGACTGTGCATCCGCACAGTCTGATGAGGATCTGCACTGTTCGCCACTGTGATTCTTCTAACAAGAAAAATAGATCGTTATTGGGTAACAGGAGTATGCTATTTGATCAGGAGCTACACTGGTAATAAATCCCATAAGCCCAATTACGACAGCCACATATAACAAAACCTGATGTTAATCTCGGTGAGGGAGGAGTTACTACTGAGGGCGTTGATGATCAGGTTCATACTGCCCTTGTTGCGAACTTGTCGCAAGTCTGCCATTGACAAATGGGGCTTATGAGTTTTGTGACCAGTGTAGATCCAGATCAGACTGTGCATCCGCACAGTCTGATGAGGATCTGCACTGTTCGCCACTGTGATTCTTCTAACAAGAAAAATAGATCGTTATTGGGTAACAGGAGTATGCTATTTGATCAGGAGCTACACTGGTCATAAATCCCATAAGCCCAATTTCGACAGCCACATATAACAAACCTGATGTCAATCTCGGTGAGGGAGGAGTTACTACCGAGGGCGTTGATGATCAGGTTCATGCTACCCTTCAGTCGTGAGTCGGCCAGAGACAATGACTCCAACACCTGGGGACATAACGAGAAATTAGCAACAAACTGAACAATAATTGACCTTGTGGATTTTAATAAATATTAATTTAACTCATTATAGCATACTGTGGTGTTGCAATATTTTAAGACACAAATTTGATGGTTATATCGCATAGAGAAAATAGACTTAACCTGTACAGCGCTGGATTAAATTTTTTCATTTGCCGTTTTTCCTCTCTTAACAAAATCATACCTTGCAGCATGTAAGAATCATCTCTTCATATGTCTTGCCAAATGATGTTTTTAATGAGAAACTGAGGATTATTGGAAAAAAAATCCAGCAGACAACCATTTTAGTTTCCCTCCTTTTTCAAGGTAAACACAGCTAGTGTAAATTGTGTTACTTACGGAGTCCTCGTCCTGAATCACGTGTACCAGTTCCTCCATGATATTGTTCAGGTTCCTGTAAACATGTGGCGCATCGATACAACATGGTGATCAATCATTTTCTCACCTCCTATGTAATACAGTAGAACCTTTCTAAACCCGACACACAGAAAATCCATTTGTCTGCAATTTCATAGGTTTCCCCATCATTTTTCTCTGATGGTAATGTCTGCTGATGATCTCAAAGTGTCAAGATCTGTCATGGAGTGGCCATATGTCTGAACAGTGGAACATCGCTAAGCCGACACCCTGGGAATCTCCCAGGGTGTCCGGTTTAGCGAGGTTCCACTGTATTAGATTACAGATTACACTGTTCATTATTATGGTGTTGAACTGTCCCTATACCTCGAATGTAAATTATGGATCCATATCAGGCGACGTAGATGTCCGGATTGATCAGGCAGAAACTGGTCAGAAACTCAATAAGCCAATGTGTATGTTCATATAATAAGTTCTAATAATTCACTACATAAATCTACACTTTCAACACCAACTACATCTTACCATTGTTTGTAAACTGGATGTACGGTAGCAAGATTTAAATGTTTTCCAATAAGTCTTTTTTCTACTTCTAAAATGGTATGATAATTAACATGGAAGAATTGATATGTTTTTTTATGGGGGGAAAGCTTTAATACTTGATACTGATATAGTAAGAGAATTTACTGATAGATTGAATGGAGTTGTACATCCGTTATACTTCGTGGTCACATGTGGCTGTGACTGGAGAAATGGCGCTTACAGGATTATGTGACCGGTGTAGCTCCTGATCAAATAACACACTCGTGTAGCCTGCTAACGATCTATATTCCTTTTTAGAAGCATGGCGGGTGTTTCACCGACGGAATGGTGAACAGTGAAGATCCTGATCAGACTGTGCGGATGCACAGGCTGATCTGGATCTACACTGGTCATAACACCCATAAGCCCCATTTCTCCAGTCACCGCCGCATATACAGACTGTAAGAGAAAGCACATACTTGAGTTTGATTTTCTGGAAGACGTCGCCAATGGCCAGGTGTCGGATACTCTTGTTCTGGCCGATACTGTTCAGGACGTTACACAGGTCTGCGTCTTGGAAGGCTGTAATTGATACACTGAATGGTGATACAAGTGACAGGACGGTAGGGTAGAGGCCCCAGTGTCAGACGGCACCGTCGGCTAAGGGCCTGAAGTAACTTTGAGGGTATTGGTGGCCAGTTGATGTCATAGCATATTTGACAAAATCTGAAAATCGTGGTTAGGGCGATTCAATGTCCACACCACGAGAATGAAAATATATTTTAACTTGCCCAGTGACGGTGTCAATCAATTCAAACTACCAAAATATTTGTTTTCTAAATTTTTATGAAATCAGATAACTTTTCATACTCTACAAAAGCAGAGTAAATAACATCTTTATAAAAGAATCATGAATCCTAGAACTTAATGTAAGTCATTGGAAATTCAAAATAGCAATAGAATGAAGATATCAACAAGTTTTGAGAATTATTAAGAAAGTCTAATATAAAAAAAACATTAGACGACTGTTCATTTCTAGAATTGCACCAATTAACCCTTTCAACACTAGATCTGTATAGTGGTTTTGGCAAACAGTATAGATCCAGACAAGTCGTCTCATCAGGATCTGCACTTTTTGCAAGTAATGTTCATATTTTTGAGAACAAAAACACCCCCTTTTCATAAATGGACTAGACTGCAAATCATTTTTTGATGATGGAATTGGTTGCAAAATTGACATATCAAAATCCATTCCAGTTATTTAGGGGGGGGTGAAACGGTTAAGGATTAGTCTATTTCATTATCAGAATGGTAAAAGTTGTACTATCCATACCTATATTGCTGATATTCAGGCTAGAGAGGTTGTTTATTTCCGAGAGGCAGGTCTGGAGATTCTGCGCCCCTTGGTTCTGTAGGTCAACGCCACGGAGGTCTAGGTGCATGCTACTCAGGTTGTGGTTAGTGCTGATTCCCAATAGAAGCTCCCTGTAAAACGCAGGAACATGTGACATTGTTTCGCCATGACATTGTTTCGCCAATGGATAACTTGGGCCGATGACTGATTGATTGATTTATTTATTTAATGGTGTTTTGCGACCTGTCAGCTCAGGTCATTTTAGTCTGGGTTAACTGGGTTGAATCACACATGCCACCTGAATGGATGGGGAGGGGGAATCCCAAAATATTTATAAACAAGAGACGAGGCAAAGCCATGAAAGCCAGGTTTTCGTCAAGGCTGAGACAATTGGATAGTGGTTCTAGGTGGTATAGTAAGTGAGAAACAGATTAAGTCAATCACGCGGAAAAAATAGGTAAAGGTAAAAAATAAAGTCACATGTTGGATAGTGGTATGTGGTGGGCACATTTTGGTTATGAAGTTGTGCATGTATGGTGGTCCTAGGTGTACAGTAACAGAGAAATGGAACTAAACACGAAAACTTAACATTGAAAACGGCTAAGTCGATTATGCCGAAAAAATAGATCAAGGTAAAATAAAGATCACATGTTGGTTCTAGGTGGTACAGTAATAGAGAAATGGACAAAATACAAAAACTAAACATTGGACTTGGACGCAGCCGCCCACCGCCCGTGCGTACGTCCGCCCGTCCGCCCGTGTGTGCGTCCACCCGCCCGCCTGCACAGCTTTAGCCAATCCAATACCAGATATTTTTTTTAAAAATACGGGTAAAAATATATATTTAGCACTGGCATTAGAATAACCTGATCTGGTGCCAGGTCTTCATAACAACAGAGACACCTGGCCCCAATCCCTACAAGACATAGGGTTAGCAGTATTCTCGATCTCAATACTCCTACAATTGGTATAACCAGATTCAACTCTCACATTGTTTATTTCCGAGAGGCAGGTCTGGAGATTCTGCGCCCTAGCCAGGCCCTCAGGCTTTCTTGTATGTGAGTTGAATCCAGGGATATCAGGACTCCAGTTAGATGAACCCCATTCATTAGAATAGTGAGAATACCCTTCACAGAAAAAAGGGATAATAAGCCCCATTGTCATTGTCACAAATATGAACCTCTGGCTGAGAAAATGCACAATTTGAAATTTGTGACCAGCATAGCCCCAGATCCACCTGCACTCTTACTTGATGGCATCCGCTGGCAGTTTACAGCTAGCCATATCCACATGCTTCAGAGCAAACACGCTGGTGAAAAACTTCTTGAACGAAGCCTGTACGACAACATCCTTCAGTCGTTTGTTGGTGAATGCCGTGCGACTCAGTTTCAGGGTGGTAATGGTCCGGCTACACCCTCGCTGGAGTGGCGCCATCAACTGGAAATATACAGATGTTGGACAGAAGTAATTTCCCACCCATTGAAATCCTATAGACTTACTTACTTGTAGTTTTAACTATGCTTGTTAGCATGTTCTTCAAATATACTGTACAGATTTTAATGAAATAAAACGCATTGAGTAGCTAATAGATTTGCGCAGAATTTGATTAATATGTGTATTCAATATTCAACGTAGTTTACAAGATGCATGCAGTTAAACATATGGGAAATTTTTGGAAATGCTGTCAATGGTGACGTCGCTCGAAATGTGATGTCAAATAATTACGCCATAATTCGTAACCAAAACATTCATATTCTGCATAAATCTATTTTCCTTCAAACACTGTATATTTCATTCAAATTGGTAAAGTATGTACTGAGCTACACATTTGAGAGTAAAGATGGAAATACATGTAAGTCTATAGGATTTTAACTTGTGGGAAATTACTTCTGTTCACCTACTGTACAACCAACTAGATGTTATGTTTGTCAAACTTGGATATGCCACTCCTGTAGCCGATTTCATCAACATTGCAAAGTATACTTATCTAGCAAAGTATACTTTGAGGGAGTAATCATTTATTTTCCCCGAAATGCATTATTTCATATAAAACTAACGACTGCATATATTTGATGATTAAAAGTATGAAGAATCATTATACTGAATTTATTACAATGACTGAAAATGTAATAAATTCAGTATAATAACAAGAAACAAGGCAAAGCCACAAAGGCCAGGTTTTTTCCAAGCATGGACACTTGGATAACATAATTATACCCACTTTTTGTAGACTAGATGGCCGTGGCCTGCATGTCGCGCCTTGGGGCGAGGCATGGACACTAAAAAAATAGATATAGTAGATGGAAAAACTTTAACGAAAAAACTTTAACCGGACACACGAACGTACGTACGTACGTACGTACGTACGGACGGACGGACGGACGGACGGACGACGGGACGGACGGACTGGACGGACGGTCGGACGGACGGTCGGACGGTCGGACGGAACGGACGGACGGACGGACGGACGGTACGGACACTACGAACGAACGTACGTACGTACGGGACCGGACGGACGGACCGACGGACGGACGTTCGTTACGAGAGCTACCTTGTGAGGTTCTTTCCTTTGGATGTTTACAACTGTGGGGTTAACCTCACAATGTAGCACAACTTATTCCGGTTTTTTCTATCCTTAAAATCGATTCTCTTACGGAATAAATCGCATAATATGCAAATGAGCTAGCCATTAGTTAATTATATTTGAAAAACACTTATCCAAGTGTCTTAAATAGGGCGGTGCGTGGGTTTCAGCACAACACAGCAACCTCACAATGTAGCTCTCGTAAGTACGGACGGACGGACGGACGGACGGACGGACGTTCAAACATTTGGGAGTTATGAGCTTTTTGTTCTTTAAAAGATCAAAGGATTAGCTCCTAAAGATCAATGGAATTACGAGCTTACCGACTATAACAAAGGAATCCTTTGTTACTAACCCTTACCCTAAGCTCCTAAACCCCCGATGTTGGCCCGGACGGACGGACGGACGTATGCCAAAATGCCGACGATATCGCGCTTTCCGCAAGCGGGTGCGACAATGATGATAAACACCCATGTGAAGTATCAAGGTAATGGGTGAAGCAGTTGCAGAGATATAGTACACGAAAAAAATTAAAAAAAAAAATTCAAAGTAATTTGACCTTGACATTGCGCACAGGGGCCGCACGCTTGGGGGAAACACCCATGTGAAGTTTCAAGGTAATGGGCGAAGCAGTTGCAGAGATATAGTATAACAAAAAAGTTTTAACCAAAAAATTTAACCAGACGTACGTTAAAAAGTTAACGTTGAAAATGGCTAAGTCAATTACGTAGAAATAATAGGTGAAGGTAAAAAAATGGTCACATGTTGGATAGTTGTATGTGGTAGGCACCCCTTGGTTATGAAGCTGTGAAAGTTTGGTGGTCCTAGGTGGTACAGTACCAAAGAAATGGACTTAAACACGAAAAGTTAACATTGTAAACGCGAAAACTTAACATTGAAAATGGCTAAGTCGACTGCGCGGAAAAAATGGGTGAAGTTAAAAAAAAAAGTAACATGTTGGATAGTGATATGTGGTGGGTACCCCTTGATTATGAAGCTGTGAAAGTTTGGTGGTCCTAGGTGGTACAGTACCAAAGAAATGGACTTAAACACGAAAACTTAACATTGTAAACGCGAAAACTTAACATTGAAAATGGCTAAGTCGACTACGCGGAAAAAATGGGTCAAGTTAAAAAACAAGAGAGCCATGATGGCCCTAATTCGCTCACCTGACTCCATGAACACCAGAGGAGAATGTGACATTGAGTTCATGTGTTTTAAAAAAATTGTGCTATTTTTAGATGGCGGTCATCTTGGATTAAGCAATGACTCTCATTTTACAAAATCTGAAAATGCTTCACCCAGCATCGGCCATGTGGTTCCTGAGAAAAAGTTGTTAAAAATCTTCAATAAATGGACCTTTTGGTGGCCATCATGGAAGACATAATCATCCGATTCCGACAAATATTGCACCAGAGTGATCGCCTCATTGATACCTTCAATTTGATATATGACATGACCATATTCAGTCAAAAATAAAATTTGACCCTAATTTTTTGACCCTGGGGTCACCATTTTAACAACTTTCAAAGAGCAATGTACATCGATCATTCCTACCAAGTTTAGTCGAAATCCGGCAAGCGGTTCATGAGAAGAAGATTTTTTAAGAATTTATGCTATTTTCAGACAGCAGCCATCTTGGATTAGCGATGACCTCCATTTTAACAAATCTGAAAAGGCTTCACCCATGGACCATAACTTTTAAGTTTGGCTACCATGGGCCAAGCGGTTCATGTGAAGAAGAATTTTCAAATCTCTAATAAAAGAACGACCTTTTGACATTTCGGCGGCCATCTTGGATGACATAACAATCCGATTTGGACAAAAAATGTACCAGAGTGATCGCCTCATTGATACCTTCGATTTGATATATAACATGACCATATTCGGTCAAAAATAAAATTTGACCCCACGGGCCACGCCCATTTTTGACCCCGGGGTCACCATTTTAACAACTTTGAAAGAGCATTGTACATCGATCATTCCTACCAAGTTTCGTCGAAATACGGCTAGCGGTTCATGAGAAGAAGATTTTTTAAGAATTTATGCTATTTTTAGACGGCGGCCATCTTGGATTAGCGATGACCTCCATTTTAACAAATCTGAAAAGGCTTCACACATGGACCATAACTTTTAAGTTTGGCTACCATGGGCCAAGCGGTTCATGTGAAGAAGAATTTTGAAATCTCTAATAAAGGAACGACCTTTTGACCTTTCGGCGGCCATCTTGGATGACATAACAATCCGATTTCGACAGAAAATGCACAAGAGTGATCGCCTCATTGATACCTTCAATTTGATATATGACATGACCATATTCGGTCAAAAATAAAATTTGACCCCAATTTGACCACACGGGCCACGCCCATTTTTGACCCCGGGGTCACCATTTTAACAACATGAAAGAGCAATGTACATCGATCATTCCTACCAAGTTTCGTCGAAATCCGGCAAGCGGTTCATGAGAAGAAGATTTTTTAAGAATTTATGCTATTTTTAGATGCGGCTATCTTGGATTAGCGATGACCTCCATTTTAACAAATCTGAAAAGGCTTCACCCATGGACCAAAACTTTTAAGTTTGGCTACCATGGGCCAAGCGGTTCATGTGAAGAAGAATTTTGAAATCTCTAATAAAAGAACGGCCTTTTGACCTTTCGGCGGCCATCTTGGATGACATAACAATCCGATTTCGACAGAAAATGCACCAGAGTGATCGCCACATTGATACCTTCAATTTGATATATGACATGACCATATTCGGTCAAAAATAAAATTTGACCCCAAATTTGACCCCATCGGCCACGCCCATTTTTGACCCCGGGGTCACTATTTTAACAAATTTGAAAGAGCAATGTACATCGATCATTCCTACCAAGTTTCGTCGAAATCCGGCAAGCGGTTCATGAGAAGAAGATTTTTTAAGAATGTATGCTATTTTTAGACGGCGGCCATCTTGGATTAGCGATGACCTCCATTTTAACAAATCTGAAAAGGCTTCACCCATGGACCATAACTTTTAAGTTTGGCTACCATGGGCCAAGCGGTTCATGTGAAAAAGAATTTTGAAATCTCTAATAAAAGAACGACCTTTTGACCTTTCGGCGGCCATCTTGGATGACATAACAATCCGATTTCGAAAAAAAATGCACCAGAGTGATCGCCTCATTGATACCTTCAATTTGATATATGAAATGACCATATTCAGTCAAAAATAAAATTTGACCCCAATTTGACCCCACGGGCCACGCCCATTTTTGACCCCAGGGTCACCATTTTAACAACTTTGAAAGAGCAATGTACATCGATCATTCCTACCAAGTTTTGTCGAAATCCGGTTGGCGGTTCTTGAGAAGAAGATTTTTTAAGAATTTGTGCTATTTTTAAACGGTGGCCATCTTGGATTACGTAATGACGTCATTTTAACAATTTTGTAATCCCCCTACCTAAGGACCATGACCTTGAAGTTTGGTGACTATAGACCCAATGGTTACCGAGGAGAAGACGTTTGAAAATGTTCACGGACGACGACGGACGACGGACGACGGACACATTGCGGTAACAATAGCTCACATGAGCTTCGCTCAGGTGAGCTAAAAAGTAACATGTTGGATAGTGATATGTGGTGGGCACCCCTTGATTATGAAGCTGTGAAAGTTTGGTGGTCCTAGGTGGTATAGTAACAAAGAAATGGACTCAAACACGAAAACTTAACATTGATTGTGGACGCCGCCCGCCGCCCGCCGCCCGCGCCCGCCACCCGCCCGCCCGGCTTTTGCCAAAAAAAAAAAAAAAAATCCAATAGCCTGGATTTTTTTTCAAAAAACCTGGCTAAAAACTTAACATTGAAAACGCAAAAACTTAACATTGAAAATGGCTAAGTCGACTGCGCGGAAAAAATGGGTGAAGTTAAAAAAAAAGTAACATGTTGGATAGTGATATGTGGTGGGCACCCCTTGATTATGAAGCTGTGAAAGTTTTGTGGTCCTAGGTGGTACAGTAACAAAGAAATGGACTCGAACACGAAAACTTAACATTGATTGTGGACGCCGCCTGCTGCCCACGCCGCCCCCCACCCGCCCGGCTTTCGCCAATCCAATAGCCTCGATTTTTTTTCAAAAAACCTGGCTAAAAAAGCAACATGTTGGATAGTGATATGTGGTGGGCACCCCTTGATTATGAAGCTGTGAAAGTTTGGTGGTCCTAGGTGGTACAGTACCAAAGAAATGGACTTAAACATGAAAACTTAACATTGAAAACGCGAAAACTTAACATTGAAAATGGCTAAGTCGACTGCGCGGAAAAAATGGGTGAAGTTAAAAAAAAAAGTAACATGTTGGATAGTGATATGTGGTGGGCACCCCTTGATTATGAAGCTGTGAAAGTTTGGTGGTCCTAGGTGGTACAGTAACAAAGAAATGGACTCGAACACGAAAACTTAACATTGATTGTGGACGCCGCCTGCTGCCCGCCCGCCCGCCGCCCGCCACCCGCCCACCCGCCCGCCCGCCCGCTTTCGCCAATCCAATAGCCTGGATTTTTTTTCAAAAAACCTGGCTAAAAAAGCAACATGTTGGATAGTGATATGTGGTGGGCACCCCTTGATTATGAAGCTGTGAAAGTTTGGTGGTCCTAGGTGGTACAGTACCAAAGAAATGGACTTAAACACGAAAACTTTGAAAACGCGAAAACTTAACATTGCCCGCCCGGCTTTCGCCAATCCAATAGCCTGGATTTGTTTTCAAAAAACCTGGCTAAAAATTAATAAATTTATCCTTAAATTGAAAATTTCTCAATCAGAGTATACTTTGCTAGATATGTATACTTTGCAATGTTGGTGAAATAGGCAACAGGACATGGTGCCTACTGGGGAGTGTCTCACCCACTACTAATGGGTAACAGTCACCTGAATGACACAGGATGGTTAACCACCAATGTGAGGAAGCCATTGATGAGGTTTGGTAAAGATCCGACCAACATATCAGGAGATAATTCCAGCACAAAAATATTTACACAATTCCCTAACATTTGATTGGCCCGTAGCAAGTCTCTGTCCAAAATTTATATCCCAGTAAACTCCCACGCTGAACTACTTTCCGTAACCGTGAGGCGCAGTTAAAATAATTCTTAAGAAAACGGAAAATAAACACATTTTCTTGATTAATTTATTTAAAATGCTGGAATTATAAGGAATGAATGGCATTTTTGTGGAATTTATCGCGGATATAAACTTGGAAAAGTCGCGGGAATACTGGACGAGGACTTCCGGCCTTCGTCCAGTATTCCCGCGACTTTCCAAGTTTATACCCCGATAAATTCCACAAAAAGGCCATTCATTCCTATAATAACCAATAGGATAAAAATAAACAATTGGCGATAAAAAATTACAATTTTTGAAGAAAAAAAAAATTGTTTTTTTTTTTTGTTTTTTTTTTTCGAAAATTGTAATTTTTTATCGCCAATTGTATATTTTTATCACCAATTGCGAAAGTGGCTTTTCCAAGTTTATACCCCGATAAATTCCACAAAAAGGCCATTCATTCCTATAATATGTCCAAAGTTGTTGACACCTACAACAACACCTACAATGACGCTTGTGGTGATCACATGACTGCACATTTTTAGACATGGATTCCCGTAACATTCAACAGCGATTCTACTTTCGTTTTCAAAAGGTGCATTAAAACATTTTCGATAGGTTTGTGTTCTGTTCCAAATAGGTATTGAAATATAATTGTTTGTTTGATATAATGTGTTAATTTGCATATTTCTACACTGTCTTGGGGCTTGAATTGTCAAACAGCTCCTTTAAGCTTGTAACAAGATTGCCATCTACCGCTATTACGACTTATTTGCACATACATGTACTGCATGTTTACCATCGTAATAACCACAAATATTTGGATACAATTAGTTTTGGGAAACCCCTATTTAACCCTTAAACCGCTATCTTCATTTTTTTGCCATCTGCTGTTTATTTTCTATTTTCCATTTTTATCATCAAAAACACATGCTTTGACAGCACTTCAGAATCAAACCATGTTTTTTATTGAGAAATAAGGCAAGATATAAAAGCAAAAGCCGACGACAATTGTTGTGTGTAGCAGTTTAAGAGTTAATATAGGTTTCCCAATACAAATTGTATCCAAATATATTGTTATTGTGATAAACTGTGATAATATTTAGGGTTAGTATGGTACATATGAAAAATATATTGTTTAAACTATGATGTAGACAGCTTACACGGTCGAGCTCACAGTCTGTACCCGACAGGTCGAGGTGGGATATCATGTTGGGCTGGGCCAGGAACGAGTACAGCATCTACAACAAATTGGCATCCAAATCAAACAGCTGTATTCGCGACAATTTGACAACGTTATTGGCCTATAACAGACAGTGTACAATATATACACGCAAGATCAATTCGCACATCTGTCTCTTCAAGGTACACATGGTTCACCTTTCAGTCACAAATGTAGCCCCACTAACACCAGCAAAACAAATAGATTCCAACATCACAATGTGCATGTGCAAGAGGATTAAGATCTAAACTTATTGACAATATTGTAGTTCCCTTTTAAGCCTTTCACCCATAAGTAACTGGAATGGATGTTGATATGTTAATTTTGCAACCAATCCAATAGATACAAAATGATTTTCAGACTAGTCCATTTATGAAAAGAAGTAGTATATAAGAGTCACAATGATACCATCACCTCTGGAAGGTGCCAGCTACGAGCGGCACCTTCCACAGCATGATGGTATCATTTGTGACTCTTATATACTACTACCGCGAGACCATATATTTATGACATGAGAAGATACACCCTATTAGAGATAAAAATCCCTATGTTATACTCAGTATATATATATAACATAATGATTCTAGTTAAGTGTGTGTGGTTGAAGACAGGTAGTCACGAGAGATGTTTTCGCACCGGTATTTACGAATATTGCAAACATCACCGTGCATGGATGCGAAGAGGTTCAGTTTCGCCTCGCCCATGTCGGCATTGTGGGGTAGGGACCAAAGCCGAGTCATTGCTATGTCCACCATGCAGTGGCACTCAGGCTACTCATCGAATGGTTAACAAGGGATTACGTGCTCGCAAGTATTATCGTTTAGTAATAATTCAAATTGGAAAGTCAGTTAGAAAGATAGAATCGATCTAATAAGTCACGGTGTTTCTACAGCATTAAAACACTGTAAAAAACATTATCAAACTAATTTTATAAAATTAGAAAATTGAACAGAAAAAACAATACAAATATTATAACAAAATGGATAATAAAATAGAATGGGAATTGGAATTTTGTAATGTCTTTGGTGAAAAATATTATTGCAGAATCGAATACATGAAATATCAGCGTAATTTATTACGCTCCGATAAAAGCGTTGCATTTACAATATTATACCGGCAATTATGTCGCCGGTACAAGGATCAAATTAGTGAAACGAAGCGACTAAATAGGATCGGAGAACAACTACCGGAACATCATAAAACTAATTATATAAAACATTTTAAAATCAACGATTCGTTTACGGATATGCGTTTCTACAATCATATTGTAATGGATTTGAAAATTCTAATTGGAAATTGAACAGAAAAAAACAAGTACCAATATTATTAGAGAAAATGGATAATACAATACAATTTGAATTGCAAATTTTTAATGACTGTGTTGAAGAAGTTTACGAAGCTTACGGGGGTTATAATCCTGTATATAAATTCTATAAAATGAGAACACTAGGTGATATCGAATACATGAAATACCAGCGTAATTTATTACGCTCCGATAAAAACGTTGCATTTACAATATTATACCAGCAATTATGTGAACAATACAAGAGGCAAATACGAACATTAAGACAGATAATGCGTATCGGATATGAAACTAAGGTGTATTATACAAAAATTTTAAAACCCAACAATTCGTTTACGAATGTACATTTCTACGATATCGCTTAAAAAGATATTGAAAAATTATTATTGAAAAAAAAAACAACTACTAATTAATTTATAGCCGAGTGTATTTTTCCTTATCGAAGGTATGTAAACTGGCAATCTGAATTTATCAATTTTATCAACCTCGAGCGGTCGGATAGGAACGCCGTTGTCATGCAGTTGTTTACCATAGCGACCACATTTGTAGGGATAGAAATAAAAAATGTTTAGCTCCAACCGCGGCGCGAACCCACGACCCTCGTCTCTATAGAGTATCGCCTTAACCCACACGACTATGTAGGCTGTTATGATAAACATTACCTAGTGTTGTACAATTATCGATTTACGACAATGTTTCAATTACACGGGTTATGAACCATGCGTAAATTGATAGCCGAGGTAAACAGACAGTTATTTATAGCCGAGTGTATCAATTTACACACACGATTACAGTGTAATCCTCGACTGAATTTGTTATGCGATTACGGCGTAATTCTCAGTGAAAAACACATGTTGTATAGGTATGTAAATTTGTTTACTGCACCAATATAAGAAAATTTATTATTTTTTAAAATATCACAATGGTGCTGTAACATTTCTTCCGACTTTATCTCCAAGTTTTTCCCTAAATTTATCCCAATCGGTACACTCAATCTTGGGCATGGTGGCGCGCGCTTTGATTCTTATATAATTTTTTAATTGTTCATATCTCCCCATTTCTTCCACCACGGATTCAAACTCTAAATTTGATATTTTCTTATCGGCCAACGCTTTGGACACCATAACGTCGATGCTATTTTTCTTAGACCTGGCGAGAACAGATATTCTATCATGTTTTCTACATTTTTTCTCGAGTTTTCCACCCGACGCCCTAATTACAATACACAACAACCCAGAAACGGCTGACACCGCACATAAAATCCCCGCTACAGGAACCGTTGTAATGGTGGATATAGTTGCAGCTGTCCCCGCCCCACACAACACAGAAACACTCGCTAGAGCCGTGCTAGATGCTTCACCCATGTTCACCGCGCGTCTATATTTTTTAGCGTTTCTTTTTCTATTTGTATATTCTCTAACTAAATTATCCTGCATAGCGACGATATTATTCAACCTAAAATCTGAACTTCTTTCGTTAATTGTACACCGTGTTGATGGAGTGATATTGACAATTGGAAGTGTTGATTCGTTCATGATTTTCAATATATTAGTATTTACAAAATAAGTTCAATTAACAATGAGACAATAGTGGAAGAACTCTCTGGGTCACCGATTTTCATAACAAAGTTAATAACACTACCTTTGGAAAGTCTAATTCGATCAGAACCGGAGAACGAAACCACCGTCGAACTATCTCCAGAGATTTTAGTGACTCCAACCCCCTGTTCTTCCCCATCTACTACAATATTTATCGCGACCGCACCCACAGGTTTACCACTACCATTAACCGAGCAGACCGCCATTTGGATAACTTCACCTGCAGCTGTCATAGTGTATCCCCCACATTTATTACTCGCTTTGGCACCGAACGAATATTCATAGTGCCCCTCAACCAATGGGCCCCGCTTCTCAGCCCAAACTGTTATGGCACGTTTTAGCGTTTTCATTGTTCGCACTATTCCGGCAAGCGCACTGTTTGCCTTATATGCCTCAGTACGAATATTATAAGAGGCCTCCTCAAGAGCTTTGGTCGCGGCTATACGATCATGTTTCAGTTTATCGGAAACTTCGGTTATCTTTCCATCTAGTTCGGTAAGTGCCGCTTCTCTGCTGAGAGAGTCCTCTAAGCGCAACGCATCATAAGCCTCCGTAATGGTCGCCTGGTGGCCTTTTAGGGCTTTTCTCAAACACCCGACCCGACCGGGCCTCTTTTTGAAATTCGGTTATTTTCTTCCCCGTCTAGTTCAGCAACCGCCGCTTCTCTGATGAGAGAGTCCTCTGAGCGCAACACCTCATAAGCCTTCGCAAGGGCTGCCTGGTGGTCTTCTCGGGCTTTCTCAATACCCGTTCGGACCCCCTCAACCCCCAACCGGGCCTCTTTTCGAAATTTGGTTATTTTTTTGTCTAGTTCAGTAAGTGCCGCTTCTCTGTTGATGAGAGAGTCCTCTGAGCGCAACGCCCCATAAGCCTCCGCAATGGCCTCCTTGTGGTCTTCTCGGACCCCCTCAACCCCCGACCTGGTCTCTTTCAGAAATTCGGCTATTTTCCCGTCTAGTTCAGCAAGTGTAGCTTCTTTGCTGAGAGAGTCCTCTAAGCGCAATGCATCATAAGCCTCCGCAATGGCCTCCGCAAGGTTCGACTGGTGGTCTTCTCGGACTTTATCAATACCCGACCGGGTCTCTTTTCGAAATTTTGTTATTTTTTTATCTAGTTCGGCAACCGCCGCTTCTCTGACGAGAGAGTCCTCTGAGCGCAACACCTCATAAGCCTCCGTAAGGTCCGCCTGGTGGTCTTCTCGGGCTTTCTCAATACCCGACGTGGCCTCTTTTCGAAATTTGGTTATTTTTTTGTCTAGTTCGGTAAGTGTCGCTTCTCTGATGAGAGAGTCCTCTAAGCGCAATGTATCATAACCCTCCGTAAGGGCCGCCTGGCGGTCTTCTCGGACTTTATCAATATCCGACCTGGTCTCTTTTCGAAATTTTGTTATTTTCCCGTCTAGTTCGGTAAGTGTCGCTTCACTGATGAGAGTGTCCTTTAAGAGCAACGCATCATAAGCCTCCGTAAGGTCCGCCTGGTGGTCTTCTCGGACTTTATCAATCCCCAATCGGGCCTCTTTTCGAAATTTGGTTATTTTTTCACCTAGTTCGTTTAGTTCCGTATGCGTTTCTTCACGACTTTGTGTATTCACAGCCCATATTCTCTAAGTTGTGATAGTAGACTCCTGTGAATTTCGTCCGTGGCCATCGATATAGTTCTATTGATCAAGGCCTTTCTTTTTTGGGTAATTAAAAAGTCGCCCTCTGTCAGGATGAATCCCCCTTCTGTCGGTTCCAAATTCTTTGAATTTGTCACCCAATCGGAAGAACTACCTGGTCCGCATATACTCATTTTCAATAATGTTGATAATATATATATTACGAACATGCGTTCAATTCTAAATAATTTTCTTAAAATTAATTAATTTGAAATTTCTAGGACGACCGAAATCGGGTAATCGTTCTTCAACTCTCGCCCTTTATCATCAAGAATAGAAATCTTCAACTCGTGGATGTGTCCCGATTCCAAAACTTTCATCTCGGGGTGTGGGAAGTCTAAGGTCACAGTCTCACCATAGAAACAGTCGCTGGCGGGCACGGTTTTCAGTAATGTGGTGGGAGTGCCGTCTACCGTGTTGTACGATGTGTTCACCCGATCCAGGTGCACCCCGAGAGTTTTCGTGACGGCGAAGTTCACCGGGGTCGTGCCGACGTGCTCGCCAGGATCAAACACTCCGTCATCGTTGTAAGGGTATGTTATTTTAAATCCTAACAGTGAGCCCAACCCCGGTGAGATCCTTAAACGCCTATCAACGGTCAATGTTGTGAGCCCCGTTGTTTTCGAGATTGCGAGAGTGACTACACCAGGAATCTTCTCCGCGACAAAAGCTTGGAGATCTCCGAAACTCCAAAGACCCTGAGGTACTATAGCATCTGGTGGACTTCTGAATCTATTTACGTCTATTCTATGTGGCATATCTATGAGGAAATGTTCGGAGTCGGTGTCTGATGCGAACAAATCAACGTCCCCGACTTCTGTTGTGAAAAACTCAAGCGTTTCAACGTTTTTCCACCCAACCGTGAAGGTGATTGATCTGAGGCGTTGTCCGCAGCAGTTGTCTATTAACTTTTGAAGTTCACAACTCCCTTTTTGAACATTAGTGATAGTAGCAAACATAATAATATCTTTCAATGGATACTAAAGCATTTAGCTTTAATTCTAATGCAAAGTACACGGTCGGAGGTGTATACACTCAAAAGAACACCATTGGTGAGCTTGTGCACCCCACAATAAGAGCTAGTTTGGGCATGGGTTTCGACACAAATTTCACTAACATGTTTGAAAAGTACAGACTTCCTAAAACCATTACACAGGATGTCATAACAAACTGGAACAACAATCCTATGCAGTTCTGGCAGAACCAACTAAATTTTGCCGTGTGGTGTGCCACAACCGGGTGTGGCGTCTCTTTCAGAGACCACATAGCAGACCGTAACAGCATGTTAAGCAGTAGCGTCTACAACTTTCATGTGTATTATACCATTAGGAGGATTCTCAAAGAACTAGGTACTCCACTACCTCAAGACGACGGGTGGAATCCCATTTCCAACACATACAACCGTAAGGAGTTCGAACGGATATGTGACGAATTTAAAGTTTCAAAAGATTCGGATTGGAGACAGAAAACATTTTCAGACACCGGAGTTTAGGTACTGTTTATCTCAGTGGTCTAGACTACGGTGCAAGCACGAAGTATGCCACCCCAGATGTAACCTTTGGTTTCTACTATTCAAATCGTGTTGTGAACCCAGTTAGAGGTTATAAAAATTGGACCGCCACCGATTATGTAGTAAATAAAATGACATTCGGGTCTGAAGTTAGTACAAAGAGACAGTGTAATTACGATTACTGCTGGTATAATGCACCAAAAATAGCTCACGTCGATTATATTTTACAAGACGAAACCTTTATATTGGACGATGGTCTAGGGTTTACGCAGGCCGGTGTTACCCGCCTCAACGACTCCATTCGCGTATACGTTTGGACCATCCTCGGCGCACAGAAGCAAACTCGCAGTTCTATAATAGGAGTCGGAACGGCGTTTGACGCGCAAAAACAGTTCTTGGCACTTGTTGAGGACGCCATCTCAGCTAAGGTGGACCTGGAGAAGGCGATCCAGAATTATCAAGACGTTTTGCAGACTGCCAGCACCCCAGTGGACTATGTATTTGGAATAGGTCTTTATATGGCGCCGAGCAATATGATACTACAAGACGACCCGGTTGATGGTTACAATAATCAAATCGTAATCGCCACCGCCAATCAAAAAATCGGTCACAACGGTAACGTGAACACGGATATCATCAAGCGCACCCCCAACATGATCGGGTTCAACAGTGTTGTAAAGTCAAATAAATTCGAAAAAGATTTCATAAAACCCCCAAAACACAAAATGGATACACATACCTCAACACAATCGAACCCAGTACCCCCAAAACACAAAATGGATACACATCCCTCAACACAATCGAACCCAGTACCCCCAATTAGTAAATTGGATGCACCATCAAGTTCCATCAACAATGTTGAAACACCAATCATCAACAATGTTGAAATTGGAAGCACAACACACGAGGAGGAGAAATTAGCGCTCGTCGTCGCCCTCGTGGCGATCGGATTATTTACGCTTTGGTTTTAGGAACTCTCTGGCAAAGAATAGTAGGAGACCGGCGATGGCCACGATTAAAGCCCAGGTATTCTCGGCGAGCCATCCGACCGTTTTTGATAATATAGATAACAAGAAGGAGAGGAGACCTCCTATCAAACCAGGCAGCGCGGCAAGCCAACTTTCCTGCTAATTTAGCCAGGAGGACTGGGCGAGGGCTTTTAGTTGTTTTTTTATCCACTCCTTGGCTCCGCCGGATGGCACGGGTGCTGGTGCGGGTGCTGGTGCTGGTGCTGGTGCGGCACCAGCATTGACAGCTACAAATAGAGACGATATAGATAGAATTAGGGTCGATATAATCATGCTGAAAGCTGCGATGATGGTTAATATCGTGACGCCCTTCTCTCTGAACAGAGTGCGAAGACGCTCACCGAGTGTCGTGTCCTCGTGCAGAACCCTCGAGATTGTTTCGCGGCTCCGACTTAATTGGCCGGAAAGTGCCTCACGGTTAGTCGAAGCAGCCTCCAAGCGAGCTTCTCTTTCGTCCCGCAACGACCGCAGGAGTTTGTTGATCCGCTCGGTAGATTCTCTATCGTCACAGACTTCCCCAAGTTTTCTTTCTTCTAGCGCGATATGTTTGTCCAGCGCTGTGAGTTTGGAGAGGTTATTGACCAGTTCGCCCCGAGTTGTTTGCAGAGCCTTATCGACTCCCAGGAGTTCGCGAAGAGGTAATGGTGGGTCATATTTTGTGCCGTTCATTTCGTTGACCGTGGTTTCAATTGTGTGAATACCGTCGGTGGCTATACGAGGGACATCGCTGAGCTCGCTCATTTCTATAGCGGCGGCCGTTTTCGCCAGCGTTTCGTCGGTAGACTGTAGGGTTTTTACCATTTGTTGAGGCAGCTGCGACCGATCATCGATCACTCCGAGAGCTCGAGCGAGGGACACTCCATATCGGTTCACGGAAGAGGGGCTGAGGAACCGGGTCGGGTCGTTCTTGTACGTCAGCAACTTCCAACTATTACCCCATTTAACCCACAAGTCTCCTCTTTTAGTGCTGCGGAATTCCAACGTGGCCTTGATGACGTTTTTAGACACCTCACTCTCCCACCATTTCACCAGAGACTCCGTTTCCGTGAGAGGCGCCAGCTCATTCTTGGAGATCCCCGCAGGAATCTCGGCACCGCCCGCCCATGCCGGAGTTGCGGATGGGGCCTCCCAGGGAAAAGTACTAAAGGGTGAAGTTCCCATTGGTATGGCTGTTAAGGGCTTAATTCGGGGGTCGACAAACTTAGGATCTTTATTTAATGGTGTTAATGGTGTCTCTATGAAGGTCGTTTCGTCATCATCGTCCAAGCCCTCGCCTCGGGTATATGGATCGATGTCATCATCGATGTCATCATCATCGCGGAAATCGTCTTTGCCGATTTCATCCATGTTAATATCGTAATCAGCCATCTAATTTTCTTAAAATTAATTATGTATTAAAGACAAAACCATACGGGTTTAATATAGTTTCACTAAATTATGTCTTCGAGTCAATACGGTCGCAAACTCAATCCATACCGCAGACTGCGTGAGCCCCTCGGGGCAAAAGGCGTGAGACAGAGTGTCGTTATTACGAACAACCCATCGACGATCGACCAGAACCAACAGCTCTTGGTCCGCTTCCCCAACCTCGGAGCTAACGACGTCATTGTGCCGGGTACTGTTCGCCTCGCTTTCACTATTTCGCTGACGTTGACGGACGAGGACCGAACCGTCGTTCAGAACCTGGGTCGCGCCATCGTCAAAAAGACCATGATAAAGATTTCTGGTAATGAGGTGATGTCGATCGACGACAGCGACGTCTACCATTGCTACCAGGACCTGTGGAAGACGGCGCAAGAGCGCGAAAACGCTGTCTATCAGGGTATTGACACCAGCAAAAATAAGAACGTAACCAAACTTAGAATCGGGGCTGCTAACAAGGCAGATAACAACGCGAGCGACAATGCGGTCGCGGGCGCCTACGGCAACCGCTTCTACATCCCGCTCGACTTTGAGTTGCTGGAGAGTCACATGCCCTACTATCAGAGCGCTTTGGCTGACCGCCTCAAATACGAACTAACGTTCAACGACTACGGCCGAGTTCTCATAGCCAGCGACATGTTATCGACGTATACGATAGATAATGTTTCGCTGGAGTACGACATGTTCACGATGCCCGAACTCGCGCGATTGATCAGAACCCAGTACGCCGGGCGCGTTGCCATAATTTACGACCGAGTTCTTCGCCATCGCAAGATGATGAAAGACAAAGGCGACACATTGTGGAATATTAATGTCAACGTACCTGCCCTATCGATGAAAGGTATACTGATGTTGTTCGAGGATGCTCGGTTCGCGTTCGGTGCTAGAAAAACCGACAAATTCTATAACTCCAAATTCACGAAGGTAGAGGTGACGATCGAGGGAGTACTCAATCAACTCTACAGCGCGGGTCTTCGCGCGCACCAGCAGTGGGACGAAGTAAGAAAGCAGTTTGCTGCCAGCTCTAAGCGCTCTCCGGAGGTTGCAGCAGTTGCCAAAGACCTGCATCTCTCGGCCGTCTCCCTCGCGGAGTTCCTGAATACCAAATACGCGTTATGGTTAGACATGCGAGCCAGCGACGACGACCAAATACACGGCAACGGACGCCAAGTTGAGAACGCTAGCGAGGGTGTGACGATCCAGATAACCAAAGAGGCGGATGGAGCCGGGCCATTGAACGTGTACTTATATATAATTACAGACGCACAACTCAACATCGAAGATGGCCGATACGTCTCAGCACTCTATTGATTTAATAAAAAAATCATCTAACGATTTATTAATTAATAAATTTGATAATTCTAAAGAATTAATTAAGAAAATTAGCAATCATTCTAACGATTTATTAATTAATAAATTTGATAATTCTAAAGAATTAATTAAGAAAATTAGCAATCAATACCAATTCACGATTGGAGATGCCCACTCTGCCATAATATGTGGGCAGACAGGATGTGGAAAAACGGTTTTCATCCTAGACTTGCTCGAGGGCTCCTACCGCGATGCCTTTCGTCATATTGTGATCCTGTGTCCCACTGTGCGGCACAACGATACTTATCAGCGGCGCCCGTGGATATGGACCGACCCTGAGGTATACGTTATTGACCCCGGTGATAGGCTTCACGATTGGTTGCGTGGTTTATACCAAAAATTCCAGGGTGAGCCCACCCTATACGTGATTGACGATTGCTCGGCCAAGGCGGCGATGACCGAGGACATGCTCTCCGAGCTCGCATTTTCTGGCCGCCATGCTAGGCAAAGCGTATGGATATCCACTCAAAAGTACAACGCCGTCCTCAAGGATCTGCGCGAGCAAACGAAATGGGTCGCCCTCTTTCACTGCAAGGACAGAGACTCATTCGATGACTGTCTTCGAGAGAATGACGTTATCCCAACGCGCGAGGAGCGCCTGGAGGTTCGACAGATGCTTTCGGAAACTAAGCACGCCAAGCTTTTGCTAAAGACTGATCAACCAACTACTTACGAAGTTATCAATTAATTTTATAATTAATTAGCAATTACTGAACAAATGCTGAACAATGCTGAACAATGCTTAACAATGCTTAGCAATTACTGAACAAATGCTGAACAATGCTGAACAAATGCTTAACAAATGTTGAACAAATGCTGAACAATGGTTAACAATGTTAACAATTTGGTGCTCCGCTGCGAGCTTTGTTGCGAGCATAATGGTGATCATAAGTATCGGGTGGTGCGCTTGGCAATATTGTTTAAAGTTGATGAGACTTGTTAGAATAGTTAAAATTAATTTTAAGAAAAAATGAACTGGCGACGAACTTCTCGATCAGCTAATAGAAGAAACCTCAACTCCGACTGCCAACACCCTGAAAGATAATGATCCGACAGAGCAATCGGAATCAACTCCAACGGCGGTTGGTATTGGGTTGAGTGCAACGACTCCGAATGAAAATGAAAATGCGGCGCGACGAGAGCGGCTAGCTGCGCTGGTTGCTGGGGGACAATCGGAGCATTATCTCGGTAGGCGTCTCTCAGTTTTTCAGGTGGATAAGATGTCAGATGCGGAGATCGATAAAATGTATGCGCGATACGAATCCAAATTGGGAGCGGAGATGACGAAAACTCTCGGATCGGCGGCTATTCATTTGTACGCAACCGCCGTTAGTATACTTCTCCCTATACCAAACACCGCGGGATTGATTGACGATCTAGAGACTGACCCTTTTATAGGTCACACTCTTAGAACAGCCTGCTGCTCAATTTATCACAAGTTTGGAATGTACTTAGCTCCGCTGACAACCGCATTGACCACGGGTAAACACTGTCAATTTGGACATATATGCCCACGAACTATAAGCCCTAATATTAATACAAAATATAATTTTGAAAATGATGACACAAGACACACCCGCGAGAGTGACGGAGTTGAACCAGATTGCTCCAACCCAATCGAACACGAGTGTTACTCCGCCACTGGATTACATACCGCATATAAAAAATCCCAAAAGACAGGCAGCTGGGCGGGCGGCGGCTGCCACCCGAAAAGTTAAAGAAGATAAAATACTAGTCGAGCTTCGAGAGGCTAAACAGTCGTTGCAATCGGGGACGGAGACAGCAAAACATCTGAAGACAGAGTTGAGTACAACAACACCCCCAATTCACGAATTGGAAGCACACTCAACACCCAATACCAACTACCGTTGGAGTTGGGCGAATCCGATTGAACCCAAATTCGTGAATTGGAGTTGGGTTGTTGGTGGTGGTCTGGCAGTTGTTGGTGCCCTGTGCGTGTGGAAATACCCCATATTATCGAAAAAACAACCAGCCAGTGTTCAGAAGAAAGTTACGAAACACCAATCGTGATTGGATGCGCCCCATTTAAACATTGATCGCGACCCCTTTTATATGCAATAATTATAATGGCTGAACAAGATGGTAAAATGTTAGTGAATGCGCTTTATCATGCCGTGGTGATATCGGGTTTCAGTATCGGGTATACTCGACTATCAAAGATGGCCCTAGGAGGATCCGCTCCCAAATTGGACTTTACTGCGAGAGACGTAGGGCTCGCGACCTTAGATGTAGCGGCCGCAGTTTGGACCCGCAGATTCTCTAGTTAAAGCTGGATTCTACCAGTTAATATATGGAAATAAATGGCTTCAATCGCAGTAATAGTAGGTGGTGCGCTCGTAAACGCATTGGCATTCAGCGGTAGCAACTTTATATTCTCTAAAATGAGAAGCTCGAACGTGGATGAGGAGCGTAAGCGTCACGATTTAGCTGTAGAACAACTCAATAGCGCAAAGGAAGCGTGGTCGAAAAAACGAACCGCCCATCTGGACTGGGTCAATGAAGAGCTTCGCCGCGAAAATCACGCCGCACAAACTTTTCAGAACATTGAAGAAGCCAACCGCGAGTACGCGCTGGTATATCTGCACAAAAGTCTCGCGCCGCTGGATCGCGAGCCCCAACTTTCAGATTTCTATGTACCGTCAGAGCCCCAAAAAGACCGAAAGATCGCGTTCATCGTCGTGGGAATGGGTGTGGTGGGGCTCGTCGGCTACTATATTCGATCGAGATTTTAAATTAATTATTTTAAATAACTTTTAATATAAATATATATATATAAAACGATGTCAGTTGACAAACTTTATTTTGCTATGATTGATGTAGGCTACACTGCCCTTAAACACCGCATGGTTGGTGGAAAGGGTATGATTCGTCTGGCCCGAGATTCTCTCGAGACGTGGCGGGAGGACGAAAAAGTGGCCACCCTTTTCGCAAAGCGGATGTTAGATTCCTCCACCAATCCTGGGGGATTAGATTTTCCTAAGTTCCTTCAGAACTTAACCCCCAATCGCGATTGTACTTCCAACAAAGGTTTATTATTATCGACGCAGTTACCGGACGATCTGGCGAGGGCATGTTGGAGATTGTCCGATATATTAGAATACATAGCATACTATGAACACGCGCAAACTTAATACCAAACTATTGGTTCGCCTAACGCGCAAGCTAGCGAACGCGTACTATAGCCCCCGCGGCTACTGGAAGGGACTCGCGGCCATCAAGAACCTCGCGGCGGCGACCAAGGTTTCAGAAAACGCTGTCAAGGAATGGCTCAAGAAGCAGGCCATCTGGCAGATCTATTTACCCGCGCCTCACAATATTCCGCGCCCGAAATTCGACATGCCGGTACCGAACCAAGTTCACCAAGCGGATCTCCTGTTTCTCCCTCACGATCGCGTCGGTCGTAAGACGTACAAGTACGCGCTGACAATCGTTGACGTAGCGAGTCGTTATAGGGGGAGGGGGCTGAGCCGTCGGCCACTAAAGAGTCTAAGGAGGTGGCCGAGGCTCTCTCCCGAATATATAAGAGGAGTCCTCTCAAATGGCCGAATCTTCTCCAAGTCGATCCCGGCCGCGAGTTCATGGGCTGCGCGGTCTCTCATCTATTGTCTAACCACGAAGTTTCTGTCAGACGCGGCCGCGTCAACATCCACCGGGACCAGGGGATCGTGGAACGCTTCAATCGAACCTTGGCTGAGAGACTGTTCGGACACCAATACGCTAAAGAACTTGTAGACCCTCATTCGCGATCGACCGAGTGGGTGGCCAGACTGCCCGCCATGGTCTCCGCATTGAACGGACAGGTGACCAGATTGATAGGTAAGAAACCCGTAGATGCTATCAAGTTTAAAAGGGTGACGAGCGAGCCCTCTGCCGTCTCGCGCGGGCGACCCGTTGGTTTAGATGAGCAACGGCTTCCATTGGATATTGACGTCCGGTATCTCTATCAACCGGGAGAGCTCGAAGGTGGCAGCCGCCGCGTGACTGATCCCGTGTGGTCTCTCAATGTATATCATCTAGATCGATCTATTACCAAGCCCGATGAGCCCGTGCTCTACTATTTGGATGATGGGCCATCTCGAGGGTTTGTTCGCGAAGAACTTCTTGTGGTGCCTTCTGACACCCAGCTACCCCCGGATCGTCAGAGTCTTTAGTATTCTCTCTCAGAGTTCTTCTTTTTTTTTTACCTATCCTATAGGCTCGGTGTGTAACCCGTCTTCCATCACTCTCCTCTTGTCGTAGTACGCCGAGAGTCCTAATTTTTGTTGACAGTACGTCTTCATCACCCCGTTAATCATTCGGAATCCCCTGTTCTCAGCCATATCCCTACCCCCTTCGAGAGCACTCTTATACCTTCCCCAAGTCAGATCGTTAGATCTCTTTGACATCCCCTTGGCCGAGTGCTTAGATTTTCCATCACCACTCACGTCGTAACACTTGCTACACAGAGCGATGGCTCTATCCCCTTCGAATTCCAGCTTGAACAGTCCCGGAGTTCTGTTGCTCCTCAGTTGCCGACCTCAGTGCCCGATCGACAGTCTTCTCATCCTTCGTATATGTGGTGTTCAGGTGTCTCTCTTGTGCCTCTATCAGTTTGCCACAACACACGTTGCCAACCAGTTTGAATATCTCCGCCAACACCGCCTTGCTCTTGTCGACGTCCCCCGTCTGTCTAGCAGCGGTGACCTCTTTAACGAACCATTGAAACGGTTTGCCGGGCGTGTAGTCTATCACCCTATGCACCGCCTTGACGATCAGACCGTGCTCCAGATACCACTTTAGTATATGATCATCTTCTTGGCGGACATTGCCCCCACGAGCTTTCTCTGCCCTTCGACTCTATTCCTCCCAGTCCCGGCCAGGTAGTCCTTCATGTGCTGTGGAACCTCTTTCTCATCGACTTCTCGATTAACGAACAGCGGTGACATTTCCGAGAACTTGTCTCTCAACGTTTCCGGAACCTCTATATCCAACTCCGCAAATCCGAACCACTTTTCACTCCTGACCTTCCTCACGAAACGGTCTATATACGACTGTCTTTCCGGGTCATCACACGTCCATATCTGCTCCTCACCGCACGGCATGTCCTTCGACAGAGTAGATAGGTACAGAGCATTGGCATCGTACCCCAGCACCGCCTTGCACATCTTCTCCTCCCGACTCCCCACCTGACCCCTGATCGTCGACCTTCCAGCCTCGGCGTATCTGAAGAATACTATGGACGGACCACCGACCAATCCCTGCTTCATCATCTCGTAAGTTTCAGACTTCGGTGACCACAGCTCGGGCGTGTCCGCCTTCCCATCGATCGACCCGCGGAGTAGGTACTGAAGGGAAACACCGGGTAGAGACACAGCATCCTTGAGTATGTCCACGCCTCTTCCCCTGTAGAACTCCGTCATTTTAGTCAGAGCCTCCAGGAACGGTCCTACATCCAAGTCGTTGTAGTGTTGCAACCATTCCTTGAACGTCTTCATCCCCTTTCTCGGAATACCTTCTTACACTCTTTCCACTCGGACAACGACAGTAGGAACTCACCCTTCAACTTCGAGTACCACTCGGGATAGTCTGGCAGCCCCGGATGGTCGAGCTTGTCCGCGCTATCGAACCACTCGTACGGAAAGTGAGACTTTACCGTTTTACAGTCGTACGCCTTAACCCACCGGTCGTACGTGTTACCGGGTCCCAGATACTGAATGTCGAGAAATCTAAACTCCGGGGTAAACAGAAACATCGTCGTGCTGGCTCTCTTTCCGACCATCACCTTATTCACGGTGGCCGCCAACTTCTCTACAAAGTACTGCTTGATGAGGTTCAGGTCGTACCTGCTACAGTTGAACCCCACCACCGGGACTTGGTCAATCCAAGAGATAATCTTTGCTTGCTGAGACTTCGATAACATATCTATGTCGGCCGGCAGATACTTCTTCCTAACCCCCTCCCTGATTGCCTTGCCTCTCATCTGCAGCTCGGTCACGAACTTCTCGACTAGCGTGTCGGGATCTCGCTCGCATAGGTGTGTGATCCCTTTATGCATCGTATCCCCCAATGACACCGATATAGGAACGTGCTCGACCTCGAAGGTCAGGTCTTTGGTGGGTCGCGTGCTTTTTGACTTGTCGAGATACGCCTCGAAGTCGTAGACTATGGTGGTGGGGTACAGAGTCATCTCCTCCTCGCGTGGCGATTGTGGATAGTAGGTATTCACCTCATTCAACCACTCACACTCCCACATCACCACCAGCTCGCAACCCGCCTTCCTTATCTTGGCGTCTTGAATTTTCGTCCTCTTGTACAGCGATCTCGCGTTACCTCTCATGCAATGCCTCGGACACCCGTGCCAGTAGCATCCGTGAAACTGAAACACGGTCTCGGTCTCGTGACAGTAACCGTCGACCGGATCACCGGCCACCCAACCTCTCACACCACCGTGACCGCAGTTGGCGTGATGTATGTGCTTTCCCATCCTCTCCTCTTCTCTGCTCAACCATTGAATCGACCTCACACTCGCTGACCACTTAGGATAGAACGCCTTCTCGTAGGCCGACTGCGGTCTCTCTACCATCTTACCTGGACATGTCACCACGGTCTTCCCACCCATGCAGGTGGTCGCGTGCCTGTGCATGTTACACGACTTTGTGAACCGTTGTTGACATCAGGTGCACCCGTACTCGTTCGTCATCTTGCGGAGATTTGTTATGAGGAACGAGTGACCTCCAAACATTCCTATCGTCATTGTCTTCCCCCCAACCACGTCGTAATTTGCCGGAACCTTCATGAGGTACCACACTCCATCGGCGGTGGGCTCGTAAACGCGAATACCCAACTTGAAATGCTCTTCGACCTTCTTAATATCGTCCAGGGGAATTCCCTGGCTACCAGGTCGGTTACATTATCATGCCCGAGATATTCGCGAGCCAGATCTCGTGCCTTCTCACAACAGCGGTCTGGTCTCCCTCCACGTTGGATGGCTATGCACCTAAACAGACACAAGTAGTCGTCGTACGTGTCGACGGAATACATTCCCTTTTTCTGTCTTAACCAGTCTGGGAGTTTTCCCGCTCCCATGAGAAGTTGTTGTGCGTCGATGATCATCTTCACCTCGACCGATATCCAACGAACGAAGGTCCATTTTGTGTTTGGTCTATCGACTTTGTCGATGTCCATTCGACCTTTCTCTCTATCGGATATCCAACTCTCGGCTTTGGCGATCTCGTTTATCCACGGACTGCCCTTTGATTGTTTGTGATAGATCATAGTAGCGTCGGTCTCTATGTTCCTAATACGATACAAGCACGAATACCTCAGATAACATGCCGTGGTCATCTCCCCGTCTACCCCCCTCTCGAAAGTCCATACTATCTTCCTCCTACCCCTATCAACAGTTTCCCTAACTTCGGCTTCTTCGGCGAGAATCCTGGGACCCTCCTCCACCAAAGCTCTGGCGATATCTCTCCTCTTCTTGGGAGGTCCCCCCCACCAACCCTTGATAAATCTTATTGTAGTACGCCTTGTATAGGGGTTTTCTACGTGCGCTGGGATCTTCTTTTACACGCTGCGCGTAAGCGGTGGCGCGAAGACTGGCCGTCGTCTCGTTCTCCAATTTCTCGGAGCGTTTTTCGGGGTCGGCGGGCAGTCGTCCCGGCTCGAAAACCGCACGCGCAGCCTCTCCTCGTAGACGACGGCTCGCGCGTCACTCTTATCCTATCTGCTATATCTTTCTTGAGTCTCAAACCTCTTAGGGAAATTCCCCAACTCTTAGCTTGCTCTCTCATTTTCTTTATGGTAGGCATTATACTGAGTATAACTAATAGATTTTTATCTTCAATAGGGTGTAAGTTTATATTTATTCGTAATAAATATATGACAGATTGTTGTAATATACTTAGTATAACTTATGGATAACTTGTCTTTAATAGGGTGTCAGTTTATATTGTGACAGATTGCTGTAAAATACTGAGTATAACTTATGGATTTCTTATCTTTAATAGGGTGTCAGTTTATATTTTATTCGTAATAAAAGTATGACAGATTGTTATATATATATACTGAGTATAACATAGGGATTTTTATCTCTAATAGGGTGTATCTTCTCATGTCATAAATATATGGTCTCGCGGTAGTAGTATATAAGAGTCACAAATGATACCATCATGCTGTGGAAGGTGCCGCGCGTAGCTGGCACCTTCCAGAGGTGATGGTATCATTGTGACTCTTATATACTACTAAAGAGGGTGTGTTTTTGCTCTCAAAAATATGAAAATTACTTGCAAAAAGTGCAGATCCTGATGAGATCATCTGGATCTACACTGTTTGCCAATACCACTATACAGGCCTGTGGTGTTGAAAGGGTTAAACAAATGTTGTCAACCTGCTGGCAGAGAGCTTGGCACAGTGAATGGAATGGATTTTGATATGTTAATTTTGCAACCAATCCAATAGTCATAAAATGATTTGCAGACTGGTCCATTTATGAAAAGGGGGCGTGTTTTTGCTCTCAAAAATATGAAAATTACTTGCAAAAAGTGCACATCCTGATGAGATGGCTCGTGACGAGCCAGCTCATCTGGATCTACACTGTTTGCCAATACCATACATGTATGTGGTGTTGAAAGACTGAAAATTCAAACTTTTATTTATTTACCTTTACAAACATTACACATGTAAAATACAATGTCAGGGCCTGAAAATAGCAGCTTACAAGGAAAAAAGTGAAAGGTCCAAGAAATTTTTTGGAAGGTACGAGAGGATTATCGCTAGAAAAATGGTAGAAATATGTGTCAGTTTTATGGGAAATGACTCGTCACAACATGTGTAAATACTCGAATGAGACAATAATCAGAATGGATTTAGCATCGCCACTGAATGATGATAGCAATTTCAACTTTATCACAGGTCCGGCGGACTTGTTGCTTGTAAAATACAAAGGTCCGACTTTAAAATTTGCAGGTCCAGGACCTCGGACCAGTGCTATTTTCAGGCCCTGAATATAAATGATTTTGTTGGCACAGATGGTGGACAAATAAATGTGGTTGAAAAATGATGAAAACATAAGAAAACAGAGATAGTGTGTAGCTAAAGTCAGAGAGATGGACAAGACACCCAAATGGACAGACGAACAGACAGACCATGTGTACTCCGAAAATGTTTTCAGGGTGCATGATAACCGGACAACCTACTTTCTGTTTCACAAAACCTGCCCAAATTTTACGGCTATATAAACAATACAAAAACTTTTTAGACATGGATTCCCGTAACATTCAACAGCGATTGTTAATTTAATTAACAGTGAGCCTTCTTTTTATTTTGTGATATCTGTTCCAATATTGATTTTATTGTGAAAAAAACAATTTCCCCCTGTTAAATCCTCATAAACATCTTCACACAGATTGAAGATGGCAATAGGGATTTAACATGGGGATTTTTTTCTAATTTCAGAAACAGTGGATCGATTTTCAAAATTTAACTTTTGTTTTCTTAGCTAGATAATTTTGAAGCTATCTAGACAGGTTTCAGAGTCAATTTCCATTTTTTTTCCTTCGTTTTTTGGCTCCTCCCCCAGCCCATAGACAAATAATTTTTTCGTAATAAAATCAATATTTGACCGAATTTCACAAAATAAAACTCATTCTTAAATTTTGATCAAATGTAATATTACCGGTATCGAAAAAAATATTGTTTTTGCATTATTCGTGAAACAGACAGTAATTGTAACTTTTCTCAGCCAGGGTGTGGGATCAATACGATACCTGGAGATCTTCAGGCTTGCCAGAGGATACGTCGGCCAATTTGAGCAGCTGCAGACTGCTGAACACGTGCGGACTGCGACTCATTGTCTCGGCCACCTTACCGAGGCCCTTAGTGGACAACTTGGTCCGCGACAGGTCCAGGTACGTGAATGGTTTCCCCAGGCTGCTCAGGGACCCGATGATGTGTATTATACCTGGCATATACAGTGCGTGTGAAATGAGGGAAATGAAAATATGAAAATTGTCGTCTGCTGCTGTTTCATATTGTCTGGGGTTTTTTCTCAATAAAAACATGGTTAGGCAGCACTTTAGAATTATTCTACGCCAAATGCATGATTTGACAGCACTGTAGAATCATTTACAGATGCCCTCAGTGGACAACTTGGTCCGCGACAGGTCCAGGTATGTGAAAGGTTTTTTTCTCAGTGAAAACATGGTCAGAGCAACGTTCTTGCGATGACCACTTGAGTTGCACCAGTAGCCTATTTCATCAACATTGCAAAGCATACTTTACTACCAAAGTATACTTTGAGGGAGAAATCATTTATTTTTCCCGAAATGCATTATTTCATATAGAACTAACAAATGCATATATGTCATGATTAAAAGTATGCAGAATTTTTATACTGAATTTATTACATTATCACAGCCATTAAATGGATGTGATAATGTAATAAATTCAGTATAATAAAAATTAATAAATTTTTCAAAAAATTTCTCCCTCAAAGTATACTTTGCTAGTAAAGTATACTTTGCAATGTTGATGGAATAGGCTACTGGTCTGGATTTGATTTGGTGTTTAACGGCCTATCAACAGGTAAGGACATTTAACGCCGGACAAACGGGTTTGATTACCCTGCTGCATTGGGGGAGAAAATCCCAAAATCAGAACGGAATATTTACATTGAAATAAATATATATTCAGCCCTGAAATTAGAATAACCTAACCTGGTGCCAGGTCCATACCACACCAAATTCACTTGGCCCCTTCCCTAAAAGTAATGTCGATAGGCCTCGTCTGGAACCTAAAGTCAAACCATGTTTTTGTTGAGAAAGAAAAGAAAAATATAAAACAACAACAGACGACAATTTTTTGTACATTCTAAGGGATAAAGATGCACATAAAATTTAGATTTGAAAGATACTACATATATCTATCAGCTTACTGTCTGTTTCACGAAACCTGCCCAAATTGTATGGCCATATAAACAATGCAAAAACTTGTCTTTTTTTGTTATTATATTAAATTTTAGCAAAATTTAAGAATGAGCCTTCTTTTTATTTCGTGAAATTTGGTCCAATATTGATTTTACTACGAAAAAAACAATCTCCACATATTAAATCCCCAAGATGTCTATGGGGATTTAACATGAGGAAATTTTTATAATTTCAGAAATACTGGACCGATTTTCAAAATGTAACTTTTTTTTGTTCGTCTACTCTTCTACCAGGTTCTCCACCTCTTTTTTCCCCATGTTAAATTCCCATAAAGAACTCATTTTTCGTAATATTATCAATATTTAATAAAATTTCACGAAATAAAAAGAAGGCTCATTCTTAAATTTTGATAAATTTAACATTATCCAAAAAAAATATTGTTTTGCATTGTTTATATGGCCATAAAATTTGGGCAGGTTTCGTGAAACAGACAGTAATCATGTTTAACCATTTCAACACCACAGGCCTATAGATAAACGTGTAGATCCAGATGAGCCGGCTCGTGACAAGCCGTCTCATCAGGATGTGCACTTTTTGCAAGTAATTTTCATATTTTTGAGAACAAAAACATCCCCATTTCAGAAATGAACGAGTCTGAAAATCATTTTGTGACCATTGGATTGTTTGAAAAATTAACATATTAAAATCCATTCCAGTTACTTAGGTATGAAAGGGTTAATGCCATGGTATGACTGACCTACCTTTGTCATCGAGCAGGGGGTTATCTGACAGGTCCAGCTTCTGTAGCTGTGAGGCCGACATCGACAGTATCGACGTGGACAGCTTTGTCAGAAAGTCACTGCAAATAGCCAATCATTGGTTACAGTGCAAATGATCAATCACATGAAATGATCAAAAACATCAATAACATGAAATGATCAATAACATGAAATGATCAATAACATGAAATGATCAATATAAAATGAAATGATCAATAACATGAAATGATCAATAACAGCAAATGATCAATAACATCAAATGATCAATAACATCAAATGATCAATCACATCAAATCATCAATAACATGAAATGATCAATAACATCAAATGATCAATCACATCAAATCATCATTAACATCAAATGATCAATAACATCAAATGATCAATAACAAATGATCAATAACATCAAATCATCAATAACATCAATGATGAATGAGGCTCATAAAAGAAAAAATGAGGCTCATAAAAGAAAAAAATGAGGCTCATAAAAGAAAAAATGAGGCTCATAAAAGAAACAAGAGGGCCATGATGGCCCTAATTCGCTCACCTGACTCCATGAACACCAGAGGAGAATGTGACATTGAGTTCATGTGTTTTAAAAAAATTGTGCTATTTTTAGATGGCGGTCATCTTGGATTAAGCGATGACTCTCATTTTACAAAATCTGAAAATGCTTCACCCAGCATCGGCCATGTGGTTCCTGAGAAAAAGTTGTTAAAAATCTTGAATAAATGGACCTTTTGGTGGCCATCATGGAAGACATAATCATCCGATTCCGACAAATATTGCACCAGAGTGATCGCCTCATTGATACCTTCAATTTGATATATGACATGACCATATTCAGTCAAAAATAAAATTTGACCCCCATTTGCCCCCACGGGCCATGCCCATTTTTGACCCCGGGGTCACCATTTTAACAACTTTCAAAGAGCAATGTACATCGATCATTCCTACCAAGTTATCCAGCGGTTATGCTATTTTTAGACAGCGGCCATCTTGGATTAGCGATGACCTCCATTTTAACAAATCTGAAAAGGCTTCACCAATGGACCATAACTTTTAAGTTTGGCTACCATGGGCCAAGCGGTTCATGTGAAGAAGAATTTTCAAATCTCTAATAAAAGAACGACCTTTTGACATTTCGGCGGCCATCTTGGATGACATAACAATCCGATTTGGACAAAAAATGTACCAGAGTGATCGCCTCATTGATACCTTCGATTTGATATATGACATGACCATATTCGGTCAAAAATAAAATTTGACCCCACGGGCCACGCCCATTTTTGACCCCGGGGTCACCATTTTAACAACTTTGAAAGAGCATTGTACATCGATCATTCCTACCAAGTTTCGTTGAAATCCGGCAAGCGGTTCATGAGAAGAAGATTTTTTAAGTATTTATGCTATTTTTAGACGGCGGCTATCTTGGATTATCGATGATCTCCATTTTAACAAATCTGAAAAGGCTTCACCCATGGACCATAACTTTTAAGTTTGGCTACCATGAGAAGAAGATTTTTTAAGAATGTATGCTATTTTTAGATGGCAGCCATCTTGGATTAGCGATGTCCTCCAGTTTAACAAATCTGAAAAGGCTTTACCCATAACTTTTAAGTTTGGCTACCATGGGCCAAGCGGTTCATGTGAAGAAGAATTTTGAAATCTCTAATAAAAGAACGACCTTTTGACCTTTCGGCGGCCATCTTGGATGACATAACAATCCGATTTCGAAAAAAAATGCACCAGAGTGATCGCCTCATTGATACCTTCAATTTGATATATGAAATGACCATATTCAGTCAAAAATAAAATTTGACCCCAATTTGACCCCACGGGCCACGCCCATTTTTGACCCCAGGGTCACCATTTTAACAACTTTGAAAGAGCAATGTACATCGATCATTCCTACCAAGTTTTGTCGAAATCCGGTTGGCGGTTCTTGAGAAGAAGATTTTTTTAAGAATTTGTGCTATTTTTAGACGACGGCCATCTTGGATTACGTAATGACGTCATTTTAACAATTTTGTAATCCCCCTAGCTAAGGACCATGACCATGAAATTTGGTGACTATAGACCTAATGGTTACCGAGGAGAAGACGTTTGAAAATGTTCACGGACGACGACGGACGACGGACGACGGACGACGGACGACGGACACATTGCGGTAACAATAGCTCACATGAGCTTCGCTCAGGTGAGCTAAAAATCAACAGCTGGAACAAAAGGTACACCATTAGGCCGAATCACAGTCATAAAGTCTCTTCTTCTCCCATCTTTAAATCACCTGTTTATATCCCTACCTAACCCCAGTCAAACATGTGTTAAAGCTATCAGCAGCATTATGTATGAATTTTTATGGCAAGGTAAATCACGAGTAAAAGGCACTATCACATGCAAACAATATGAGGATGGCGGACTGAAAATGCCAAATATTGAGGACTATATATCGTCTTTGAAAACAACATGGGTAAGAAGAATAATGTGCAACAAATACAAATTTATAAACATTTTAAATACAGAAATTGATACAGACAATATTTTTAAATTGGGAGATATTTACATCGAACAAAAAATAGGAAAAATTTCAAACCTTTTTTGGCGGGATGTTTTAAAAGCTCATCTAAAATTACAAAATAAGCTTAAGCCAATAAACATGGATGCATTTCTTTCCAGCCCATTATTTTTTAATAAGGACATAAAATGTGGGACAACCTTCTTCAATAAGGCATGGTTTGATAAGGGAATATGTTTTATAAATGACATTATCAAAATTGATGGAACTTTTGCCTCTCAAAATGAACTTAAAAACAATTTCAACATAAATATAAACTTTCTTCAATATTATGGCCTTGACAAAGCAATAAAAGATTGGGGTAAAAGTTTGAAACTTATCAATATCGAAAAAAAGTTACAATGCCATTTACTCCATACAAACTAAAAATATACCTAAAAAACAAAACCGGGACAAAAGACATGTACCTCGCATTAAACTCCAATTCTGAAACTCCAGCTGGTAAAATTAAATGGAACTCCACCTATAATTTTAACAATGAAACATGGAAGAAAATATATTTATGGCCGCATACCATAACAAAAGACACAACTCGAAAATGGTTCCAGTACCGAAAAAACCACAATATTTTGGCCACAAATGATTTCCTAAATAAGATTAAAATTGTTAGTAGTCCATTATGTACATTCTGTAATAATTTCTCGGAAACAATAAAACATATGTTTTGGGATTGTAAGGTTACACAAAACATATTTAGGGAACTTCAAGAATGGTTAGCGACAAAAAATATAACTATTACAATTAGCGAAAAATCATTCATCTTTGGGATTTACGAAAAAACAATAAGTATCTTCAAACAATTAATACTATTAGAAACTAAATACTATCTCTATTATTGCCGGTGTTCAAAAGTAGTACCAAGTCTCAGCATACTGAAGCATCGAATTCAACTATTGTATGAAACATCCAGGAAGGCAGCAATAATGGCCAACAAACTTGAAAACTTTACAATAATTTGGGAAGACTTTATCATTTCAAAATTTTAATTTATGTAACAAAAACACCAAAATAAGATTTCATCTTCAGCTGAGCTAGTTGCGGGTGCTATAATAAATCTCTGCTTTTGTGTGTTTTTTTTTTCTTCCTTTCTTTGTTTTAACCCCTTCGCCACCCCCTCCCCACTTCCCATTCCACCTCATATTATAGGTTTGGGAAATAAAGACATTATAAATATGAATCTAGTAGAAGAATATAATATACATAGAGTAATACAGGTTCAAGCAAAGACCATGATCTGACGGAACCAGCCGCGTTTTGGTTTATAATCAGTGTGGGGATCGGAACAGATTGTACATTAGTTTGTCAATACATAATGTTACCAACAACTGTAACATTTAACCCTTTCAGCCCTAAATAACTGGAATGGATTATATATAATATGTTAATTTTCGGTCAATTCCATTCAACACAAAATACTTTTCAAATAATCTATTTATAATTTTTTTTTTTTTTTTTTTTTTTTTTTAACAAATATGAAAACTACTTGCAAAGAGTGCAGATCCTGATGAGCCGGCTCGTCTGGATCTACACTGTTTAAAAACACCTATATAAATGGCTGTAGTGTTGAAAGGGTTAATACACGATTTAAACATGTAGATGCACAGTAGGATTGAACTTCACATTTTACAGAGTGGGGCTGGTTCAGTTGGATCATGGGTAATATGAATGATAACAAATAATCAATTACATGTATTACATATGCTAAATCAAACTTTGGCTCTTGCAGCGCTGGAGAGTGAAATTGTCATATGCGGGTTTATTATAAGTATTACCGTATTTTTTTTTAATAACACGTGCAACTTTTTATTGAAAATTCAGGTATCTCATTAATGACGATTCTCATGTACCAGTCAACCATGAAGTCTTAATAGAACAGTGATTTCTACCCAGTACTGCAAGAGCAAAAGAGGGTGAATATCTGTAATTGCATGTTTTGTATTTGTATCCGACTATGACATGTATATTATGTACGGTTTGTGGGGGATGGCCCCGACCCACCACAAACCTATTATGGGGAAAATAAATATTTTCAAAAAAAAAAAAAAAAAAAAAAAAAAAAAATAACATCAATGATAAATAACATGAAATGATCAATAACATGAAATGATCAATCACATCAAATGATCAATAACATCGAATGATAAATAACATCAAATGATCATAACATCCAATGATCAATAACATCAATGATCAATAACATCAATGATCAATAACATCAAATGATCAATAACATCAAATCATCAATACCAACAAATGAAAAACAAGAAATCAGTATCATTGATAGATGTACCATTCTAAAAACTTTAATGCAGAAAAAAAGTTTAATGCAAATTTTTAAGCCATTTGACCTTGACATTGAGCACAATGGTCACATGGGTGGATTATAGAATGAAAATTCAATGTACTTACATGTTTATTCCGGTGTTACTAAGCAACAGTGACTCAATCACAGAGTTCTTCTTCATCACGTGTAGTATCTCCATGCAGACCTCTGGTGCCTGTGTTTTGACAAATACAGTAAATAATAAACTACACGCCTGGCTCTGGCATTGAATATGTGCGATATCTCATGAAAAATATTTACAAAATTTATGATATTTGCCGTAAATGACGTCGATAGTTGCCAAAATTTCAATAGCAAATGCGCAATAAACATCTGTTTCTGTAAATATATATCATGAAAATTGCACATGTTCTTTAATAGGTATAATATCACATGGCGTGTCTCATTTAAACTACTGTCTGTTTCACGAAAGCTGCCCAATTTTACGGCCATATAAACAAATTAAAGGAAAATTTAAGAATGAGCCTTCTTTTTATTTCGTCAAATATTGATTTTATTGCGAAAACAAAATTTCCCCATGTTAAATCCCCATAGAGATCTTCACTCCCCTTCTTCACCAAACACATAAGCTGCAGATCTCCAGTCACCGCCACATATCTGGTCAACGGATTCAAAACTGCTTTCACTGATGTTCATTGGTTGAGGGACGTCACATGACGTTATCAAACGACATCAGTGTGATCATGCTATGTGAACTTTTTCCCTTATATTTGTCAATCCTTCAGCATAAAACGTGGGCTAGACTACGTATACGTACCAGTTTGATGTTGTTGGCGTTGAGTACAGTAAACCAGGGATTATGCACCAGGGCAGATATAATGGGCACCAGGTCCCTGTGAACAGAGAGTGACACTGTATAAGTTCATGCAGTATACACCGGTTGAAGTAACGGACCGAGGTCTAAAATACATTAAATATGCCTAAAAGCATCCATAAATGAAAAAGTAATAAGCTAAAAAAAAAATTAAAAGTAAAAAAAATTGTTTAGCTTATTTATTTTTCATTTATGGATGTTTTATTAATAGGGAATTTGAATAATATAATGTCTGCTCATTCAGGTAATGAAAATGGCTATGGCAGGCCTCATTTATTTAAAAAAAAAATCCTTCTGTGTCCAAAAAGGGGGTTTGTATGAACCCATAGAACCTCCCCCGACGACACACTTGCACTGTCATGTGATTGTTTCCACCTGTAGACTAGGGCTAGGAATGGAATAGTGCTTAACGGCCCATCAACACAAAAGAGTATCATTTAGGGGCAAGCAATGTAGATGAAGAATACAAATTCTAGGGCTAGGATAAAATGGGAAAAGCCATGTTATTTTGCACATTCGAAGATGTGCGATATGTCATTAACCCTTAGACCACTACACGCAACAATTGTCGTCTGCTGTTGCTTTTATATCTTGCCTTATTTCTCAATAACCAGATGGCCGCGGCCCGAGGCATTTGATGGTCTCAGAGTGTATTTATTTGAAGTTTGAATTAAGGGTTGTGGAGATATAAGGTATGTGAAAGCTTTAACGCAAATTTTAAAGTCATTTGACCTTGATCTTAGGCATGTGGGCTGCATGGGTGGGCTATAGAATGAAACTAGATTTGTCAGTAAGCGGGGGCTTACGGAATACCCCCCCGCGTCAGCCCTGACCTAGAATGAATTCCAGCTCGCATACTATCATTTTCAGATAAAAGACTATGTCAGCACATATGGAGAGTGCGATGGTGGTTCCAGTTGAAAAAAGCAAACTAGACATTCTAAGCCCGTGACCTTGACCCCTGGCATAAATGGGGGTCGTAGGTTTGTTGCAGAATGATGTATGAGTGTCAGAGAAGGGCCGGGTAAAATATCACTGTATTCCGCAAAGGGAAAGAGAAGTTATAAGGAAATTTACATTTGTTAAGTTTTAGTTTTTTTCTAAGTTTATAAGTCTGTGACCTTGAGCCCTGGCATAAATGGGGTCGTAGGTTTGTTGCAGAATGATGTATGAGTGTCAGAGAAGGGGTGGGTAAAATATGAAAGATTTCCGCAAAGGGAAAGAGAAGTTAAAAGGAAATTTACAATTGTTAAGTTTTCGTTTTTTCTAAATTTCTAAGTCCGTGTCCTTGACCCCTGGCATAAATGGGGGTCGTAGGTTTGTTGCAGAATGATGTATGAGTGTCAGAGAAGGGGTGCTTGGGGTAAAATATGAAAGATTTCCGCAAAGGGAAAGAGAAGTTAAAAGGAAATTTACAATTGTTAAGTTTTCGTTTTTTTCTAAATTTCTAAGTCCGTGACCTTGACCCCTGGCATAAATGGGGGTCGTAGGTTTGTTGCAGAATGATGTATGAGTGTCAGAGAAGGGGCGGGTAAAATATGAAAGATTTCCGCAAAGGGAAAGAGAAGTTAAAAGGAAATTTACAATTGTTAAGTTTTGTGACGGACGGAAACACAGAAACACGGAAACTCGGACGGACGGACGGACGGACGGACAAGCTGACTCCAGTATACACCCCCCACAACTTCGTTGCGGGGGGGTATAAATATGGATGATAATAAAGAAATAAGTCATTTGACCTTGACCTTGGGCATGTGGACCACATGGGCAGGCTATAGAATGAAAATATGGATGATGAATAAGAAGTATTGGATGTTGGAAGTAAATCGGAGTAAGTGTTGTGGAGATATAAGGTTTGTAAAAACATTAATACAAATTTGACATAAGGACCTTCGGCATGTGGACCACATGGGCAGGCTATGGAACGAAAATATGGATGATGAAAAGTATTGAAAGTTGGAAGTAAATTGGAGTCACAATTGTGAAGATATAAGATTTGTAAAACCTTTAACGCAGATTTTATAATAACGCAAACTTCTAAGTCATTTGACCTTGACCTAGGGCACAGGGGCTGCATGAGTGGGATACAGCATGGGACTGCAGAGATATAAGGTATTTAAAAACTTTAACACATATTTCGGACGGACGGACACCCGGACGTCATTGTGATCACGATATCTTGCTTTCCGCAAGCGGGCTCGACAAAAACATGTGTTGGCAGCACTTCAGAATCATTTCCAATGGAAATGATTCTGAAGTGCTGTCAAAGCATGTTGTAAAATATTCTAAAGTGTTGTCAAAGCATGTTTTTGATGATAAAAATGTAAAATAGAAAATAAACAACACACGACAAAAAATTAAGATAGCGGTGTAAGGGTTACAAATATTTACAAACGTATGCAATTTTCTAATGGATAATTTCAGATGAAGTGAAAGTTAAAGTTCTGTAAATAAAGTGGCACAACTGTAAAGTGGAGCTTTTAATAGTTCAGCAAATAAACCTGTTGATTTGTACTAGAGCAAATGACCAGGTGATCATGGATAACATTTTTGTGCCATTTTGTATTTTTTATTTTCAGACAGTCGTGTACATTGTATAAACACAAATTAACTTACACATGTAAACATATAAAAAACATACAATAAAACTATCATTGGCATGTACCTTGACATGTACAATGGTGTAGGCTAATTAGCCGAAATGACAGTATCCATGTGGATCAACATGCATAGATAAATAAATATAAATTGTATTTGAAAATATAAAGGTTATAAGAATTTTAGGAGTATTGTTGTTGAGGCTAAAGGGGAATATAGAACAAGGAGAGAGTGGTGAAAAGAAAGGATAGGGTTGAATCAAGCAACGTCATAATAAACAATAATCTAATTTTATACCATCTTACGTTCGTTTATGTGTAGTAACATTATTTTTTATTTATAGCTATTGATCTTTTTTTTTTAATAGCTTTGAAAATCAGAAACATTTGGTTCTATAGTTCTCAATATGCAATAATATATAAAATATTTTCCCACCTGAAATTACAAACACAAACTTCAATAAAACTTAACACAAATTATCCTGTAGAATAATAATATATAAATCTAGACGAGCCCATGTGTTAACCGACCGATATAAATCTTGCTATTAACCTTGCGGGAAACGAAAATTGCCGTCTGCTGTTGGTTTACATTTTGTATTTTTTTCTCATTAAAACATGGTTTGACAACACTTTAGAATCATTTCCACTGGAAATGATTCTAAAGTGTGGTCAAATCATGCTTTTGATGAGACAAAATGGAAAATATAAGATAAACAGCAGACGGCAATATTTAATTCAGCACTGTAAGGGTTAAGTAGTATAAATCAATTAGATAGACCTGCAAAAAGCAGGAACATCCATTTTAGATTTCACAATGTTTATGTTTACTCATAACGTCATGACGTCGTTACGTTGTTGCATGAGCAACCCTCTTGTTTTAACATTAATTTTGTTTCCCGTATTATTTATGCACTATGCCATCTTTTATAACGTTATGGCGTTGTGATGCTCATGCAAGGACGTCACGACGTCATGACGTTAGGAGTAAATATAAACATTGTTAAATCTAAAATGGATGCCATTTAGCGTTCAGTAGAAACTAATTCCTTGATAAAGGCCTTGTGCCGAAACGTCGGAAAAGTGGGTTCCTGGTTGTTGCAGACTTGTTGAACATATTGTATTATTGCGGAAATATAACATTTAGACAGAGTCAGTTGATACGGTGAAATGTCTCTAAAGATACGATGGAATGTCTCTAAAGATATGGTGGAATGTCTCTAAAGATACAGTGGAATGTCTCTAAAAAATATGGTGAAATGTCTCTAAAGATATGGTGGAATGTCTCTAAAGATACGGTGGAATGTCTCTAAAAATATGGTGGAATGTCTCAGGGTGTAGAGAGATGAATGCTGAAAGACAGGTATGTGTGTTTTACAATCATGAACATAAATTCTCGTTTGTGATAAATTACATTAAACATACAGACTTTGTTTCGTACGTTATCAATTATGTGCATGCTTGTGTAATATATACCGTAAAGATTCTAATAGACGCCCGGGCGTCTATTAGAATCACCACTGGCTTCGAAGTCCAGGGTGGGCGTTTAATAGAGGCAAGTGTTATTCAGCAAAGGGAAAATGATAAAAAAAAATATACGATGTTCTGCTATCTGAACAAAAACATAACTAAGGGACGTTACTCTCAAACGCCAGACTTTATTGTACTGTCTGTCAGTTTATAAACATTTGGGCCAAGACGTTTCAGCCCACTCTGGTCATTATGGTACAGTCGGTAGAAATGTTAAATTTAATGGTGATGTATATCAAGACAGCGTCAATCATTAATGCTGATCCGATTTACGCCTACGGCCGTTTCGTCAGCGTTTCGGATCTGTCGGGTTTGAGATGCTTTGAAAATGGCGTCTCCGTAACCGTGTAAATTCTGATCACCCTGTGTCCGTGCAAATAGCTACTGCTGATGAGGAATTTACTGTGACACCGGAAACAGTCGAATTTCTTTCCGCTTTTGAAAGTGAAAGTAGCAATTATGTTTTTTCCCCGATTTTAAAGGAAGTTGCTTTCGAAATAATGGAAAGAAAAATAATCTAATTGGACAATTAGCTCCGATTTTGTTTCAAGTCGGTACTGGGCGTTTATTAGAGGCACTAATTTCGTGAAAATCGGCCAAAAAATGTGTCATTTTCAACGTAAAAAGTGGGGGGTGGGCGTCTATTAGAGCATGGGCGTCTATTAGAATCTTTACGGTACCTGTACTACTAGTTGATCTTGTCAATATTTGTCAAGAAGTTTATTTCAAAACACTTGATTATTTTGCTTGACGTCAAGCAGCTTGATTGGCTGAGCTTGAGCTGTGCTACAGCTCAAGCTCAGCCAATCAAACTGCTTGATTGCGAGTTGTGATTGCAAATAGATGTTCATAAACGTTGACGTCTGGGCAAGAATAACGCAGGCGGCTGTGTAATGCCAAGAAAAAATACATTCACCCTGCGTGTCCAGTTTATAGCGGGTCAGTTTCATTGTACAAACCTGGCTATTAAGTGGTCGAAGTCGCGGAGACAAAGTTCCCTGGAATCCTGGGACAGATAGATCGTGTCAACATCCTGAAAGGCCAATACAACTAGAAATTATGTTGGTAAAACATGGACATGCCTCCATGGCATACTGGGGCCCGTTTCACTAAACTTCGCAAGACTAAAATGTTTGTAAGTGCAAAATTATGATAGTCTGTAAATTCCACATTAACAATGTTTTTTTGTAAACAATTATTGGATTTACATTTATTGAGCATAGGCTGCATATGCAGCCTATGCTCAATAAATGTAAATCCATCAATTGAAATTTCCAGACGATCATAAATTTGCACTTACGAACATTTTAGTCGTACGAAGTTTAGTGAAACGGACCACTGGACTCTAACTATGGATTGTGTGTAAAAAAGTGAAAATTTTAAATTTACACAAATTTCCAAGTCATTTGAGAAAGTCTAACAAACTTTTTGATATAAAAAATTGCTAAGTGTTTCAGTACCATTTTGAAGGTCACAAAGGTTAAATATTAAAGCAATCCTTCAAGAAATATTGAAGATATTACATAATGGACAAACTCTTACAAACTTTTCGACGTAACAAAATGGCTATTGTTTCAGCACCATTTCGAAGGTCACAAAGTCAAGGTCATGGCATTGGTGGTGCAAGTGTGTCATACATGTTCAGATGAATGAACTGTCCAAATATTAAAGCAATCCTTCAAGTATTATTGTTGATATTACATGTGGAGAAACTCTTACAAACTTTTTGACTTTTTGAGGGAAATGTACAAGGACGGATGAACGGACGGACATACAGAACCTCAAGAGCAATGCAATATGCCACCTTGCTATCACATAGGAGGCATAAACACCGTGTATTGACCGTCATCAAATGTGTTATATCTCTTGATTTGGTAATTTATCCCCTATTACTTGTATGCAGATTTTCAAAAAATATGATAATTTTCCTGAGAGAATTAACCCATACACATACTACTACCCATGTGAAGTTTGAAGTTAATCGGTGAAGCGGTTGCAGAAGTATAGTAAAATTATAAAAACTTTAAGGTAAAAATCAATAGGTTTCTACCTCTTGCCATAATAAACATTATACCAAATTTGGTTAAGACCTTCACTGCATGGACAATGAAAAAGAATGTGAAAACTAAAAATGGCCGTTTCAGGGAGAAAACTCATCAGATCTCTTAACTTGAGTTATTGACAAGCTGTGTGCAATGCATCCTTATCCTATGAGGACGATTCTCATGTGGTACCAAAAATGTTTTTAATTAAATATTATTGGAAGCAAAAAATCCTGAAATAAGTAGCGAGGAGTCATTCAGCTCCACACAGACTTTAAACAGATGGAATGTTTCATGAAGCTCAATAAATGCAATAGGCGGTGGCTTTATACCATAACCCATTTCAGTCTAAGGATACAATAATTTTTGCTGAAAAAATCTCATTAATTTGCTTATTTCTCCATAAAGGTATATGGTGTTGCCACTCATTTGAACCGTCTCATTGAGACAGTTCAAATGAGTGGTAACAACAAATACTTTGGAGATGAAATAAAGAAAATATGGATTTTTTCTCTATAAAGTTTCATACTACTATAATTGAAGCCTGTCTCTAATGGGTGATTGTCGATGTGTGTCTCACGCATGAAGGTCAAGGTAACCAAGGTCAAGGTCACCATGACTTTACTTGGTGGAGAGCCATTGATGTGAGGATGCTATTGATATTGAAGTTTAGTAATGATCCGACTAATGGATTGGGAGATATTCACCATTTCGAAGCATGTTCAAACTTGTTGACGCCGCCTATGAAGACAATGTCACCTACGTCGGCATTGTGACTGCTGTGTCTCACTTTCCACTATAAACATGAGCAAGACAACTAGAAAATTGTATATAAAACAAAATGCCACCACTGTTGAGCATTCATGAATACAACAACAATCATTGAGTGAGAAAAAAATATTTTCGAGTCGAAAAAGGGGCATAACTCGGATGGATTGGTGGGACAGCAAATTTACGCACTCCTGCTTTGGATGGTTGGGATGTATAGCGAGTATGAAGAGAATAGGCCAAAAACTGTAGAAGTAGTTAGCTGGACAAGGAAAAATATATATTCTAAATCGAAAAAGGGGCATAACTGTGGATGGATCGGTGGGACAGTGAAACTGTTTACGTTATGCACTACTGTACTTGATGGTTGGGATGAATACCAAGTATGAAGAGAATCGGTCAAAACCTGTAGAAGTAGTTCGCCGGACAAGGAAAAGTAAACAGGGCATACAGTCGTTTCTTTCAAAATGTTCCGGGTTTATACGTGTACAAAGTGTTGTGCGTTGCGTATCTGTGGAGTTTCCGTTAGTTGCGTTTCAAACCGTGTGTCGTCTATGTGTAATACGTTTTCGGCCATGTGTTGCGTTTCCCCACTCTTGCGCATGCGCGAAAGTCGAACATACCGTGTTCAACGCATTGAGTTTCAAAAGCGTGTAATCCGTGTACAACGGTTGTAAACGTATACAACGGTTGTAAACGTATACAACGCTAAGGTAAACTGTTTAAACGATTTAACCGCATTTCTTTCTTTGACGAACGGTTACATGCTTCTACATGTACACAGCACCGTACAGATGAAACCGTGTTATACGTATAACACGTTTCCACGGGTTTTAACGCATTACACGTTTTGGTATGCCAACCGTGTATCGCGTAGAATTTGCATGCTCAGATCGTTCTTCGTGTGTGTACATATACTTCTAGACTGCAGGGATTCTAAAAATTTTAGTTTTCCGGTTCTGGACCGATTTTTGAACTCTCAGACCTCTCAAAAATTGCCAGTCGGCTGCTATTTCGCTATAAACCTTGTAAATTTACCGGTTTTGACCACCAAGTAATTTATGACACATATCCGCGGGCCATATCCGTGTTAAACCAGTGTGCAGCTCGCTGTGTATTCAGTTTCTCCAAATATAGATTTTTCTTAACACACGCGTGGGACAGGTTTATAGCGGATTAGTGACTGAAATAGACTGGCTTCAGCGTAAAGATACGATAGTTCCTAGACTCGCCATTTCTGATGATGTTAAAATAAAATATAGAAACCATGCACTGTGTTTATCCGTGTTCGTAATATTTAACCCCAAGTAACTGACACGGACTATCGGCCCGGGCTATTCCATATTAAGTTAGGAACTGTTACATTACGCTGTATTAGGGGTCATTTTTGTGTATATATAAAATGTACATGTACGTAGGAATGCCGCAGATCCTGATGAGCCGGCTCACGTGATCTACAATTCGCAAACATTTTGATAAACGACACGGTATATATGTCGTGTTAAAAGCGTGACTCATTAGGCATCAGGGATTAGGGATCAATTGAAGTGCTAAATCACACCGCCAATGTACTTTAAACTCGATTTGAGGGTATGTATTCGCGATATTTTAAAAGGGACGAAACAAGGACGCCTCGAATCGATCGGGGCCGAACAGGTATTCGCATTAAAACGTGTAACCGTTGTACACGTTTCAACGCTTTCATATAGCTACACGCTTCCAGGTAAAGCGTTGTACACGTTTCAACTGTTTCACCTCGCTACATATGTATACGCCAAAGCGTGTTATACGCCTTGAAGCTAAACGTATTACACGCTTTAAAACTAAACGGTTTGACAATGTGTATTACACGTGTACGAACCGTATTATACGTTTAAACAACGTATACAACGCTACAGCAAACCGTTGCGTTCGCATTGCGTTCGAGTTGAGTTTGCAAGTGTTGTCTACGTTGGAACAAAAACGGAGACTGCACTGTAACTGCGGATGGATCGGTGGGACAGTGAAAAAATGTTATGTTACACATTCTTGCACTTGATGGTTGGGAAGTATACCGAGTATGAAGAGAATGAAGTATGAAGAACAAGAGTGCCGCAAGTCACAAAATACGCCCGTCGAATATGGGCCAGACAGCGAAGATGTAGAAATGTGAAGCTGTCACCAAGGCAAGGAACATTAATGAGAATTTGAAAGTCTATAGCATTATTTCTTCATCTCGTTGTGCTAAACATGTATACTAATTTAGGCAGAGATAGAAAAGTAGAGTGTAAGTAGAAATGATAGGGAATTGGATACAATAATGTAGAAAAAATGGCTAAGTTAAAAAGGTGATATTTTTGTTAAAAAATATGTTTTCGGCATAAAAACACCAAGGTGCACATCTTCAATATGTGTAGAAGATGTGTACAGTCGAACCTGTGTTAACGACCACCTGTGAATAGCGACCACCTGTCCACAACAGCCAGTTAAAACCCCCCCCGTCAAATTTGTTCTTTAAAAGACCTTGGAATAACAACCACCTCCGAACAACGACCTGCGACCAGCGATTTTCGTTCCCACGCGGCATTTTTTACTGCAAACAGTGACCATTAGCGACCATTAGCGACCATTAGCGACCAAGTCATGTTTTGTCGGCAAAAAAAAATAACATCGCAATCGCCGATTTTCCTTTCATCACAAAACTCAGCGACATTTTTCAATGAAAAATATTGCATAACTCCATTAACGGTAATTCCCGATATGTATTCCGTGTCGTGTATTCCAATAGGCATAATGCAATTCTGCGCAAGTCATAAAATTCGATCATTAGCAAGCAAACTGTGTTTACACGATGCTGATTCGTCTACAGTGACAAGACTAAGACTTCAAACACACGGCGCGTGTCAAGTGTAAATTTTACACATCGGGGCACAAGGCCATATCAAAGATCAATACACGCGGTTGCTGACATCAGTCACGTAGTCCACACTAGACTGGTACCCTGTCTGATGCGCAGCATATATAGCGTTATTCCTAGCGACCAGGAACCAGTCTAAAGTGACACGACAAACGTGTTTATATGAATTGGGTCTCGATCTCAGACAAATCGCGGCTTATTGCATTAGCGACCAGACCAGGCAGTGGATTCGCGTAGTCTGCCCGTGGTTTACATGGTTTACAATGCTCGCGAATCTCTAATTAAAAACATCAGTAATTACGTCAGCGGACATTGCCAATTCGTCATAGGCTGCTTAAATATTCGGGCTTGACCAGGATAGTATACAGTACATTGGACAGAAAGCAAATAAGCCTGGTGTTCTCTCCTGATTTGGACACCTAGCTCGTGTGGGTTACTGGACTTGACGCATTCAATGAAATATTTTTTGTTACAAAAACACTCGCGGTTTTCACAGGCCGCGCCACATAGGCTATCGTTTAATACAGACTATATGACCGTTATTAATTCAACTGGTGGTGTGAAATACTAATGGTCATGCTAAATTAAACCACTTACATGTAATTACGACAAGCTATTAAATGGTGCACCAAAGCGGGCCGCGAGATATACTTATTGTGAAGATAATTACTCCCCTTTGTATATAATTTCCAAAGCGAGGCTGGGTTCAGAACACTAACAACAAGATGACAAAACAAAATAAATTGACTATTTTAGCCATTTTCGTGCAATTTTTAATTGATGAAAAGCATGCATATATATTACAATAGAATGCTAAAAACATGGCCGACTTTGTTGTGAAACTGGGTAAATGTTCGACCCTTGGAACAACGACCACCTGTCAACAATGACCACTTTGGCCACTTCCCTCTGCCGGTCGTTGTTCACAGGTTCGACTGTATATAGTTTCAGAACGATCGACTGAATGGTTTCGGAGGAGTTGTGCACACAAACTCTGTACCCTATATAGAATTGATAAGAAAAATGCAGAAAAAAGTTAAAAAGGTGATATTTTTGTTAAAAAATATTTTTTCGGCATAAAAAAACCAAGGTGCACATCTTCAATATGTGTAGAAGACGTGTGTATAGTTTCAGAACGATCGACTGAACAGTTTCGGAGGAGTTGTGTACATAAACTTGTATAAAAACTGTAGAAGTAGTTAGCCGGACAAGGAGTCGAAGAAGGGGCATAACTGCGGATGGATTGGTGGGACAGCGCAAATGTGTAGGTTATGCATTTCTGCATTGGATGGTTGGGATGTATGCCGAGTATGAATAGAATCGACCAAAAATTGTCGAATTAGTTCGGCGGACAAGGAAAATAATAATTTCAGAGTCGAAAAACGGGCATAACTGCAGATGGATTCGTGGGACAGTGACTATGTTTATGATACGCATGCCTGCACTTGATGGTTGAGATGTATACCGAGTATAAAGAGAATCGGCCAAAAACTGTAACTCCGGACAAGGAAACTTGTCTACTAACAGACGGACAGACGGACGCACGTACACTAACTGGAGAAACAAACTTTTTGAATTTTTGACGTAAATGTACACAGACAGACATACGGACTGACGGATGTACAGAACCTAAAGAGCAACACAATATGCCCCCCTTGCTATCACATAGCGGGCATAAAAACTGAAAAATCGGTTCAATGGACGAAGGGGGCAAACTCCCTCATGGAGTCAGACCCCTTCTTTCACTGACCCTTCTTACTTCAATTACATACCCATGCCACCTCGTCCCTGTATGTGAGCCCATGGTAATCACACATACAGCCATACATGAGGGTGAATCCCCCACAGGGCCCCGTCTCACGTGTCTCCAACTGTCGCATCATGTCGTACATCATTCGCAGTCGCTCCGACGGCTGAACCTCGATCTTCTTGATAAGACGCCTGAAACGGGACATTGTCCGACTACACGGCATGTGCTTATACAAGGTGATCGCTGGCGAGTCTCTCACCCGCGAAGGTCACAGTCACCAAGGTGACGGTCAATGTCACCCGAATGACACTGGGTGTATAGACTGGGGATTCCTCATTTTGCTGATAGAAAAATCTGATTAGTTTTTGTCGCGCCGCTTTTCCCGTCGTCATCGTCATTATCGTCTATGTCGTCCGAAATGTCAAAAAATTTGTACAAGCTTCGTCATCATGGTATAACTTTAATATTAATTGATGGATTTCTTCAATATTTGGACACTTGATACATGTGAGCATTTGGAACAAACTCATGCTGTCACAGGGCTCAACACTAAGGCACGTCCGACCGACCGAGTCTAGTAAAAATTTGGTCCGGTCGTGTCAATTTTCCCGGAATACCATTGTCGGTAGCCCGACTGGTCGAAAATAGTTTATTTACAACTCCAGGCGGACTTGTTATTATGATATTTGTAGTAGGCCTCGATCTGTATTTCGTACCCAAACCAAAACGTACCCATTTTAAACAGTGGGATCAATGCTACCATCGAATATGATAATTTAATGAGGGAATTTAAAATTCTGTGTGCACTGATGTACGTCTCTAGTTCGTTCAGTTTTTTGGCTGCACAGTTTAAATATATTATCAACAATGCAAACCTCAATACCGCACGGCATTATGATATTCTGATGTAATTTTGACCGGATGGTGCTTCATTCACCAAATAGCAATTGTTGATTGGAAGCTGGCAGAAATATACGCAAACAGTGAGTACCGTACGTATTGATCATAAAATTATCTTGAAAACATAAGTGAATTCTCATTGCGCCGATCATGTAATCGGCCTGTGACTCGACCAATCACACACTTTGGATCAAATGTGTCAAACAACTTGTCAAAAAATCATTTGTATTGGCTGAGGCATGCTGCTGAGCACATGATTTTACTAACATCCACATCGCTAACAAATCTTGTGCCCTGATATGAGTATAGTGAAAATGAGTTCAACTGATATGGAACATTCTAAGTCACTTAAAGTTCTTGTTTTGTTGGGCTGCGAGGCAGAATCAGTGGACATTAGAATTTTCCATTTAATGAATCATTATTTAATCGTCACCAATTGAAAAAAAAACATGAAATGTTCAAACCGGAAGTGCCTGCTGCCGACGTTTTTTGGCTTGTTTTCAGTAATGATGTGAATATTAGCTGCATTCCAGACACTTCCATTATTAATTTGTGTAGCTATAAGTTTATTATTACTCTTTCAGAAGTAAACAACTGGTTTCTTGAACGTTAAACCTTCCAATGATACAACTATTAAATTACATTGTTGCATAACCAGTAGTCGACATAACCAGTAGTTAGACCCACTCGTTACAGTCAAACATATACCTGTATCATCACGATCACTATGTTAGCCGATTTGAAAATTACTTAGCACTGTGTTTCGTGAAACTGTGATGGTTTGTTCAATTAATTATATTTGCTCTTGTCATTTACAATGGCCTATACCTTTTTCAAATGTCCCCAACTTTGTGTATGAGGTGGGTCAACTGGCCCCACTTTAAAAATTCCTGGAATGCACACTGAATAGGTTTCAAAACTGTCCGCTTCAATATTTCTTAATTGATTACCATTGACATACGCTTTATATGCATGTAATACCAAACAATCAGTACAATCGATTCATAATTCCTACAAGTACAATGGAACGTTAGTTGATAATAACTACCGTATTTAGCCGTGTATTGCGCGCATTTTTTCAGCCCCATTTTTAATCCAGAAGTCACCCTGCGCGTTATAAGTAGGAACATAAATTTCAAACATTTTTTCCAACTGATTTCTGCCAGTTTTACGCAAACAAAACAAGCCCGGAAACGGAAATATAAATTTTTGACAGGTGTCCGCTATGACGTTGAAATACACATAGTGTGAAACAAGACAATATAAAGTCTAATTTATGGCATAAAGCTGACCTTTGGCGATCTTTTTCTCTTCGAGAGAGCCTAACAGCACTCATTCAGCATTGTGGATGTGAACTCGGAATGCAATTTTCTTATACTCGTGACGGAATTTCCGCCGATTTTTTATTTATTTTTTGTTGCACACTATAGACGCGAACAATTTTTTCCCTGATTTTTTCCCTCAAAATATAGATGCGTGTTGTACAACAGTGCGCGCAATACACAGCTAAATACGGCATACATGTATAATTTAATAAAAACTTTGATAAATTAATGCAAGCTTCCCTTGGTCAGGGCTAGTACAAATTAGGTCAGGGCTCGTAGTTTCTAAAAGTACTAGCCCGACTGGTCTAGTGAAAAAAAGTTAACGTTGAGCCCTGTGCCATTACATTCACATGTTACATTCATGACATTCACCTTTTTACCTTCACATGTCTGCGGAAACACTTAGCCATTTGTTGCATCAAAAAGTTTGTACACACTTCTTCATCATCGAATAACATTAATATTTCTTTACAGTGGTACATCAATACTCACTCGAGAGGGAATGCCGGGAAGACGGTTTTCAGGGCGGTGCCGATGTGCGTGATCATGTGATTCACCTCCTCCGTGTTCGAGTCCAGGGTGGCGAACGTGTAGACCTTGTTCTCCAGACTCAACACCAGCTGCAATACAATGGAACGGTGTTTAAAGGTACATGCCCATTCAGTAGGCACAAAATGTTCTTTATAGGAATTAATTAAGTGTATAATCATGATAATTGTGTCATTATTCCACCAGTTCTAAAAATTACAAGTGCCCACTATACAGATGATTTAGTAACATTTATTTTACTGATAGTGACTCACAGTGGTATCAGGCTATTTTCATATGCAAATGAGACACAATAGTTTTTAATTATTTATACTAATTAATTGCAACACCTGAAAAAATAATATTTTTGACAGTATATAAAGTATGATTACAAATTAAATACAGAGAATAAATAGCAATGCACGTTAACATTGTAAGGAAACACTGTTATCGCCCCTGATATCAGTGTGGAAACTTACGTCCTATATAAAATGTATAATAATGCCAATCAATAAGTGGGGTAATGGTGAAGGAATGGTTATTTTTGCCAGTAAATGTCTCAGATGATGTCTCTGATATAAAGAACAGTTTGTGCCTACTCAGTGGGCATGTATCTTTAACCCTTAAAAGGCGGAAAGGAAACAAATATTGTCATCTGCCATGTATAACCAAGCATGCAAAGAGTTCAAAATTAAAAAAAAATATCAGATGACATATTTAATTCAGCATTGTAAGGGATAAGGCTACCGTATATTTGAGTATCCTGTTAAAGCTTAACCCTTTCACCCCTAAGTAACTGAAACGAATGTTGATATGTTAATTTTGCAACCAATCCAATTGCCACAAAATGATTTTTTCAGACTAGTCCATTTATGAAAAGGGGTTGTTTTTGTCCTAAAAATGACTTGCAAGAAGTGCAGATCCTGATGAAACGGCTCGTTTTGCCAGTACCACTATATAGGCCTATAATTCCAGCACAAAAGTATTTACACAATTCCCTAACATTTGATTGGTCCGTAGCAAGTCTCTGTCCAAAATGTATATCCCAGTAAACTCCCATGCCGAACTACTTTCCGTAACAGATGATTTAGTAACATTTATTTTACTGATAGTGACTCACAGTGGTATCAGGCTATTTTCATATGCAAATGAGACACAATAGTTTTTAATTATTTATACTAATTAATTGCAACACCTGAAAAAATAATATTTTTGACAGTATATAAAGTATGATTACAAATTAAATACAGAGAATAAATAGCAATGCATGTTAACATTGTAAGGAAACACTGTTATCGCACTGTTATTGCAGTTAAAATAATTCTTAAGAAAACTGAAAATAAACACATTTTCTTTATGAATTTATTTCAAATGCTGGAATTATAAGGAATGAATGGCCTTTTTGTTGAATTTATCGGGGTCGCGGGAATACTGGACGAGGTCTTCCGGCCTTCGTCCAGTATTCCCGCGACTTTTCCAAGTTTATACCCCGATAAATTCAACAAAAAGCCCATTCATTCCTATAGTGGTGGTGAAAGGGTTAAATAGCGGGAACCAAAAATTGTTGTCTTGTTCATTTTAACTTATTTTTAACAAGTTACATATTTTGGCAGCACATGAGAATTGTCTCCATTGTGCTGAAATAGAAGTTATAACTTAGTTCTCTGATGCTAAAATGTTTTGTAAAGAGACCAAGTATTTGACCTTGACCTTGGGATCAGTGGGGATTGGACGGTCGTGGATTTGGCGCAGCATGATAGTAGAGCCTTACAGGAATTCATGTGTGAAATATAAGGCATTTTAGATGAAGGAAATAGGAGTTATAACATATTTCTCTGATGTTAAGTTTTGTAAAGAGACCTTGAATATTTACAGACAAAGATATATTCCGCCCTGAAATTGGAATAACCTGATCTGGTGCCACTGGTCCTCACCACACCAGGGTACTGCACATTGTAGGAGCAATTCACAGCAATGGTCGTGTGCAATGGTCTCCACTGTTCGTCATTGAGATTCAAATTATTATCAGGCCGTATCATAATTGAGTGCAACAGCTGATCAGGGGAGGGGGGTATATTGGTGAAAAACACCTCCATAAGCCCAATTTTCACAGCACAACACAATATACACGTGTCTATGAATGGTCTAAATGGTCATGGTTCATTTACGGGCCCAAACAGGGATTCCGCTGGGGAAAATAAAAAAATCGCCACTTCAAACCAAAAAAATATATATATGAAGTGGCGATTTTTTTCTCTAAAATTGTAATTTTTTATCGCCAATTGTTTATTTTTATCGCCCATTGCGAAAGTGGTGATCGCCAGCGGAATCCCTGCCCAAATGTCTTACCTGGTTTGGTGCCTTGCTCTCGATGGCCTGGATATCTAGGTAGTGGAAGCTTGTGTCCAGCTACAACAGACGAATACTGACCCTTTACATGCTGAGACTACAACATTTTCGTTGCCAACGTAAAATTGTAAATATTAGTAAAATTTCTTGGAAGTATACGATGTGACCACCATTTGAACCATCTCATCGAGATGGTTCAAATGGTGGTCACAGCGAATACTGAGGCCTCAACAAATCCACTCGCCGGTTCGTATTAAGAGAGTGAATTTCGATCTGGACATCCGGTAATTTAAGACAGTGCGGCATAAACATTAACCCTTAGACCGCTACACACAACAATTGTCGTTTGCTGTTGCTTTTATATCTTGCCTTATTTCTCAATAAAACCATTGTTTGACAGCACTTTAGAATCATTTCCAATGGAAATGACTCAAAAGTGCTGGCAAAGCATGTTTTTTATGATAAAAATGGAAAATAGAAAATAAACAGCAGACGACAAAAAAATAAGATAGCGGTCTAAGGGTTAAACCATATCGGATCGTGCGAGTTCAAATCCAATCTGAACTAGAAAAAGTCGATGGCGCGCCATCGCAATATACCCACTTTCCCCAAATGCTAAGTCCGAAAGGGGGAGGTAATCCATGATGGAGGGTCGGATAAAAAATCCGAATTCACTTTACGCATCAGCACATCAAAACGAAGCTACGAGCCAAATATCAGACGCGTAGGTATTAAGGTGAAAAAGTTTTTCGACCTACGAGGAAAAATAGTGAAATTCTAAGTCCGAAAGGGGGAGATAATCCATGATGGAAGGTCCGATCAAAAATCGGAATTCACTTTGCACATCATAACGAAGCTACATATCAAATATCAGAAATGTAGGTATTAAGGTGAGAAAGTTTTTCGACTTACAATGAAAAATAGGGAAATTCTGAGTCCGAAAGGGGGAGATAATCCATGATGGAGGGTCGGATCAAAAATCCGAATTCACTTTGCGCATCTGCACATGATAACGAAGCTACATACCAAATATCAGGCGCGTAGGTATGAAGGTGAAAAAGTTTTTCGAGTTACAAGAAACGTGACGGACGTACGGACGGACGTACGGACGGACGGACACCCGTGACGAAAACAATATACCCGTTTTTTTTTACAAAAAAGTGGGTATAACAAATGCAAAATTAAGAATTTGTTGAGACCCGATACTTTATATGTGATATGAGAACATTTGGGGAATGAAAATACTGAAGTTTTTATATTATTATAACGTATCCAGCTAAGTCGATAATATTCACACTGATCTGGGGCTACACTGGTCACACATACTGTAAGGTTCCTTTTCTCAATTGTAGACCCAAATGTGACTGTGACTGGAGAAATGGTACATATGGGTTTTGCGACCAGTGTAGATCCAGACCAGCCTGTACACTGTACGCCATTACATCAGTGAAACACCCGTTATGCTTCTAACAAGCAATATAGATCGCTATCAGGCTACAGGTGTGTGATATTTGATCAGGCGCTGCACTGGTCACAAATCCCATCAGCCCCAATTTTCCAGTCACAGCCACATACCGTAAATATTCCAATACCCACACCCACCCCCCATTTTTAATGTTGAAAATTACCAATTTTTTGGTGGATTTTCACGAAATTAGTGCCTCTAATAAACGCCCAGTGCTAACTTGAAACAAAATCGGAGCTAATTTTCCAACTAGATTTATTTATATCCAGTATTTCGAAGGCAACTTCCTAGAAAATCGGGTAAAAAAAATAAAAAATTTACGTTCGGAGTAGCTATTTGCACGGACACAGGACGATCAGAATTTACACGGTTACGGAGATGCCAATTTCAAAGAATCTGAAACCCATCTCATTCAATATAGGTCAAATTGACATCATGTTGCATTGTTGGCCGATATTTCCGAGGAGATGAGCAAAAATAACTAGATTGGTCAGTAAGCGAGGCTTACGGAATACCCCCCGCGTGGGCCCAGGTACCCCTAAATATGCAAAAAAAAAATCCAAGTGTGTGTGCTTGTGACCTTGAAATTGACATCATGTTGCATTGTTGGCCGATATTTCCGAGGAGATGAGCAAAAATAACTAGATTGGTCAGTAAGCGAGGCTTACGGAATACCCCCCGCGTGGGCCCAGGTACCCCTAAATATGCAAAAAAAAAATCCAAGTGTGTGTGCTTGTGACCTTGACTCTGGGCTTAGCGGGGGTGGCACAAACGTGAATTTGTAACAGGGTGGTAGAGGTCCATTGGAGCAATGCGTGTGTGAAATGTGAAGCAGATCCGAGCAAGGAAATAGAAGTTATAACCAATTTCTTTGATGTTAAGTTTTGTAAAGAGACTAAGTATGCGAACTTGACCTCGAGATCAGCGGGAATTTGTCACAGCATGATAGTAGAGCCTTAGAGGAATGCATGCATGAAATATGAAGTATTTTCGATGAAAGAAATAGAAGTTATAACATATTTCTCTGATGTTAAGTTTTGTAAAGAGACTAAGTATGTCACCTTGACCTTGGGATCAGCGGGGGTTGGACAGTCGTAGATTTGTCACAGCATGATAGTACAACCTTAGAAGAAAGCATGTGTGAAATATTAAGCATTTTAGATGAAGGAAATAGAAGTTATAACAATCTTTCTCTGATGTTAAGTTTAGTGACGGACGCACGCATGGATGCACGGACGCACGGACAACCTGACTCCAGTATACCTCCCCAAAACTTGTTGCGGGGGGTATAAATATGGCTTGTTCTGGACGTGGCCGTGGGCCAAAAATAATCGCAATGATACAGACTGAAACGTCCACTGGCCGAAACGTCCATGGTACGAAGCAGTCCGAAACATACGAAGGCGTAAATCTGATCCTCATTAATGATTGACGCTGTCTTGATATCTCATTACCAGTATGTTAACATTTTTACCGACTGTACCATAATGACTAAATGTGGGCCCCGAAACGTCTTGGTCCAAACTGTCCATAAACTGACAGACAGTACAATCAAATCCGGCAGACGTTTGAGAGTAACGTCCTTCGTTATGTTTTTGTTTTGTTCAGATACTAGAAAACCATATATTTTTTTATCATTTTCCCTTTGCTGAAAAACACTTGCCTCTATTAAACGCCCACCCAGGACTTCAGAGCCAGTGGTCATTCTAATAGATGCCCGGGCGTCTATTACAATCTTTACGGTATATAGAACAGTGACAATCATCAGGAGATAACAATAGCCCAGTCAGAGATTGTATTCAGTGAATAATACCTTATAATACCTTCCTTGTAACCTGTAGCTGTGACTGGAGAAATGGGGCTTATGGGATTTGTGACCAGTATAGCTCCTGATCAAATAAAACACTCCTGTAGCTGGGTACTGGTCTATATAATATTGCTGGTTAGAAGCAAGACGGGTGTTTCATTGATGACATGGCAAACAGTGCAGATCCTAGTAAGTAAGTAAGTAAGTAAATTCTTTATTTAAAGAGGGTAACCAAGTTGGCGTGCACCAATCTTCCCTAGGGCCCTCTCAAACACAAAAACATATTTACAGTGAACAGGTTATGGCATGTATAAAACAAATGATGCAACCCAACTGCCACCAGCTACATGTAGCTGGCAAACGTTGGGTTGCTTGCAATACGCAATTTTAACATGATAATCTATGACAAAACCGCGCTTATTGTCTCAGACACGAGCAGATTGCAGATGCTGACCGACCCGAAACTCATGATCAAATGCTAATATACCTACAGAGTCCGTTCGGTGTAGACATTAGTGATTAAATGTTAGTGACTGGATAACGAACAATAATGACCCAGATCAGACTGTGCTTATGCGAACGACGGTCAGGGTCAACATCAATTCGTCGAGACAATAAGACCGTTTTTGCCATATCAAATTGTAATATCCCTAAATACTGGGAGACTGGTCTGTTGACACAGCTATAAACCGGGAACTGTCTGAACAAAGGATATCACAATATAATTAGTCTATTATTTCGGTAACTCGTCATATAATAACCATACACATTGGGATATCATTTCTTTCCGGCAATCTCCATATTTCATTGAGATTTCCCAATACAAACGACATCACAATAAATAGGGTTATTACGGCTGTTTTGCATGTAATTTATGGACTGTATTTTTATGATACTGGTGGTGGTGGTGGGTCCATTTAATGACATCTACTGACATTTCATTCATGACGAACATCGAGCTGTGAATACATTTATGCTGCTCACATTTCGAATGTTTAATGGAATGCTGTTCCATATAATTGCACCAGAGTAAGACAGACTACCTTTAAATAATTCTGTTTTAGGTCTAGGAACATGCAGGGCCTCGTTTGTCACAGATCGTAGTGTTATGTTACATGTAGTGTTCTCAAGTCGTGTGGATTGCATAATAAACCTTTCACTTAAATATGCGGGAACTAATCCATTGAGGGTTTTGTACATTATTTTAGCTTTCTGCAAAAATATAGTTTCATCAAAACTTAAAATTTTTAGTCTTGTCATTGCTGTAACTAAATCGGAATACTCGGTACCAAGAATAATTTTGCATGCACGCCTTTGCAATTTTATAATTTTTGCTCGATTTTAATTTAATGAATTAGATCAGATAATACAACAGTAGTCGAAATGAGGCTGTATATAAGCTTTGCAAAAGAGCAATCTATGCTCTACAGAGAGGAAATAGCTAATTTTTGATAGCAACCAAAGATAAGAAGATACTTTTTTAGAAACAAAGTCAAAATGGTCATTCCAAAGCAGATTTTCATTAATTTTTAGTCCAAGGATTTTATCGCCAGTAGTGACTTCCAAATTTATATTATTATTGTCAAGTGAATTTCATTTTTATCCAGTATTATTCTTCTCTGCCTGTTTGAAATAAGCATCACTTTTGTTTTATTTCAAATGCTGGAATTATAAGGAATGAATGGCCTTTTGTGGAATTTATCGGGGATATAAACTTGGAAAAGTCGCGGGAATACTGGACGAGGCCTTCCGGCCTTCGTCCAGTATTCCCGCGACTTTTCCAAGTTTATACCCCGATAAATTCCACAAAAAGGCCATTCATTCCTATAATATGTCAAGTGAATTTCATTTTTATCCAGTAGTGTTTTTCTCTGCCTGGTTGAAGTAAGCATTACTTTTGTTTTGCTAGTATTTAAAAGCATACCATTTGTTTCGCACCTCAGTTTCAGTTGATTTAATGCTGTTTGCAAATTAGATTCTACCTCATTAATGTTACTCTGGATATCATAAATGGTTGTGTCATCAGCATATACATCGGTTCATGTAGCAGACTCGGACAGCATAGCAGGCAAATCATTAATAAATAATAGAAATAATGTCAGATCTAGTATAGACCCCTGGGGCACGCCGCATGTAATAAACATATCTTCTGAGTTTGCACCATTAACTGAAGTTACCTGTTTTCTTTGCTTCAAGTATGAATTAAACCACATTAATGTTTGATCACTAAATCGGTAGCAGTGAAGCTTTTGCAAGAGGATATCATGATCTACCATATCGAATGCCTTTCGAAAATCAACCATTACACACCCAGCTAATTTTCCGTCATTTATTTGCATTTTAGGCATTTTTCTATCATTAGTATTAGAGCCGATTCTGTTGAGTGGTTGCGCCGAAAACCACTTTGCGATTTAGGTAATAAATTGTAGTTATTTAAAAAATCTGTCATATGTGTATTTACAAATTTTTCAATTAATTTGGATAATGTGGGTAATATTGAGATTGGCCGATAGTTATTTACTTCGTCCTTTGCGCCGCTTTTGTATAACGGAGTTACTTTTGCATTTTTCCATACATCCGGGAAAGTACCAGTAGCTATACATTTGTTAATGATAATGCTTACGCTTTTAGCTATCACATTTGCAGAAACCTTCAAAAGTCGCGGTCCTATATTGTCTAGACCTGTAGCTTTAGAAACATCAAGATGAGACAAAAAAATTCGAACATAATGTTCACTTACTTCCGGAATTTCGAAAACAATGTCATTTGGTATTTTGGAATTTACGGAATTGCGCAGCCCTTCAAATGTTGATGGCTGAATCGGACCCTTGATTTTCGAGGCAACATTAACAAAATAGTTATTAAATAAATTTGCCATATCATCAATATTTGAAATTAATTAATTTTCGTCATTTTTAACACTCAGTATTCCACCGCTCTCGCGCAAATTCTGTGATGCACCATATTCCTTAAATATTTTCCAAATTGTCCTCGGTTTATCTTTACCAGTTTCTATTTTTACGAGTATAATTTTCTTTTTTAGATTTTTCGATCATAGATGATACTTTGTTTCGCAAATATTTATATGCATCATAATTTCCGTTTAATTTGCATTTATCTCTGTCTTTCATACAGTCTAAAATTTCACTTGACAACCAGTGAGGTTGAATTTTCTTTTTGACCCGGTGAGTTTTTAGTGGTGCATGTCTATTCACAATTTCAAAAAATAAGTTTGTCCAAACTTCTAGCATGGGATCAATGTTGTTTGATAGTAAAATAGTTTCCCATGGAACACGTGATAGCTCATTCATAAAATCTAGTTCATTAAATGTTTTAAATGAGCGATATGTTATTGATTGGTGTGAATTCTTCTGATCGCAACTTGATAATGGTCACTAATATGTAAGTGTTTCACATGTACTTGAGATATATTTGTCTCATAATTGGTATAAATGTGGTCAATAATGTCGCTGTGTTTCCCGTGACTCGCGTAGGTTCTTTTATCAGTTGACTTATGCCCAGTGATGTGATTAAATTTGACCACTCAATGTTTACTTTATCATTTATTAGATTCTTATTTAAATCTCCTAAAATAATAAATTCTTTACCCGTGTTAAGTACTTGATCAATGAATTTTTCGAATCTATCATTCCATTCAATTTTTGAGTCTGGTGATCTATAAATAGATCCGACTAAGAATGATTTTCCCATATTCGGGGTTATCTCAAGCCAAACGCATGATATACCATGCGATTCCAAGTCTTCCCAACGCTTTGCATTAATACCCGTTTTCACATATACTATTATACCACCACCGCCATTTGAAACATTACCGTATCTTTACGAAATGGTATTTGATAACCGTCTATTTTAAAAGTATCCGATAATTTATGGTATTTTAGCTTAGTTTCGCTCATGCCGAAAATGTGTAGGGTTTTATTTGCATCGGATGTGAGCATGCATTTAATTTCCTCAAAATTTGTTAAATTCGGTCCACATATTCCTTGTAAATTTAAATGTCCTATATTCAATCCTTTGTTTACTAGATTAAAATTTAATGAATCAGATTGAGATTGGTTATGATAATTTTCCATGACATTAACATTATCGGATACGTTATTTACAATGTCGACATTATTATTATTTGATAGTGTATCTGTTGAGACGTACGCCCTATGTCCATGATTCATGATAGTTCTATCATCCTGATCAGACTGTGGATGTAATCAGGACATACACTGGTTGCAAATCCAATAAGCCCTATTTCTCCAGTCACAACCATATATATAACAGATAAGAAGGCAACTTCTCATGCTTCCCTTTGCCTATATACCACCTGCATTAATCTTGACCAGATTACCTAAGTTTCTGAATACCTACATGTATTTGCAATGTCAATACAAAACAAGAAATGAAGCAAAGCCACGAAGGCCAGGTTTTTTCCAAGCATAGACACTTGGATAACATAATTATACCCACTTTTTGTAGACTAGATGGCCGAGGCCTGCATGTCGCGCCTTGGGGCGAGGCATGGACACTAAAAAAAGAGATATAGTAGATGGAAAAAGTTTAACCAAAAAACTTTAACCGGACACACGGACGGACGTTCTTACAGTACTATACTTATGTGGCTTATCACATGTTAAATATTAGCCACATAAAACGATTTTTAGCCACATAGGATTTTTAGGTGGCTAATTGTAACCAACCCTATCCTTTCCAAGTCCATAACCCTGTGGGGCTAGCCACATAAGTACCCTAATGTGTGCCCGGACGGACGGGACGGACGGACGGACGGACGTTCTTACAAATGGATACTTATGTGGCTTATCACATGTTAAATATTAGCCACATAAAACGATTTTTAGCCACATAAAAGGATTTTTTAGGTGGCTAATTGTAACCAACCCTATCCTTTACCAAGTCCATAACCCTGTGGGGCTAGCCACATAAGTACCCTAACGTGTGCCCGGACGGACAGACGGACGGACGGACATTCTTACAAATGGATACTTATGTGGCTTATCACATGTTAAATATTAGCCACATAAAACCCGGACGGACGGATGGACGGATGTATGCCAAAATGCCGACTATATCGCGCTTCCCGCAAGCGGGCGCGACAATGATGATAAACCCCCATGTGAAGTATCAAGGTAATGGGTGAAACAGTTGCAGAGATATAGTACACAAACAAGAGCTCCGCGGAGCAAAATGTCCCGCCTGGCGCAGTTTGATAGTATAAATGTATATGGAGCTTGTAATAACCTTGGGGTCAGTGAGCAACATGGGCTTTCTGTAGAATGATGCGGGATGTTGTTACAAATGCATGTATGGAATATTTAAGCATAAACTGAGAGTTAATTTGTAAGTCAGTGACCTTGACCTTTGGGGTTAGCGGGCACCATGGGCTTTCTGTAGAATGATGCGGGATGTTGTTACAAATGCATATATGGAATATTAAAGCATAAACTGAGCGTTGACTTTTCCAAACATGGAAATTTCTAATTCAGTGACCTTGACCTTTGGGGTTAGCGGGCACCATGGGCTTTCTGTAGAATGATGCGGGATGTTGTTACAAATGCATATATGGCATATTAAAACATAAACTGAGCGTTAACTTTTCCAAACACGGAAATTTCTAAGTCAGCGACCTTGACCTTTGGGGTTTGCGGGCACCATTGGCTTTCTGTAGAATGATGTGGGATGTTGTTACAAAAGCATGAATGGAATATTAAAGCATAAACTGAGCGTTAACTTTTGCAAACAAACAAATTTCTAATTCAGTGACCTTGACTTTTGGGGTTAGCAGGCACCATGGGATTTCTGTAGAATGATGCGGGATGTTGTTACAAATGCATGTATGGAATATTAAAGCATAAACTGAGCGTTAACTTTTTCAAACACGGAAATTTCTAGGTCAGCGACCTTGACCTTTGCGGTTTGCGGGCACCATGGGCTTTCTGTAGAATGATGCAGGATGTTGTTACAAATGCATGTATGGAATATTAAAGCATACATAAATTGAGCGTTAACTTTTCCAAACACGGAAATTTCTAAGTCAACGACCTTGACCTTTGGGGTTTGCGGGCACCATGGGCTTTCTGTAGAATGATGCAAGATGTTGTTACAAATGCATGTATGGAATATTAAAGCATAAACTGAGCGTTAACTTTTCCAAACACGGAAATTTCTAAGTCAGTGACCTTGACCTTTTGGGTTAGCGGGCAGGGCAACATGGGCTTTCTGTAGAATGATGCGGGATGTTGTTACAAATGCATTTATGGAATATCAAAGCATAACCTGAGCTTAAACTTTTCCCAAACACGAAATTTTAAGTCAGTGAAGTGACCTTGCGAACCTTATTGGGTTAGCGGCAACATGGGCTTTCTGTAGGAATTACGCGGGAATTGGGGTTGGGTAACCAATGGCATGTATGGAATATCAAAGCATAAACTGAGCGGTAACTTTTCCCAAACACGAAATGTCTAAGTCAGTGACATGACCTTTGACAGTTATCGGGCAATCATGGGCTTTCTGTAGAATGATGCGGATGTTTTACAAAATGCATGTATGGATATTAAAAGCATAAACTGAGCGTTTAACTTTTCCAAACACGGAAATTTCTAAGTAGCGACCTTGACCCTTTGGGGTTTGCGGCACCATGGTCTTTCTGTAGAATGATGCGGATGTTTGTTACAACTGCAGTATGGAATATTAAAGCATAAACTGAGCATTAACTTTTTTCCAAACACGGAAATTTTAAGTCAGCGACCTTGACCTTGGGGATTAGCGGGCACAGGGCTTTCTGTAGAATGATGCGGGATTCGTTACAAATGTGTGTAATGAGAATAATTAAAGCTAAACTGAAGCATTAACTTTGGCAAACACGGAAATAATTTTGTAAAGTCAGCGACCTTGACCTTTGGTTAGCGGCAACATGGGCTTTCCTGGTAGAATGATGTGGGATGTTGTTACAAATGTAAGTATGGAATAATTAAAGCATAAACTGAGCATTACCTTTTTGCAAACACGAAATTGTAAGTCAAACGACCTGACCTTTGGGGTTAGCGGGCACCATGTTGTTACAATGCAATGTATGAATAATAAAGCATTCCATTGAGGGAACAGAAGTTACAATGAATTTATCCTACGTATAAGTTTTAGAAACAGAGCTAAACGCAAAAACTTAACGTTGAATGCATGTGAAAAGTAGTCAATCAACCAAGAAAACTAGGTCAAGGTCACATGGCTCCCTCTGTGTGAGATGGTTACACACAGGTTGATGGAAACCAAGTATGGAGGTCTAGTTGTTTATAGTCTTCTGGAAACGACCCTAAACACAAAAACTTAACGGGAAATGTTTGACGCCGACGACGACGCCGCCGACAGCGACGAAAAGCCTATGCCATGTCCCGCTTCTGCCTAAAGCAGCGGGACAAAAAACTTTAACAAAAAATTTCAAAGTAATTTGACCTTGACCACTGGGACACAGGGCCGCACGGTTGGGGGTTAAACGAAAATATGGTGATGATAAACACCCATTGAAGTTGTCAAGGTAATGGCGAAACAGTTGGTTGCAGAGGATATATAAACGAAAAACGTTGCGTTCTCCAAACAACTTTAACCAGAACGTACGTGTAAAAAGTTGATATAGAAAATGGCTACATCAATTACGTAAAAATAACAGGTCCAAGGTTAAAAACAAGAAACGAGGCAAAGCCACGAAGCCAGGGTATTTTTCAAGCATGGACACATTGGATAACATAATTATACCCACTTTTTGTAGACTATGGTCGTGGCCTGCATGTCGCGCCTTGGGGCGAGCTTGGACACTAAAAAAATAGATATAGTAGATTGTAAACACCTTAACAAAAAACTTTAAAAACCGGTCACACCCGTACTACACAACATACGGACGTAACGGACGTACGGACGGACGGACGTATGGCCAAAATGCCGACGATAACGCGCTTTCCCGCAAGCGGGGCGCGACAAATCGAATGATAACTCCCATGGTGAAGTATCAAGGTAATGGTGAAGCAGTTGCAGAGATAAAGCAACACGAAAAAAACTTGTAACAAAAAAAATTCAAAGTAATTTTAACCTTGACATGGGGCACGAGGATCGCGCTTTCCGCAAGCAGGTGCGACAATGAAGATAAACACCCATGTTAAGTCTCAAAGGTATTGGGTGAAACAGTTTGCAGAGATATAGTACACAAAAATAATTTAAAACCAAAAAAATTTCAAAGTATTTGACCTTGACATTGGGCACAGGATCGCGCTTTCCGCAAGCAGTGCGACATATGATAAACACCCATGTGAAGTATCAAGGTATTGGAGAAGCAGTTTCAGAGATATCGTAACACAAAAAAACTTTAACAAAAATTCAAAGTAATTTGACCTTGACATTGGGCCACAGGCGCCGAGCACGGTGGGGGTTAGAATGAAAATAAATGGAATATGATAAACACCCAGGTGAAGTTTCAAGGTAATGGCGAAGCAGTTGCAGAGATATAGTAAAACAAAAAAGTTTTAAAAACCAAAAAACTCTACCCAGTACAGTACGTTAAAAAGTTAATGTGAAAATGACTAAGTCAAACTTACGTAGAAATGAAAGGTTAAGTAAAAGAAAATGTTCACATTGTGGATAGTTGTATGTGAAGGCACCCCTTGTTATGAAGCTGTGAAAGTTTGGTTGATCCTAGGTGGTACAGTACCAAAGAAATGGACTTAAACACGAAAACTTAACATTTTAAACGCGGAAAACTTACATTGAAATGGCAAGTCCACTATGCGGAAAAAATGGGTCAAGTTAAAAAAAAAGTAACATGTTGGATAGTGATATGTGGTGGGCACCCCGTTGATTTATGGATCTGTGAAAGTTTGGTGGTCCTAGGTGGTACAGTAACAAAGAAATTGACTCATACACGAAAACTAAACATTGAGTGTGGACGCCGCCCACCCCCGCAACCCCGCCCGCCCGCCCGCCACGCCCGCCCTCCCGCCACGCGCCGCCCGACCACCCACCGGCTTTCGCCATTCCAATAGCCTGGATTTTTTTTTCAAAAAACCTGGCTAAAAATGTCACATGTTGGATATTGTTTGTATTGGTGGGCAACTCCCTTGAATATAAGCTGTGAAAGTTGGTGGTCCTAGGTGTACAGTAAACAAAGAAATGGACTTAAACACAGAAACTTAACATGATTGTGGAAACCGCCGCCCGCCCGCCCGCCCGCACGCCCGCCCGCCCACCCGCGCCGCCCGCTTTCGCCAACCAATAGCCTGGATTTTTTTCTTCAAAAAACCTGGCTAAAAAGTAACATTTGGAGTAGTGAATATGTGGTGGGCACCACTTGATTATGAAGCTGTGAAAGTTTTGTGGTCATGTTGGTACAGTACCAAGAAAATGACATTAAACACGAAAACTTAAATTGAAAACGGCGAAAACTTAACATTGAAAATGGCTAAGTCGACTGCGCGGAAAAAATGGGTGAAGTTAAAAAAAAAGTAACATGTTGGATAAGTGATATGTGGTGGCACCCCTTGATTATGAAGCTGTGAAAGATTTGTATGGTCCTATGTGGTACAGTAACAAAGAAATGGACTTAAACACGAAACTTCACATTGATTGTGGACGCCGCCCGTTCCCGCCACCCCCCGCCCCCGGCTATTCGCCAATACCAATAGCCTGGGTTTTTTTTTTTTTTAAACCTGGCTAACAAGCAACGAATGTCTACATGAGCTGTAGACAATCAAGCTGCTTATTGCAATGCACAAATATTCAAGTATTTTTAAATAAAGACAATTGACAATATTGCAATGATTAACGCAGGTGTAGTGTACCATATTCGGTGACAGAGCAATGACTTTATAGCAAGTGTTAAATGAGCCACCTATAGACAAACAAGGCATGTTATCACTAAGCTAATCCCTTGCTGGAGCCGCCTGATAAAACAAGAATTCCCGCCACGGAAGCGGTATCGCGCCTGCCGAGCATTTTGGACCAGGCATTGACCGTGAACACTACAAGTAAATAAATTAACCTTGACCTTTAAATTTGGATGTGGGTGGCATAATGAAGCATCATCCCTTGACAAACATATGATGTGAAATATTATCAAAGTCTGTCAAGGGGTTAAAGAGATATTGTGAAAAAACAATAACTTTAAACAAAAAAAACGGACGACGCGGACGACGACGGAAAAAGCGTCGACTATAGTCCGCGCCACGCTTTAAACTAGAAAATGTGTTCATAGAACACGGATGCCCAAATATTGCTTTGATAATAAATGAGGCAAAATTCCAAGTCCAAAAGGGGAGATAACCCATGACCTGGGTGTCGAATCAACAATCAAAATAAACTTTGCGCATTTAATCATCAAAGTGAAGCTACATACAAGTTTCAGGTCTATAGCTTATTATGTTTAAAAAAAGTTTTTAACGAGTTACAACAAAATTTCCTCATATTCTAAGTCGAAAAAGGGGAGATAATCCATGACCCGGGGGTTGAATTAAAAATTTAAATAAACTGTGTGCATCTATTCATCATAAGGAAGCTACATACCATGTTTCAGATGTGTAACTATTACGGTTTAAAAGCTTTAAGACTTACAAGCCAAAATTGGAATATTCAAAGCCGAAAAGGGGGAGATAATCCATAACTTCCAGGTCGAATCAAAAATCAAATAAACGTTTGGTGTGCATCTGACTCATCATAAGCAAGATCACACCAAGTTTCAGGTCTGTAAACCCCAGGTTTTTAAATATTTTAACGAGTCATAAGTTGTGGCATACACACATTTAACCCCAACAACAGATGAAGACAAGGTCTGTAGCCAGTAAGGTTATAAAGTTTAGCGAGTACAAGGTTGGCACAACGGACGGACGGACAAGGGTAACACTAAATGCCCCCCTCCAGCTATCGTGCGGGCATAAAAGTGGGTATAAATAAAACACATGGGCATCTAATATTATAATTTACGTATTTCAACATTTTCCAAATGTTCCTTACATGTTTTCTTACTTATTTCTTGAAAGAATAAGTTTGTTACCACTCATATGAACCATCTCAACGAGATGGTTCAAATAGTGGTAACAACATGTACTGAATCAATAGAAATTAACTACAGTCAAACCTGTTGCTACAACACCTCCGCAAGCAATCATGTGGCGGTAAAGGCCACAATATTTTTTTGTCCAATGTCACAACTACTAAATAAACTACTATATATACATTATATAAAAGACCCATGAATAAAGACCAGCTGTGAACAAAGGCAGATTTTTCAGTTACCATGCTGGCTTTATTCACAGGTTGACTGTATTTTACATATTCATCAAGTAAACCATGTAACATTCATCATGAAAATACATTCATCCATGTTTTTTTGGGGCAGCGACGAACATTTGCTATTAAACAACATTAAATCTAAAAAAATATTTAAAATTAAGTAACAGTCGACACACAGTACCTCGAACGTCATTATCTCTCGATGGTATCCCCTATCTCGATGATTCGCTAAAGTCCCGAATTATATCCTTCATTTTTTTTAATGTTAAATTTCCCGCTATCTCGAACATGCCCTATCTCAAATATGTTCTGCTATCTCGACTGTTCATCTGTCCCTTTCGTAAAAAATATATTTAAATATCACTTCGCTATCTGATCACAATAAACGCTTGGTAAATACCTATAAAGCGCCTGGCTGCCAATATCAATTTCACACCTCCTTCGGGTGTTTGCTAATTGGTCCACCTCAAATTTGTTTGAGTGTTTGACCGATTCATTAAGCAATCACATGGTCATTTAAGCAATCACTGAGAGTTTGACCCACCTGGTAATTTGGGTAGTTCTACTACCTTGGTCATTAGTTAATTGGTGATTAAAATTTGTCATAAATTAATTATTTTTTTTTCTTGAATTAAATTTCACGTTAATAATTATTCAATCTGATAGTGATTAATAATAAAAGCAACACATGTTTCATTATTCCTGTGTTTACTCGTGATGTGATGGGTAACATGATTTGATATTTTTTTGCGAAAATATTTGACCATGTCACTTCCTCGGTATCTCGAACCTAGTCCTATCTCGACTAAAATACGATCTCCCTTCGACTTCGAGATACTGGTGCTCGACTGTACATTTTTTATCAATAACACAAAAGTCACCCTCCCCAAAAGTTTTTTATGAAATTCCATCAAATATTGATTTTATTGCGAAAAAACGATTTTCCTATGGGAATTTAACATAGGGGCTGAAAATAGATTTTTTTTAAATATTTTTTTTATTTGTGGACTGATTTTCAAAATCTAACTTTTGTTTTCTCTTAGTTACACATCATTTTCAGCTATCTCGCCAGGTTTCGGAGTCAATTTCCAAATTCTTTTGTTTTTTGATCCTTCAGGATAAAAAAACGAAAAGTTGTGAAAATTGACTCACCATGTTAAATTCCCATAGGAAAATTATTTTTTTCACAATAATTTCATCAAATAATTTTTTTTGGGGAGGGTGACGTTTTTGCTATTGATGAATAAGTACTTACTTTTAAATATTGTTTAGATTGAATGTGTTTAATGGCCAAATGTTTGTCGGCAGCAAAACGTGGAACAGACAGTAACTATTTATCATACCTTGGTTGGGACTTTCGCAGTGAAGACAAACAGGCGACATGTTGAAAATGCCTGAAAAGAAATACACAGAAAATTCACAGTGAGTTATTTATGCCCTGTACACTTGCTGTTTTGGCCTGTTACGAAATATCTCTGCAAGCAATACTGATGCCATAAAGTACAGTAGCGCTTTTCTGCTCCTTACCTATTTGTATATACTAATATCGTATACATATCGTAATCGTAGAGTATTGGTATATTTAATGAGCATGTCGTATGATCATATGATATTGGTATGTTTGTACCGTATCATCGTATAGTACAAACGTACTATACAATATTATACAAAACATACATATCCGTTCGGTATATACGATATATCCGTACGATATGTATGAATATACCCAAATCTGTATGTTTGTACGAACAAACGTACCAGAATTAGACACATTTCTAAAAATCGTATACAACGTACGATTTGAATGTATATTATAACAGATATTGGTTGGTATGTACGGTACAAACATACCGTACGTTTATATTATATGCATATCATATATAAAACATATCGTATTGGTATAGTATACGTATAGTATTGGTATAGTACGTAAAGTTGACCTGCAGAAAAGCGCTATTGTAGATACATGTACATCAAGGAACTAGACATTTATTTGCAAAACATGAATATGCCCCCTTAGCATACTTGACTGAAACCAGAAATTATGTTTGTAAAACATGGCCATGCCCCCATGGCATACTGGGGTTTCAACTAAAGATTTGGGTGGGTCTGTCATTGTAGTGTGATTGCGTCACACAGGTTCAGGTGAATGAAGTGTCCAAATATTAAAGCAATCATTCAAGTAATATTGAAGATATTACATGATGGAGAAACTCTTACAAACTTTTTGACGTAACAAAATGGCTAAGTGTTTCAGCACCATTTCGAAGGTCACAAAGGTCAAGGTCATGTCATTGGTGGTGTGATATTTTCACACATGTTCAGGTGAATGAACTGTCCAAATATTAAAGCAATCCTTCAAGTATTATTGAAGATATTACATGATGGCTAAACTCTTACAAACTGTTTGACTTTTCGACAGTAGTACGAAACCTACAGTAGCAACACAATATTCCCCCTTGCTATTGCATATGGAAGGGGATATCCGCCACTACATTGCATGCTGCTTCATGACAATGCAGTCGACCATTGTTACATGTCATCCTGTACTGGGCTACTCGTTACTGCTTAATGACAACTCCATCGTGCATTATTACATTTCACATTGCATACATCGATTGGTTATTTAACATTGTTACATGTCATCCTGCATATTGGCTAATACTGCTTAATGACAACTCCATCTTGCATTATTACATTGCATATTGCATACATTGATTGGGTATTTCACATTGTTACATGTCATATTCTGCCATGTGTCATTCTGCTTACTGCTTGCTGGGATGTGTATATGACTATATGAATTCCGCCGAATGACGCAGCAAGCAATGCAGAATGGCAACATGTCAGAATTGAAATGGCCGAATGAGGGAATGTCACATCGCAGTAAGCCAGAGTAGGAGCCGAATGAAACTTGGCAAAATGTGCAACGCCTTCTGTTGCATAAAGGGAACACTTCCATTATGATGCAAGGTGGCGCTCCAAATAATACAGTAGACCGTTTTTTCTTGTGTTCTTTTGTCACTGCGTGCCACCGCGGACTAATGTATTTAAAGTGATAGATCACTCGCGCGCATAGCCTACCTGTCCCCCGCGATCACTGTTTCAGGCATTTTTTGTCTGTAATGAGAAACATGGAATAAAGTAGCGCGTGTGGTGTTTACGTGTGCATTCGCGCTTTGAGTAGCTAAAGGTCGGACATAATGCTATATCACTATTCTAAATGTACACGAGTTATGGTGTTAACTGCTTAGACACAATGCCATAAATGTTTGTCAAATTAACAGCCCGTAGCCAGTCGGGGGGGGGGGGGGGGGGGGGGGGGGGGGGGGGGGGGGGGGGGGGGGGGGGGGGGGGGGGGGGGGGGGGGTTGTCGGATGGTCAGAACGACTCCCCCCCCCCCCCCCGACCAGTCTGGAGTCCATTTTTAGCCTCGAGGTACACTTTTTTAGCCTCGATGTCCACTTTTTTAGACCCCCCTAGATATCTCAGGCCTAATAAATACATTGGGCCATTTCAAACGACACTTCAAATAGGTCTGGCTACGCCTGAATTGTATGTATATTTTCTTAACTTGCTTTGATTGATTGAAATTGCGCATAAAGGTGATTTAATCCATCAGCCGCAAAGGAAATAATCCCGTCTTTATCATTTAGCGGCTACCTGTGACTATTTCGGAGATTGAACACCATCGGTCTAACTATTATTTTTTTTAACACGAACTATATTTAGCCGGTACTCTTCAATTAGTAACTGTACATGTAAATACGGACATAAGTATCCTTGTCAACAGATGAGTAAATGGAAAGTGTGATATTACCTTAATAGAAGTAATTTTAGAAATCGTATCGGTCCCCGTGATTCGTTATTTTAATGACCGCCTCCGTTTCGCCCTTATATCGACCAAACTCAGTCCCCTCAGCCGCGTCAAAAATAATACGATAGCCGACACAGTTACACAGGGCCCTACACAGGGGGGTGAGTGGCGGGGGGGGGGGGCGTCGGGGTGTTGCGACAGTGGACCGCACAGTGACCGAGGATTCCGTCACCACGACCCACACTAGCCTGAAATACAGTGGATCGCGGGGACAGGTAGGTTATGCCCGCTGTGATCGACCACTTAAAATAGCATTATGTCCCAGTGGCACAGTGACAAAATACCACAAGAAAAACGTCTACTGTACTTTTTTGGAGCCCACCCAGCGTCATAATGGAATTCGTTCCCCATTGATGGACAACAGAGGGCGTGCACAATTGCAAGTTTCATTTGGCATACTGCTTCCTGCGATGCCTGGCAATACCTCATTCTGCCATTTTCCTTTTCTGACATGGGCCATTCTGCATGCTTGCATGCGTCGTTCCGCCGGAATCCATAGAGTCCATATACACAATCCAGCAAGCAAGTAAGCAGAATAGACACATGCAGAATATGGCATGTAACAATGTGAAATGTCCAATCGAGGGTTGCAATGTAACAATGCAAGATGGAGTTGTCATTAAGCATTATTGTATAGCCAAGATGCAGGATGACATGTAACAATGTGAAATAGCCAATCGAGGTATCCAATGTGAAATTTAATAATGCACGATGGAGTTGTCATTAAGCAGTAACCAGTAGCCGCAGTGCAGGATGACATGTAACAATGGTCGACTGCATTGTCATGAAGCAGCATGCAATGTAGTGGCGGATATCCCCTTCCATAATTGCATAGGGGGCATAACAACTGCAGTAATTGATGTACATTCCTACTAACAGATGCTGTTGTCCAAGTTTGATGATTGTGACCTTCGACACTCTTGTTCTGCATCAATTACGCTGTGTTTAAAATCCATTGATCCAATCACTGTACGCTGTGTTTTAAGTCCATTGCTCAATCACTGTAGCAGTGATTGAGCAATGGACTTATACACAGCGTAATTGATGCAGAACAAGAGTGCCGAAGGTCAACAATAAACGCCCGTCGAGGCAAGGCCAGTCAAGAAGGGGAGATAACTCACTGAAAACCAATAGTGTTCTTCATCTTGACGTGATAAACATGTATACTGAATTTGGTTACGATCTGTAAAGCAGAAAATCAGTTACTGCGTGGACAAAGATACAGAGTCCAAAAATAAAATGAAAATGTCTAAATCATTGAAGTGGAAAAGTAGGTCAATGTCATATGAAGGTCATACTTCATACTGCAATGTCTGGTGTACAGCACCAACAGAGACATTGTCCAAGTTTGGCATTATAGTGAGTGCAAAACGGACTTAAACATGAAAATTTAACATTGTGGACTAAGGCCACCACCGCCGGTGCCGATTAATGCACATTTTGACTAAAATTTTAAAGCAAACTTCTAGGTCATTTGACCTTGACCTTTGGCACAGGGGCTGTATGAGTGGGCCACAGAGTGACAAATTTTTTTAGGGATGACAACTAAGAAGCATATGAACAATGGTTTTTTCAAGCCAATTTGACTTACGGTCAAGGTCCAAAGGTCAAGGTCATATTAAGGGCAGCATGGAGGCGTGACATTTGTCCACAAGTATGATGTATTGAAATATTAAAATAATCCTTCAAAGGATATAGAGTTATGTTGACAGAATTGAGAAACTCTAGCGCACTTCTTAAAGGTACATGCCCACTCAGTAGACACAAAATGGAAAATTATTACTAATTTTAGTTTTTATTATTCATACTCACCTGAACGGTTGCAAACTATTAGGTTGCTATGAAATCGTCCTAATAATAAAAAATCTGCCTACTCTAATCACTCAATTAGCCCACCATAGACCATTCCGCTCTATACACAGCCAGTTGCCAGCCGCTATTTAACCCTTCAATATAGTTAGGTATCCAGCTTCAAGTAGTTACTCATTCCATCAGAAATAACACTGCTAGTAGAAATAACAACCGAAGTAACTTAAGTAGGGAGAAAGGATGAAACCATCAAGCGGAACGGGAGGAGGGTCTACCTACCATTCAGTGAGTATAAATAATAAAAACTAAAATTAGTAATAAATTTGTCCATTTTTTATGTCTTCAAACTAACCTGAAGGGTTTGCAAAGAATTGTAGTGATGGTGGGAGAATTCTCACTACTCCTCTCGACCGGAATGGTAAGACAGATTGTAAAAACATTCGAAACAGACAAAATATTTGGCCAAGGTACAAACTTGGTGTAACCTAATATAGTATAACATGGGTCTCACCCTATAATCATAGGGTGACCCATCCGGCCCCGCCCCCCCCACACTTTTCTACAATAAGTAGATGAGAGGTGGATAAAGACAAGCCAACACTCATGCTAGTCTCGTAGATGAATCGTAGACTTCAACCGCTATACTTGGTAACACGCCGGAGAATACTAATGGCATAGCTGCTACGAACAGACAAAAGCCGGCGAATGTAGAGCCTGGCACTCACATGCCATAGCTGAACTGAGATCTACCTCAAAATCATACATTGTCCTCCTGAAGACACCCCGACCTCGTTCCATATCGAGAACACAGTATAAAAACGCCTAAGCACTAGTCATCCTAACAAGGAAGTGCTGAGGCGTCAAACTGCCCTAAAGCCAGACCAAAACCTATACATAGAAACCCAACGTGAAACACCTATCCTTTTTTGCAACACCACTGCAACAAACTAGATAGGCAAGCCTCGCCCTAATCGAAACATGTACAAACAACCTACTGGGCCAGCGTGATAACCGTAAGAACCATAATCACCCCAATTCCCGTTCATCAACAAAATCAAGTGAAGCTGCATTGAGCGGTGAGCACACTTACCAACCCCCAGGACCTCCACAGGAAAAATCAAAAACCAAATAATGGGTAATCAGAAAAATTTTGCAGCCTATCGCGAACAGGTAGATCCCAACAGCCTCCTAGACTAGATGCAATCCGGCTGATAAACCCACAACTGCACCCCTGCTACCAACGGACCCAGTTGCAGCACATATCCCAGAGCTGCCAACCCCATGTCGGTCACATGAGGAACCTGGAGAAAAGGGTTATTTTCCGAACACACATATGTTTCCGGAACACAAAACATACTCACAGATATCATAAGATAACTATATAGAGCTTTTGGCCCTAGTTCGGCACCAAGACTAACCGAAAAAAAGACAATAACACTGCTTGCAAACACAAAATCATACCTCGCTTTGACAGGACCAAAGGGGCCATGTCCTCGCTGTATTCATTGAAGAACAATGTGTTCACCTAACATCTGTTCCGATAAAAATTACCCAAATTCCCATTGGCTGCCACGCCTAAGGAACAGACATTTATAATTTACGTGATAATAAATCAATATCGCTGATCGCTTAACCGCCTCGCGAATATGATTACGGGTAAATAAAAAATTTAGGATTTAATGACTGAATTGTGAAACAAATCAATAATTATCCCAGATATTAAAAAATCGAACTTAAATTGTAATCGTACTTCCGTATTCTAACGTATATTCCGGAACAATATGGAAAAATCGTAACAGTTGGCAACTCTGCATCTCCTATCAGTGTAGAGAGCATCATCAGAATAGAAGTTAAAATACACGCACCCTCGTCCGGTTATGGCATAAAACAACCCAGCTGCAGAACCACTTACTATAGTATAAAACGCTCAAATAAGGCCCCTATCTATCCCACGGAAGACAATGGATTGCGATACCTCCCGTTGCCTAAAGTTGGTAAGAAGAAACTTTACGGTCGGACCGGGACATGTCCTAATTCTTCCGGAACCTATGCTTCACTGCACGGACTGGACAGAAAGTGCGATCCACTGTCGTTGACAGACCGTGAACGGAGGAAGGCCCGGAATCACAACATGATCAGCTCATGTGAGGAAGGATAATGTATCGAGGGAGAAAAACCCGGTTCATAGGAGAAACTACCGAGTTTCCTCCACAGACAAAACGCTGATCGACCAAGAGAAACAAAGGTAACTAGCCAACATTCTAAGCCAATAAATATTTTTGTGCTGGAAATTATTCATAAGTACATTTACATACACTCAAATACAATCATTTTCCCGTATTTAGCTGGTACCCATTTACAGATGGGTTAGCTGAAGCATTGTGGATACAGGGCCTTGCGCAATGACACAAAGCACCGCCCCCGGTAAGGCTCGAACCCACGACCCGTAAGATCATCATCCGACCCTCAGCACGCTCCGACCACGCGCTCCCAAATAGCGAAGGCCAGACAAAAAGAAACAAAAGAAAATCACTAAATAACCTATATGGGATTGAGCGATCGAACCAACTGACGATGGCGCCAATCCACCAGGCTCACCACTTAGCGTCAGACAACTTAGAGGTGGGATGGACGCTGAGACTGAGCAAAAAACAAACTGAGAGATGACCTTGACAGCGTCCATCTTGAAAAACTCCAGCGACTGAAGGGGCCCGCCTGATAACCTCCAGACGTAAGGTTATAAACATAAACGAACATAAGAGTCTAACCCCCCATGGTGAAACAGACAAACCCTGGCTGACCGGAAGAACTATTGGCGGACAGTCAGCAGGACCAAAGGCATAACGAACCACTCCCTGGTTTGGCCAACCTGGCCACCAGAGCAATCCGTGACTGAACGTCGCGAATCATCTGAAAAAATAGGAGCAGAAATCAACGAACGTGGAAACACGTACCCGTCCTGAACTGATCCAAGACAAGGACAAGCGTCCACATGCCAAAGCCCCGATGGCAGGCCGCCGAGACACAAACATTGCAAACAGATGGTAGCCTTGCCGCAACAATCACAAATGGATACCCCCCATCCGGACAAAGATAGCACTGGACACCGACGGATGCAGGAGGCCATTCCGTCAGAACCGAGATGACCGCAAAACCATAACCAACTGCCCGTGCAGAACAGAATCCGCCGCTGTCACCCCCTGAACACTGCCAAAAGCTGTAACATTTGATGTGTCCCCGAGTTCCCTGCACTGACCACCAAGCCGAAAAAACACCGATGTAGGGCTCCAGATGAGCCCCCCAGCCTGCTCACGACTCGTCTGTGGAACAGAAAACGAGTATGAGGTAAACACCATGGGAACTCCCTGTAGGAACCAGACCTCACACTGCCCCCATCTGATACAACGTAAGGAAGATGGTGAACAATAGGCAGAGCCGATCCCAAGGATCGCGGTGCGGCCTCCATAGCCCTAGTAAGTAATACGTAGGTAGAGAAGTAACCTTCCAGCACCACATACTCCGCAACTGCACCCGGAATGTCCCAGGAATGACAGCAATTTCCTAGCTGACAGAGAACCTCTGACGCAGACCCGGAAACGAGGTCAGGATGCACGCAACCTGTCCACGGTACTCCCGATGACGATCGATCGGTCAAGAAGTTCATTCCACCTAAAAGAAAACCTGTGTGGAACCAACTACGAGTATTCTAGATTGGAGAAAGAGACCTAGATGCGTAACAACCACAATAACCAACGCCAATCCGTAATTAGTGAACGAACGCACTAACGATGAATGAACCAGTCGTCCAGATACTGAACAGAGAGACCCCCAGCCGCCTGGCTCCGCTGCCACCTCCTCTATGAGAAGCATAAACACGCGAGGGGCCGCCAATGATCGAACGTTACACACAACTAAAAGACACTTACCACGGAAACAAACCTAAACTTCCGAAAGCATCTTCGGATGGACACGTGGAAGTACGAGACCCGCAGATTCCTGGAAACGCCCAGTCTCCCGGGCAAAAGGCGCTCCACCCACGTCCCGAACTTTTCTGCGTATAACACTATACTTCAATGAGAGGCTATAATTGAACCCCTTGAAAAATACCCCCGTCCGGGGAAACGACCCCACAGGGGTTGGAAAAAGACGAAGCCGCAGGAGGAACCGCGGTACCGAAGCTGCCCTTTGGCCGTTCGTAAGCACAATTTGTCAAGGTCAACAAAGAGCCGAACGGAGCAAAAAACATAGGCAGGAAACCGTCTCAAGAAAACGAGCCGACTATAACTGAGTCTCACCTGGACAAGAGCATCATAGAAACTCCATAGATATGTTGACAACACTTGGCGGCACTGAACCGCCGACTGAAGCCACTGCCATCCAGAAGGTGAATCATCGATAAAGAGATCCTCAAAAAACCACTGCCGCATATAGGGCCATGTAGAACTTAGACCCCCAGAGGTGCGATAAAATTTTGGGCACTTTGGAACCCCGCAGTGGCCAAATCCTAACAAACGCTCTCAATCAATCTACGTACAAGAAACCCCTAACTGTGAAGAGAAAAGAAAAAGAAAAACCTCAGCAAATCCGGCACTCCTCCACCGAATCAGCCTCTTCCAAGCATGAATCTCGGCGGTGGCGCGGCAGAAGCGAAAACATCTGCAGGCAGCAGAATGTAAACTGCATTCAGAACACCCAATTGAGGGAGGTGGCGAAACAAACCATCCTCCAACGCAGAGTCTTGAACAAAGCTGCCCTCTGCTGGCGTCGACTCGGAACTCGGGAACTTAGCTTGATCCAGAATGTACCCTTAATAAGGATACCCTTCACTAGCGAAATGGTATGAGCAATAAGAACCAGAAATGGCTGTCCCCAACAGTCATACCGAGAAAGTACCACACAGGGGAGCTCCACTGGCAAAAAACCAACGGTTGTGAACGAGCCTGACAAACCCCTAAAATCTGGAACTAGACCGGGCCACCAGAATCTTAGCCAACTGAACCTTCATAACCCTATCGCATGTCGAGTCCTTAAACTTGACAGAGAATTCGAACTCATATACACTTGAATAAAAGAGCAGGCCAGACCTGTACGGAGCCGGATACAAGAGCAAAAGTATGTTTACAGTATACGAACCCACGAACACACCGTTCATATACTTGTTGCTACCCCTGGTGCCCGGTGCCTGCCCTACACAATACCGGGAGCCTCTCCTACAGAGTTTGTTCCGCTTACCGGGTGAATGTGATCCAGCAACCGGCCGCAGCAACCCTGTGATAGGTAAAGCCCGCTGAAACCGGGTGATATAGGATCATAGAACCGGCCACAGCAAAATGTAAATGCTTAAAAAGACGGCACTGGTTCGATAACCTTCAGCATGCCCGGGACCGACTATAAATCCCCATCCGATAGACGAGGCTATCACGAAGATGTCTAGCCCAAGGACACGCAAATCGGCCAGGTCCGAATTGGAACATGGGGACCTTTCGATCCGTGAGTCCCGATGCTCTACCTCATCCACTGAGCTATAGCGGCTTACCTCGTTGCTAATCCGATCCCGACTCCTCTGACGTGATCGACACCCCCGACGCTCCGGGAACACTAAGAACTTTTCTTCCTAAAAAGTACAACCTGCCAGGGGATCGAACCCCGGAGCATCCAGCCAGGGTAAAACAGTAAACTGCCTGTTTCCCCGTGCCCAGCTGAAAACCCGGCCGATGGCTACCCGGTGCCCGTATACGCTCGGCTCCCGTACCGGTACCCGTGCTCGGGTCAAGTGACCGGTGCCTGGTGGCCCGGTCCCGGCTATATATATGCGTGCCCGTGCCCTGTGACCGTGCCCGGTGCACAGCCCGGTACCGGGCCGCCTCTACTGTGAGAGGCTGGGTCAGCTGTGAACCGGGTGATATGGGATCAAGAACCGGCCGCAGCAACCCTGTGATAGGTAAAGCTCAATGAAACCGGGGATATAGATCAAGAACCCCGCCCCGCAGCCCGTATCCCCTGCATGGATCACCGGCCTATCACATGAGTAAAGTTACGAAGTCAGAGAACCCGACCGTACTTTCTCAACTAACCCTCCCCCCGATGGGGGGATCCCACCTGAGCATACACCCTTCCGAAGCCGTACCTACCTCGGAAGGCAACCACCGCTCCCAGAGATGGACACGGACACAGACTCTTCGTGACCGTGAGTATGGGAACCAACGAGACCACCTTGCCCCACGTCGTATCCGTCCAACGGCCGGACAAATCACATGGCCTCTCCTTGCAACACCCGCAACAGGCAAAGCACCTGTCCTTAAGTGGTGTCCCACGGAGAATCATGTGCCCAAACGAAAAACGTGATGCGGCATACTAACAGGTAGAACCCCGATAGAAGACACAGCAAATACACAACATAAAATGTCACGGGAGCGAAAACCACTAATGGACGAACCCGTAAGGGGACGAATCGAGTACACTGCGAACGCGAAAAATACGTACACAGTGTAAACAACCAGTGAACAAGAAACGAGGCAAAGCCGACGAAGGCCAGGTGTGTTTCCAAGCAAGGACACTTGGGATAACGTTAATTATACCACTTTTTGTAGACTAGATGGCAGTGCCTGCATGTCGCGCCTTGGGCGAGCCTGGACACTAAAACAATAGATATATAGAATGGAAAAACTTTACGAAAAAACGTTTAAACCACTGACACCTCGGACGGACGGACGACGGACGGACGGACGGCACACGACGATCCAAAAGCCGACGATATCAAGCTTTCCGCAAGCGGGTGCGACAATCGATGATAAACACCCATGGAAGTATCAAGTAAAGGGTGAAGCCGTTGCAGAGATATTATACACGAAAAAAACTTAAGAAATAAATTCTAAGTAATACGGCGATCTGACAGTGATCACAGGGGCCGCACGGTTGGGGGTTAGAATGAAAATAATGGACGGATGATAAACACCAATGTGAAGTTTCAAGGTAATGGCGAAGTAGTTGCAGAAGATGTATAACGAAAAAGGTTTTAAACCACAAAAATTTAACCAAACGTACTTTAAATTTTTTTTATAAGAATTAATGCAATTTTAAGACGTGGCCCATCTTGGATTAGCGATGACCTCCATTTTAACAATCTGAAAAAACTTTAACAAAAAAATTCAAAGTAATTTTGACCTTAGACATGGGCACAGGGCCGCATGGTTGGGGGTTAGAATGAAAATATGATGATGATAAACACCCAATGTGAAGTTTTCAAGGTATGGCCGAAGCCAGTTGCAGAATATAGTACAACAAATAAGTTTTTAAAAACCAAAAAACTTAACCAGACGTACGTTAAAAAGTTTAAACGTTGATAATGGCTAAGTCCAATTACGTAGAAATAATATGAGAAGTAAAAAAATGGTCACATTTGGATAGTTTATGTGGTAGGGGCACCCCTTGGTTAGGAATCTGTGAAAGTTTGGTGGTCTCTAGGTGAACAGTACCAAAGAACAATGGAATTAAACAAGAAAACTTAACATTGGTAAACGCAAAAACTTAACATTGAAAATGGCTAAGTCCGACTGCGCGAAAAAATGGGTCAAGTTAAAAAAAAAGGTAACATGTTTGATAGTGATATGTGTGGCACCCCTTGATTTTGTAAGCTGTGAAAGTTTTGGTGGTCCTAGTGGTACTGTACCAAAAGAAATGGACTAAACCGAAAACTTAACATTGTAAACAACGAAAACTTAACATGAAAAATGGCTAAGTCCACTGCTGGAAAAAATGGGTGAATATAAAAAAAAAAGTAACATGTTGGATAGTGATATGTGGTGGGCCCTTACTAATTCCCCCCTTGATTAAGAAGCTGTGAAAGTTGGTGGTCGTAGGTGGTACAGTACCAAAGAATGGACTTAAACACGAAACTTACATTGTAAACGCTAAAACTTAACATTGAAAATGGCTAAGTCGACGCGGGAAAAAATGGGTGAAGTAAAAAAAAAAAAGTAACATGTTGGATAGTGATATGTGGTGGGCACCCCTTGATATGAAGCGTGAAAGTTTGGTGGTCCGTAGGGTGGTCAGTACAACAGAAATGGACTTAAACACGAAAACTTAACATTGTAAACTGCGAAAACCGTAACATTGAAAATTGCTAAGAGTCGACTGCGCTGAAAAAAGGGTAAAGTTTAAAAAAAAAGTAACCTGTTGGGATAGTGATATGTGTGGGCACCCATTGATTATAGCTGTGAAAGTTGGTGGACCTAGTGGTACAGTACCAAAGAAATGGACTTAAAACACGAAAACTTAACATGTATAACGCGAAAACTTAACATTGAAAATGGCTAAGTTCGACTACTCGGAAAAAAAGGACAAGTAAAAAAAATGTAACATGTTTGGATAGTGATTATGTGGTTGGCAACCCGTTGATTATGAAGCTGTGAAATTTGGTGTCCTAAGTGTGAAAGTAACTAAGAAGAAGTGGACTCAAACACGAAACTTAACATTGAAAATGTCTAATCTACTACGCGGGAAAAAATGGGGTCAAGTAAAAAAAAAAGTAACATTTAGGAATAGTGGATATGTGGTGGGCACCTTTGATTATGGTAGTGTGAAATTTGGTGGTCCTAGGTGTATAGTAACAAAGAAATGGACCAAAAAACACTCACACGAAAACTTAACATTGATTGGACGCCGCCCGCCGCCCGCACGCCCCGCCCGCCGCGCCGCCCCCGCCCGCCCCAGCCTCCGCCCCGGCTTTCGCCAATCCAATAGCCCCTGGATTTTTTTCAAAAAAACCTGGCTAAAAACCCAAAAAACTCAATAGGGAAATAAACACGCAATACATAAGTGAGTGACAATAATATGTATTGAACAATATCCAATGACAAATAAGGCACAAAACTGCAGAAATTCAAATATAGAACGAAATTATGGAGATACAAATATACCTGCAACCTTGATTACATCCTAAAAATAATAGGAAGGGGTAAATTAGCCGGACCTGGCAAACTGGCTGTGTATAGAGCGGAATGGTCTATGGTGGGCTAATTGAGTGATTAGAGTAGGCAGATTTTTATTATAAGGATTAGGAACGATTTCATAGCAACCTTAAGAGTTGCAACCAGTCAGGTTAGTTTGAAGACATAAAAATGTTCTGTATAGGAATTAAATAAGTGTATAATTGTGTCACTATTCCACCAATTCTAAAAATTACGAGTTCCCGCTATACATATATAATCATTTAGTAATACTGATTTTACTGATAGTGACTTGCGGTGGTATCAGGCTATTTTCATATGCAAATGATGCATGCTATGTTTAACTACAGTCAAATCACGATGGCTCCAAAGCCCACAGGCCTGCACATTTTCTTTTAGTCATCGCATATTACGAGTTTTGTATATCTGTAAACTATTGTACAATAGACATGATACAGTGTATCCATGTTTTAGTTGATTAAATTATTTATTTGCAGATTGAAGTCAGCATGTGAAATTAAATATTACCGGTAAACTATTTACAACAAGAAACGAGACAAAGCCACGAAGGCCAGGTTTTTTCCAAGCATGGACACTTGGATAACAAAATTATACCCATTTTTTGTACACTAGATGGCCGTGGCCTCCATGTCGCGCCTTGGGCTAGGCATGACACTAAAAAAAATAGATATAGTAGATGAAAAAGTTTAACTGAAAAAACTTTAACAGGACCAGAAAACGGACATACAGACGGACGGACGTATGCCAAATGCCGACGATAGCGCTTTCCGCAAGCGGGTGCGACAATGATATAAACACCCCATGTGAAGTATCAAGGTAATGGGTGAAGCAGTTGCAGAATAAAAGTACAAACGAAAAAACAAATAAATTCAAAGTAATTAGACCTTGACATTGCGCACAGGGCCGCACGGTTGGGGGCTAGAGTGAAAATATGACGGTGATAAACACCCATGTGAAGTGTCAAGGTAATGGGCGAAAGCAGTTGCAGAGATATAGTATAACGCAATAGTTTTAACCAAAAAATTTAACAAGACGTACGTTAAAAAGTTAACGTGAAAATGGGTAATCAATTACGTAGCAATAATAGTGCAGGTTAAAAAAATGGTCACATGTTGGAGAGTTGTATGTGGTAGCACCCCCTTGGTTATGAAGCTGTGAAAGTTTGGTGTCCTAGGTGTACATACCAAGAAATGGACTTAAACACGAAAACTAACATTGTAAACGCGAAAAAGTGTAACATTGAAAATGGCTAAGTCGACTGCGCGGAAAAAACATGGTCAAGTTTAAAAAAAAAAGTAACATTTGGATAGTGATATGTGTGGGCAACCCCTTGATTATGAAGCTGTGAAAGTTTTGTGGTCCTAGTGGTACTGTACCAAAGAAATGGAATTAAACGCGAAAACTTTTAACATGAAAAAGGCTAAGTCCGACTGCGCGGAAAAATGGGTGAAGTTAAAAAATAATAACATGTGGAATAGTTGATATGTGGTGGGCACCCCTTGATTATTAAGCTGTGAAAGTTGGTGTCCCTAGGTGGTACAGTACAAAGAAATGGGACGTAAAACACGAAACTTAACAATTGTAAACGTGAAAACTTAACATTGAAAATGGCTAAGTCGATTGCGCGAAAAAATGGGTCAAGTTAAAAAAAAAAGTAACATGTTGGATAGTGATATGTGGTGGCACCCCTTGATTATGAAGCTGTGAAAGTTTGGTGGTCCTAGTTGGTACAGTAATCAAAAAATGGTCTTAAACACGAAAACTTAACTTGTAAATCGGCAAACTTACATCTTGAAAATGGGCTAAGTCGATGCCGTAAAAAATGTGTCTAGTTAAAACAAGAAACAGGCAAAGCCACGAAAGCCAGGTTTTTTTTTTCCAGCATAGAACACTTGGATAACATAATTATACCCACTTTGTAGTAGACTAGATGGCCACTGGCCTGCATTCGCACCTTGGGGCGAGAGATGGACACTAAAAAAAATAGATATAGTACATGGAAAACCTTTAACCAAAAAACTTTAACCGGACACACCGAAGACGAACGAACGGACGTATGCCAAATGCCGAATATATCGCGCTTGTCCCGCAAGCAGGAAGTGCGACAAATGATTGAATAAACAACCCATGTGAAAGTATCAAGGTATTGGGTGAACATTTGCAGAGATATAGTACAGGAAAAAACTTTAACAAAAATAATTTTCAAAGTAATTTGACTTGACATTGGGCACAGGGCCCGCACGTTGGGGTTTATAAAAAATATGGATGATGATAAACACCCATGTGAATTTCAAGGTATGGGTGGGCGAAGCAGTTGCAGAGATATAGTACAACAAAAAAGTTTTAAAACCAAAAAACTTTAACCAGACGTACGTTAAAAAGATACCGTTGAAACTGGGTAAGATCAATTTACGTAAATAATAGTTTGAAGTTAAAAAAAATGGCACATTTGGATTGTTTGTATGTGTAGGCACCCCTTGGTTAATGAGCGTGAAAGTTTTGGTGTCGTAGGTGTACAGTACCAAAGAAAAATGGACTTAAACACGAAAACTTAACATTGTAAAACGCGAAAACGTAACATTGAAAATGGCTAAGTCGACGCGCGGCAAAATGGGTGAAATTAAAAAAAAAATAACATGTTGGATAGTGATATGTGGTGGGCAAACCCCTTGATATGAAGCTGTGAAGTTTGGTGGGTCCTAGTGTACAGTAACCAAAGAAATGGACTTTAAAACAACGAAAACATTAACATTGTAAACGGAATCCTAACATTGAAAATGGCTAAGGGCTAAGTTCCGACTGCGTGGAAAAAATGGGTGAATTAAAAAAAAAAGTAACATGTTTGGATAGTGATATTGGTGGTCACCCCTTGATTATGAAAGCTGGTGAAAGTTATGAAGGTCGTAAGTGGTACAGTACCAAAGAAAATGGACTTAAAACACGAAAACTACCATTGTAAACGCGAAAACCTTAACATTGAAAATGCTAAAGTTGAACTGCGCGGGGTAAAATGGGTGAAGTAAAAAAAAAGTAACATGTTGGATAGTGGATATGTGGTGGGCACCCCCTTGATTATGAAGCTGTGAAAAGTTTTGGGTGGCCTAGGTGGTACAGTACCAAAAAATGGGACTTAAACACAAAACTTACATTGTAACGCGAAAACTTAAACATTGAAAATGGCTAAGTCGAGCTAACGCGGAAAAAAATGGTCAAGTTAAAACAAGAAACGAGGCAAAGCCACGAAGCCAGGTTTTTTCAAGCATGGACACTTGATAACGAATTATAACCCACTTTTTGTAACTAGATGGCCGTTCGGCCTGCATGTCGCTGCCGTTGGGCGAGGCATGGACACTAAAAAATAGATATAGTAATGGAAAAAACTTTAACAAAAAACTTTAACTGACACTCGGACACCGGGGACGTACGGACTGACAGGGACGTATGCCAAAATGCCGGACGATATCGCGCTTTCCTCAAGCGGGTGCGACAATGATGATAAACACCCATGTAAGTGTCCAAGGTAAAGGGTGAAGCAGTTGCAGAGATATAGTACACGAAAAAACATTTAACAAATAAATTCAAAGTAATTCGACCCCTTGACAGTGTTCACAGGGGCCGCACGGTTTGGGGGGTTAAATGAAAATATGGACGATGATAAACACCAATGTGAAGTTTCAAGGAATGGGCGAAGCGTTGCAGAGATGTAGAACGAAAAAGTTTTAACCAAAAAATTTTAACCAGACGTACGTTAAAATTTTTTTTAAAATTTATCATATTAGACGGCGGGCCATCTGATTAGCGATGACCTCCATTTTAAACAAATCTGAAAAAACTTTAACAAAAAAATTCAAAGTAATTTGACCTTGACATTGGGCACAGGGGCCGCACGGTTGGGGGTTAGAATGAAAATATGGATGATGATAAACACCCATGTGAAGTTTCAAGGTAATGGGCGAAGCAGTTGCAGAGATATAGTACAACAAAAAAGTTTTAACCAAAAAAACTTTAACCAGACGTACGTTAAAAAGTTAACGTTGACAATGGTAAGTCAATTACGTAGAAATAATAGGTGAAGGTAAAAAAATGGTCACATGTTGGATAGTTGTATGTGGTAGGCACCCTTGGTTATGAAGCTGTGAAAGTTTGGTGGTTCTAGGTGGTACAGTACCAAAGAAATGGACTTAAACACAGAAAACTTAACATTGTAAACGCGAAAACTTAACATTGAAAATGGCTAAGTCGACTGCGCGGAAAAAATGGGTGAAATTAAAAAAAAAGTAACATGTTGGATAGTGATATGTGGTGGGCACCCCTTGATTATGAAGCTGTGAAAGTTTGGTGGTCCTAGGTGGTACAGTACCAAAGAAATGGACTTAAACACGAAAACTTAACATTGTAAACGCGAAAACTTAACATTGAAAATGGCTAAGTCGACTACGCGGAAAAAATGGGTCAAGTTAAAACAAGAAACGAGGCAAAGCCACGAAGGCCAGGTTTTTTCCAAGCATGGACACTTGGATAACGTAATTATACCCACTTTTTGTAGACTAGATGGCCGTGGCCTGCATGTCGCGCCTTGGGGCGAGGCATGGACACTAAAAAAATAGATATAGTAGATGGAAAAACTTTAACGAAAAAACTTTAACTGGACACTCGGACACTCGGACGTACGGACGGACGGACGTATGCCAAAATGCCGACGATATCGCGCTTTCCGCAAGCGGGTGCGACAATGATGATAAACACCCATGTGAAGTGTCAAGGTAAAGGGTGAAGCAGTTGCAGAGATATAGTACACGAAAAAACTTTAACAAATAAATTCAAAGTAATTCGACCTTGACAGTGATCACAGGGGCCGCACGGTTGGGGGTTGGGGGGAGAATGAAAATATGGACGATGATAAACACCAATGTGAAGTTTCAAGGTAATGGGCGAAGCAGTTGCAGAGATGTATAACGAAAAAGTTTTAACCAAAAAATTTAACCAGACGTACGTTAAATTTTTTTTAAGAATTTATGCTATTTTTAGACGGCGGCCATCTTGGATTAGCGATGACCTCCATTTTAACAAATCTGAAAAAACATTTAACAAAAAAATTCAAAGTAATTTGACCTTGACATTGGGCACCAGGGTGGGGCCGCACGGATTGGGGGGTTAGAAATGAAAATATGGATGATGATAAAACCACCCATGTGAATGTTTCAAGGTAATGGGCGAAAAGCAGTTGCAGTGATTATAGGTACAATACAAAAAAAGTTTTTTTTAACCAAAAAAACTTTAAACCAGACGTACGTTTTTTAAAAGTTAACCGATTGACAATGGGGTAAAGTCAATTACGTTTGAAGAAATAATAGGTTGGAAGGTTAAAAAAATAAAAAATTGGGTCACATGTTGGAATTAGGTTGTATGTGGTAGGCAACCCCACTTGGTTATGAAGCTTGTGAAAGTTTGGTGGTTGGATCTAGGTGGTACAGTACCAAAGAAATGGACTTAATAACGAAAACCTTTAACATTTGTAAACTCGAAAAGGAAAAACTTTAAACATTGAAAAATAATGGCTAAGTCGAATCTGCGCGGGTAAAAAAATGGGTTGAAAATTAAAAAAAATAAAAAAAAAGTAACATGTTGGATAGATAGATATGTGGTTGGGCACCCCCTTGATTATGAAAGCTGTGAAAGTTTGGTGGGTCCCATAGGTGGTACAGTACCAAAGAAATGGACCTTTAAACACGAAAACTTAACATTGTGGAAACCGCTGAAAAGTAGAAAACTTAACCATTGGAAAAATGGCTAACTAAGTCGTGGCTACGCTGGAAAAAAATGGGTCAAGTTAAAAAACAAGAAACGAGGCAAAGCCACGAAGGCCAGGTTTTTTCCAAGCATGGACACTTGGATAACGTAATTATACCCACTTTTTGTAGACTAGATGGCCGTGGCCTGCATGTCGCGCCTTGGGGCGAGGCATGGACACTAAAAAAATAGATATAGTAGATGGAAAAACTTTAACGAAAAAACTTTAACCGGACACTCGGACACTCGGACGTACGGACGGATGTACGGACGGACGGACGGACGGACGGACGGACGGACGTATGCCAAAATGCCGACGATATCGCGCTTTCCGCAAGCGGGTGCGACAATGATGATAAACACCCATGTGAAGTATCAAGGTAATGGGTAAAGCAGTTGCAGAGATATAGTACACGAAAAAACTTTAACAAATAAATTCGAAGTAATTCGACCTTGACAGTGATCACAGGGGCCGCACGGTTGGGGGTTAGAATGAAAATAAAAATATGGACGATGATAAACACCAATGTGAAGTTTCAAGGTAATGGGCGAAGCAGTTGCAGAGATGTATAACGAAAAAATTTTAACCAAAAAATTTAACCAGACGTACGTTAAATTTTTTTTAAGAATTTATGCTATTTTTAGACGGCGGCCATCTTGGATTAGCGATGACCTCCATTTTAACAAATCTGAAAAAACTTTAACAAAAAAATTCAAAGTAATTTGACCTTGACATTGGGCACAGGGGCCGCACGGTTGGGGGTTAGAATGAAAATATGGATGATGATAAACACCCATGTGAAAGTTTCAAGGTAATGGGCGAAGCAGTTGCAGAGATATAGTACAACAAAAAAGTTTTAACCAAAAAACTTTAACTAGACGTACGGTTAAAAAGTTAACGTTGAAAATGGCTAAGTCAATTACGTAGAAATAATATGGTGAAGGTAAAAAAATGGTCACATGTTGGATAGTTGTATGTAGGCACCCTTGGTTATGAAGCTGTGAAAGTTTGGTGGTCATGGTGGTACAGTACCAGAAATGGACTTAAACACGAAAACTTAACATTGTAAACGCGAACACTTAACATTGAAAATGGCTAGTCGACTGCGCGGAAAAAATGTGAAATTAAAAAAAAAGTAACATGTTGATATGATATGTGGTGGGCACCCCTGATTATGAAGCTGTGAAAGTTTGGTGGTCCTAGGTGGTACGTACCAAAGAAATGGACTTAAACACGAAAACTTAACATTGTAAACGCGAAAAACTTAACATTGAAAATGGCTAAGTCGACTGCGTGGAAAAAATGGGTGAAGTTAAAAAAAAGTAACATGTTGGATAGTGATATGTGGTGGGCACCCCATTGATTATGAAGCTGTGAAAGTTTGATGGTCGTAGGTGGTACAGTACCAAAGAAATGGACTTAAACACGAAAACTTAACATTGTAAACGCGAAAACTTAACATTGAAAATGGCTAAGTCGACTGCACGGAAAAAATAGGTGAAGTTAGTAACATGTTGATAGTGATATGTGGTGGGCACCTTGATTGAAGCTGTGATAGTTTGGTGGTCCTAGGTGGTACAGTACCAAAGAAATGGACTTAAACACGAAAACTTAACATTGTAAACAACGAAAACTTAACATTGAAAAATGGCTATAAGTCGACTACGCGGAAAAAATAAAAAATGGGTCAAGTTAATAAAAGTAACTGTTTGGATAGTGATATGTGGTGGGCACCCTTTGATTATGAAGTTGTGAAAGTTTGGTGGTCCTAGGTGGTACAGTAACAAAGAAATGGACTCAAACACGAAAACTTAACATTGATTGTGGACGCCGCCCGCCGCCCGCCGCCCGCCGCCCGCCGCCCGCCGCCCGCCCGCCGGCTTTCGCCAATCCAATAGCCTGGATTTTTTTTCAAAAAACCTGGCTAAAAAAGTAACATGTTGGATAGTGATATGTGGTGGGCACCCCTTGATTATGAAGCTGTGAAAGTTTGGTGGTCCTAGGTGGTACAGTACCAAAGAAATGGACTTAAACACGAAAACTTAACATTGAAAACGCGAAAACTTAACATTGAAAATGGCTCAAGTTAAAAAAAAAGTAACATGTTGGATAGTGATATGTAGTGGGCACCCCTTGATTATGGAGCTTGTATTGTGGAATCTAGGGTGTTCAGATGAAGTCTGTGGAGTGTGGTGATCTAGTGGTTCAGTTAACAAAGAAATGGACTCAAACACGAAAACTTAACATTGATTGTGGACGCCGCCCGCCGCCTGCCGGCCCGGCTTTCGCCAATCCAATAGCCTGGATTTTTTTTCCAAAAAACCTGGCTAAAAAAGTAACATGTTGGATAGTAATATGTGGTGGGCACCCATTGATTATGAAACTGTGAAAGTTTGGTGGTCCTAGGTGGTACAGTAACAAAGAAATGGACTCAAACACGAAAACGTAACATTGATTGTGGACGCCGCCCGTCCGCCGCCCTCCCGGCTTTCGCCAATCCAATAGCCTGGATTTTTTTTCAAAAAACCTGGCTAAAAAGTAACATGTTGGATAGTGATATGTGGTGGGCACCCCTTGATTATGAAGCTGTGAAAGTTTGGTGGTCCTAGGTGGTACAGTACCAAAGAAATGGACTCAAACACGAAAACTTAACATTGATTGTGGACGCCGCCCGCCCGCCCGGCTTTCGCCAATCCAATAGCCTGGATTTTTTTTCAAAAAACCTGGCTAAAAATGTTGTTATGTCAATCAAGGAGAAAAGACCCACTATTGAATATAACTAGATTAGTCAGTAAGCAAGGCTTACGGAATACCCCCCGCGTGGGCCCAGGTACCCCTAAATATGTAAACAAAAATCCAAGTGTGTGGGTTTGTGACCTTGACTCTGGGCTTAGCGCGGGCGGCACAAACGTGAATTTGTCACAGGGTGGTAGGTCGCATTTCTCTGATGTTAAGTTTTGTAAAGAGACTGAGTATGTCACCTTGACCTTGGGATCAGCGGGGGTTGAACGGTCGTAGATTTATCACAGCATGATAGTACAACCATAGAGGAATGCACAAGTGAAATATTAAGAATTTTCAATGAAGGAAATAGAAGTTATAACTTATTTCTTTGATGTTAAGTTTTGTAAAGAGACCAAATATTTGACCTTGACCTTGGAATCAGCGGGGGTTGGACGGTCGTGGATTTGGCACAGCATGGTAGTAGACTGACATGAATGCATGTGTGAAATATTAAGCATTTTAGATGAAGGAAATAGAAGTTATAACAATATTTCTCTGATGTTAAGTTTTGTAAAGATACTAAGTATTTGACCTTGACCTTGGGATCAGCGGGGTTGGACGGTCGTGGATTTGGCACAGCATGGGTATTGAGGGGCCTTACAGGAATGCATGTGTGAAATATTAAGCATTTTAGATGAAGGAAATAGAAGTTATAACAATATTTCTCTGATGTTAAGTTTTGTAAAGAGACTAAGTATTTGACCTTGACCTTGGGATCAGTGGGGGTTGGACGGTCGTGGATTTGGCATAGCATGGTAGTAGAGCCTTACAGGAATGCATGTGTGAAATATTAAGCATTTTAGATGAAGGAAATAGAAGTTATAACAATATTTCTCTGATGTTAAGTTTAGTGACGGACGGACGAACAACCTGACTCCACGAGTTGTGGGGGCTATAAATAGTGGTGTACATAATTAATGTCACAGGTGGTTGTGACGTGACTCGAAACAGTATGACTTTGGTATATGGTGTCCAATAAAATTGGGAAACAGTCGTGTCACGTAACATGTTCCGACACAACAAAAGATGCTTTACTGAGTTTGTGACCAGTGTAAACGCTGATGACTTGCAGACAAATGAAACTTGATAAGGGCTTCATGTTTCGTTATATAGCTGTCCAGGGTGAATACTTCAGGCCCTGATCTGAATGTGCAGGCTGATCTAATGCTGCACTGATGGGAATTTCTGAATATCTAATCCTTTTTCCAGCGACCAGTAACCTATGCATAACTAGGAATTTTATAATTATCAATGTGTGTTTTTTGTTGTACATGTACATGTAACTCCCGGGTAGCAACTCAAATAACGAGAGTATCACTGGAACAACCAGTTCAACTCAAGTTAAAGAATTTAACCTTTGAACCTTACTCGAATAACTCAAATGGAACCGAAACCGTGGTGGTAAGTTACTTAAAGGCCCTGAACGGCTCAGTATTACAATTTTCCGATTTTTTCAAACACAAAAACATGTTTGGCAACTGATTTAGTACACAAAACTAACATATACTGCCTAATAGATACATCTCAAGTCTTGAGATTTACGTCTTAATCGCAATGTGAAGACAACAAAAACTTGTTTAGTGTACCACTCAGTGAAAAATGTCAATTGACAATTTCATTTCCGTAATCCAACGGCTTCGGCTCGGAAGCGAGTCGATAAACTCCGGCTATTGGAATTCATCGGCCGCGAATCGGGGAGTTGAGGAGTTGACCTGAGCGTCTATCGGAAAATCGATCGGGCTTTGAAACACACACCTGCTGTTTGTTTATCAACACATATTGATATTTTCATCGACTACAAACTCATTTTTGTACCAAAATGAATGCAAACAGTTTCAAAGTGTGTGTAAATAGAAACCTGTTGGATTTATGTGTGGGAAAACCCAATAGGAGGCCAAATTCGGCAACTTGAGCCGTATAGGGGCTTTAACCCTTCCTACACTGTTGACGGAAATTGCCGTCTGCTGTTTTTCATTTTTGCTTTAATTCTTAACAAAAAACTGGTTTTGACAGCACATGAGAATTGTCTCCACTGGAGACGATTCTCATGTGCTGTCAAAACCCGTTTTTTGTCGAGAAATATTGAAAATAAAACATTTGCGGCAGACGACAACATTTAATTCAGCGTAGTAAGGGTTAAAGTACTCCAACTTTAACTTTAAAGGTACATGCCCACGCAGTAGGCACAAACTGTTCTTTATAGGAATTAAATAAGTGTATAATTACCGTAAGCCGTGATATGAAAGTCGTCGTCCCCGCACATTATCAAAATAGACTGTTACCGCCGCGCGTCGCTAACAGTAAATTGATAAATTAATAAATGATTATATTTGTATAACGGGCACTCGTAATTTTTAGAACTGGTGGAATAGTGACATAATTATACACTTATTTAATTCCTATAAAGAACATTATGTGCCCACTGCGTGGCCATGTACCTTTAATTTGTTCCCTATTTAGTAATGAAGAAAATCAATAACCCATTTGTAAAGGTAAAATAAGCAATGATTTTGAAATCAGGGGGTATAGTAAGCTTTAGACACAAAGCTTATCTGCAGCTCGGATGTACACTTTGCTAAATAATTGTGATGAAATTGGCTGATATCTACATTCGCAGATGAGGAATATTGGGATCCAAACTGGCACACATGTTATACATGTAAGGTTGTCTTCCTGTGCAACTCACACAGTCAAGCTAATTTTACTTGTAACCATTTACCGGTACTTCCTGGACTCAACAATCAACTTCTTTTACCGATTAAGCAGCCAATACACAGCGTGTAATTATATTTCACCGAATACTTGGTGTCATTATATAATACTCTATATGCATTACACTGTAATGCATATAGAGTATTATATAATGACACCAAGTATTCAGACACCATTTGTTTTGGAAAACCCTATTTGGTATAAACATATTTTCAGGGATTCCGCTGGGGAAAATAAAAAAATCGCCACTTCAGAAAAAAGAAACAATCGGCGATAAAAAATTACAATTTTCGAAAAAAAAAGAAAAAAAAATTTTTTTTTTTTTTTTTTCTTTTTTTTTTTTTCAAAAATTGTAATTTTTTATTGCCAATTGCGAAAGTGGCGATCGCCAGCGGAATCCCTGTATTTTATTAAATAATAATTTACATAATTTTTCGGTATACAAGCAGTGTAAAGAGGATTGGAACGAAAGATTGCTATCTTATAGAGTTCCTCTCCCTATTTCAAATTGTATCCAAATTATATTGTTATTCTGATAAACAATTATCAGAGCTCCAGATAAGCTGCGTATTTGCTTAAATACCCAATTAAAATTGCCAAAAACCCAATTGAAATCAGAAGTAGCGAGTAACAAAAAGCAATAAGAAATTTGTGCATGCTGCAGAAAACAATAAATAGACCACAAATATAACATAATTTTCTTATTTTCCATGAAAACACATCATGGAGACAATTCTAATGAAATGCCAAGACATGTTTTCATTTCGAAGCAAACTATTCAATAATTGCTGTCTGTTGATGTGTAAAAAGTAGTGTGATTTTTTTACCTAATTAAAATGTTGAAATACCCAATTGCTTCAGAAATGATGGATGGACAATACTCAATTACTAATTCCTTATCTGGAGCCCTGCATTATAATAATGCTAACCATAACTATTGGGACACTCTTCATTGTGGCAAACCATATATGCAGAGCTCCAGTTAAGATGCGTAATTTGGCCAAATTTTCCGGTACTTTTTCTTATTTCTTCAACAAAATGGCAAGGTGGGAGTTCTTTAGAATTATCTCAATGATATGATTCTAAAGCACTCACAAGAAGAAATAACAAAATTTCCCGCAAATTACGCGCCTTAACTGGAGCTCTGTATATGTATACATATTATTTTAATAGTTGCTATTAATGATTAAAGTAATATGTACTAAATGTGCTTCCTCTCGGAGGTAATTGGAAAATACATGTACATATACCGGTGTAACAGGAAATCTTCACCCCCTGCAAAACTTCCAACTGGCTTAAGCCTAGGAAATATTCCCCCCCGCCTGGAAATTCTCCCCCCCCCCCCACCCCCATCACCACCTTCACAGACACTGTCCACAAAACTTTTAATGTGTTTTCATATACATTGTTGATATTGTGCTCAGGAGCATACAAAACGCACATGTTAGAACCAGTCTGTTGGTAACAGAGGACGTAATAGTATAAATTGTGTCATAATATTATTTAGGGTTATTATGGCATGTGTATATATTACCGTAAAACAGGAAACTAAAATTTGCATCTGCTGATTTTTCTAAATTGTTTTTTATTTAATGTTTAACGGCCTATCAACAGCCAATGTCATTTTAGGCCAGGTTAACAGGGTCAAATCCCATATTTCACCTGTGGTGATGGGGTAAAATCCCCAAATCAGAACTGAATATAGAAAATAATATATATTCAGGCCTTGAATTAGAACTAGAGAAAATGAGCAGGGGCTCACGGATACCCCCCGGCCGCACCATGGTCTAACCAACATATATTTTCCAGGTAATTTGGCCTTCATCTTGGGTATTAACCCATTACATTCGGAATACACCTTTATGGGTATGAAATTTTTTAAATATTTTATTTTTATTTTTGTTATTTCTCAATGAAAATATATGTTGTGACCACTCATTTGAACCGTCTCGCTGAGACGGTTCAAATGGTGGTCACGACATATATTTCTGAGCTCATATGAATATAATATTTAGGATTTTCCACAAACAAAAGGTGTATCCTTAGCATGAAATGGGTTAACGCCACATGGGTGGGCTATAGAATGAAAATATGGATGAGAGTCACTTAGCCCCACTCCTTGAAAGTAATAGGATCAGTACTCATCCAGGGGCGGATCCGAAGGGGGCTTGTTCCGTGGTTGCAACCCCCCGTTCAGCCACGGAGTTTACGTAGATCACAGTTTACCACCAGTTGGAGACTGAATTTAAAATGCCATAAAACACAGGAAAGTGCATTTCCGAACAACTAGATTTCTAAAAATTTCCGGGGTGGGTTGGGGGGGGGGGGGGTGTGTGTGGGGGATGCATCCAGTCTCCGGAGAACTCAAAAATAGGGCAACCCCGCCCTCCCCCCATTCCCCAAATGAAATGCTGGATCCGCCCCTGTCATGTTACGAAGGGAAAATTTAACGGGAGGTTCATCCTTACTGGAATCCCGATATTCCTGGTTTGGCCCTCAGGTACATGAACATGTTCAGATTGCTTACTATTTGATAGTTGAATCCGGTTATACCCATTTTGAAAGTAGTACATGTAATTTGGCTGACCTTCATCTCGGTGACCTTCACCTTGGTGATCAGGAGATACTAAGCATTGGAAACGTACATGTAAGTCCAAAATTGTTGACACCAAGGTGAAGGTCACCAAGGTCAAGGTCAGCCGTATTACACTGGTAGATATCCAGCAATGTGAAGAAGCTATTGATGAAGTGGAGATGTTCCGGCCACAGGTGGAAGACTCGGACCTATGACACCAAAAAAAATGCCTATTAAAAAAATCCCATTACCCCACCCACTTGGTCTCGTACAGTACCATCTTCTATATAGAAGATGGTACTGTACGAGACCAAGCGGGTGGGGTAATGGGATTTTTTTAATAGGCATTTATTTTGTGTCATAGGTCCGAGTCTTCCACCTGTGGTTCCGGCTAACCATGTTAACAGATCAAGAGATATTCAATGTTTGGATGTAGGTCCAAAATTATTGACATGCAGGTCAAGATCACTATGGTCATAGTCACCCGAATGAGACACTGAGTGGATAGCCATAAATGTGAGGAAGCTATTGATGAATTTTGGTAAGGAGGTATTGAACATTTGGACGTATGTACAAATTTATTGACAAAAAGGTTAAGGTCTCCAAGGTGAAGGTCAATGTTACCCGAATGACAGTGGGTGGATAGCCATCATTTGAGAAAGCTATTGATGAAATTTGGTAATATGGTAAATTTGGCTACATGTACGTACAAAATTTATGCCCCACAAAGTTTAAGGTCACCAAGGTGAAGGTCACCCAAATGACAGTGGGTGGAGAGCTATTGAAAATGTGAAAAAGCTATTGATGAAATTTGGTAATGATCCATTAGTACGGATCAAGAGATAAGGAAATTTGGCTACATCCAAAATTTATGTCCCATAAAGGTTAAGGTTACCAAGGTGAAGGTCAAGGTCACCCCAATGACACTGGATGGATAGCTATTTTAGCTATCAATGTGAGGAAACTATTTATGAAGTTTGGTAATGATCCGACTAACGGACCAAGAGACATGGGAAATTTGGCGACGTTCCACAAAGGTTAAAGTTACCAAGGTCACCCGAATGACAGTGTGTGTATAGCCAGCAATGTGAAAAAGATGTTGATGAAATATGGTAATGATCCGACTAACGGATCAAGAGATATGGGAAATTTGTATACATCCAAAATTTACATCCCAAATTGCTGACGACACCGACAATGACGCTGGAATTGTGACCACTACATCTCTCTTTCCACTATTGTGTGCATATCATTGGCATTTTTTATTTTTTAACTGTTATTTTGACAAAATATTTACTGCCGGTGAACTTACCAAAACTCTGTTCTCCCATTTGTCTTTGCGTACTTCATAGCTAACTAAACGCTTTATGGATAACTTTATGCGTCTGTCCAAAACATCTCTTATGCTGTCTGAAAGATAAAATAGCTGTGTCAGAAGGAGATTAAAACAACAGTGTGGGTCAAAAAATCAAGCACGTAGGGAAAACATTAAATTTTAGAAAAATATCAAAGGGGACAGTGTGTTTTGATTTGTTCTTGGGTTTGTTAGGTTGGTGAAAAGGTTTAGCGGTAGGGCTAATCGAGTAAAGCACCCGCGATTTGCGATGATGTGTGTATATTTTCATTGTTTGATTTCAAGTCACATCCGAAAGATCAGTGTCAGGGCCGTAGCCACGTTGAGGCGAACCGAGGCAACAAATTTGCCGATTTTCTTTTTACCATGCGGGTCGCGCTACGCGCTCCCACTGGATACACGTTTCATAAGATTTGCCTCGGTATATTTTTACCTCTGGCTTCGGCCCTGAGCGTGATTGACATACATGTACTATGAAAGAATTTGTCATGCCTAAATTTAGGGAGAGGATTTATATAAGCTTAATTGCTTTCAATCCAATCCCATTTGTATAATTCTGAAAAGACAATGGTGTCGGCTAATTCTGCGCACCTAAACAAATGTACATATGTCATTAATATCCCCATATTCAGAGACTATGCAGTTGGTCAGACTGACCAGTCATGCAAAAGTTTCTCTGTCTTAATTCTGAAATTTAAATAGCTTACTGTTGGAATTATCATTCAAAAATTATATCAGTTTGGAGATAGTAGTTTCAATTCTTGGAATATATCACTGGATTTACCAAATAGTGTTTTATATTATGTGTTTCATGGTAAAATTTATTTTTCCTCAGTGTTTAATCTAGTGGACCCCTGCTGGGTCAGTGTGTGCTGTATTGGGAGTGCTATACCTGGCTAGAACTTCTGCAGGAATGGAGTAACATTACATAATGTGTAACCAGATGCAACCATGAATGCTGACCAGGTCAAGCACCCTGCTAGATACAGATTAACAGGATCCTAGATAAGCAGGTGGCGATCACCAGAAAACTAGTCTTATTCACACACAAGTGCAATAATCGCAATTTAAAGTTGCACAAAAAAAAACAACAACACAATTAACTACAAAATGGCAAATCAACTAGAAGAGAACCAACAGTCATTTAACACATCAGTAATAGATGAAACTGATGACTCAATCCACTCACAATCTCAGTCGCTGTTTGTGGAACTTACAACACCATTGACAACACAAGACAAACTAAACATCAATGTGAGTGACAGATTTAATGGTATATTGTACCATGTGATTCCAAGTGATAAACATCTGTCAATCATATTCCCATCTCAAACACTCTTCAACAAGTTTATTGACTCAATTAATAAGGAATTACATCCAAGGAATATTAAAAATGGGAAGTCAACCTATACAACACATCTTCGGGGCAGATGGTGCACTCTGACAGCTGATGAGCCTGCAGGGACAATAATGGCCACTGGTCCAGGTCATAAAATGTGGAGAGAGATGCACTTCTCTAGACTGGCGATACGACTTTATCAGCAGTACACCTCAGAAGTGGATGATGACCTACACATTGCACAAAAGTCACAGACATCTACCCCTGCTGCAGAGAGACTATATGTGTCGCCATCACCACCCTTATCTCCAGTGGCTAACCAGTGCCCCAGCAGGTGCAGGATCACTCCAACACTGCAATATTGACCCAAATCAGCCAACTACAGCAGATCAGTAGCAGCCTACAGGATCAGTTACATAACATTAACATGAAACTTGATACCCTGCTCAGCAACTGCAAAGATACTGCAGCCGACCCCATCTCCCCACAGGGATCCCCTTCCAGAACACACACAAATCATGGACTACCAGACACCACCCTGGGAGATGAATTTGTCACACTCAGCACAACTGGTGATGTCTCACAGCTGATGCCAGAGGGAGCCACCTACCTGGAAGTAGCCAAACAGGTCCCAGTATCAGGGAAAGATAAGCGAGCCAGGAACCAAGCTATAAGTAGCACAAAGGGAAATAAGCAATCCAATGCCCTAATTAGACCAAACACAAATGGAAACAACCGTGCTGAACTAACATGGAGAGCCACACACCAGAAAGACAACAAATTCAATCCACCTCCCAATTTAACCCCAACATTGTTGATTCTACCAAGAGAACACTGATTATTGGTGATTCCATACTATCAGGTATTAACAGAAAGGGTTTAAGCAAACATGTGGAATGTGTACCAATACCAGGTGCAAGCATCGACTCCGTAATAGACAAAATTACAGTTGTAGACTAACACAATTTCATAATGCAGTGATATATATAGGTGGAAACAACGCAGCAAGTATAGCGAGTCAAGATGACCTTGAATACTTTGAAGAAAAATACACAGCAGCTACAGGTATCGGTAACAACACCAAAAATCCTGGATGTACAATATACTTATGTACCTCATGCCCGCGTGGAGACACTGATGTCAATGAAGTTAACAATGTAATAATGGAACTATGCTGCGAACATCGTCTGAAGTGTATAAATGTTAACTCTTCATTCTACGACAAGGAACAACGACTGCGGCATTATTTCTATAAACGCCGTGACAACATTCACCTGTCGCGACCTGGAGTCAAAAGAGTTCTTGGCTCAATACATGAACACATCAAATCGTTGATGACTTTGAACACTGTGTATATCCAATTTCCCCTACATACACGAGATCAGATACAAATAATAGACCAGAGCTGACCATAAGAGGGGAGCCGCCTAGCCGACGATCATTGGTTGAAGAGGTACGTCACCCCACAGTGGACACTAACCAAGGACACTGGTATAGTGAACGGACCGTGCCTAGAAATTGGATCGAATATACCAATGATGCCAATAACCATGAAGGTGCATACCGCCAAGAACAAGGTGACAGGCATGAAACAAGATGCCTTAAGTGTGGCCTAACGAACCACAAAACAGACGATTGTCGGCATAAAACACAGGTGCAATGCTATAAGTGTAAACTTTATGGCCACAAAGACGCTTCAGGACTATGTTGGTGGAGATAGGAAGTAGGCAAATATGCCAAAACAGTAAATGAATGTGCATACATGAACGCTGTCTCAACGCCAAACTTTTTCACACTATTAGAAGATATTTGTAGTAGTTGTAACAAATTAACATGTGACTGTGTAGCAAATGACACCACAATTGTGGAAACTAGCAGTACATCAACTGCAGCCTACAATACAAGTACCATTGTTGATACGGATTTATCAGTGAAATGAACATGTAAATATCAGTGATCAACCAGTGCCCCATAAAGGCCAGTCCAAAGCTAATCAAAGTGTTCCAAAACCAATGCATATATTAAAATTAGGATCACTGAATGTTTTTTGTGGTCTGAGATCAAATTACACTTCCTGAATTTTGTGAAAAAGTACTGGATGTATGATATTTTTGGTGTGTTAGAAACATAAACTGACAATTATGATGTGATTTCACTTAAGGGTTATCATTTCATACAGCAAAGCCGTAAGCAAAAGTATATCCGAAAGTCTGGAGGTATTGGCATTTTTGTAAAAGAAACTATGAGAATATGTACATAAAATTGACACAGATTCCGATTATGTAATGTGGATAAAAATTGACAAAAAGAGTATGAATACTGTTACTGATGTAGTAATAGGCTTCATATACCAACCGCCTGAAAACTCACGATTTTTACAACTCCTGATGAACGGAGACCCTCGATATTGAAATCACATCTATGTAGATTATTAATGTGTGTATATACTAGGTGATCTAAAACTGTCACACCTCTGACATTGACGAGTTTGTGGAGATTGACCCATTTGTCACAGAACGTTTAACATTGAATGATGAGCATCTGACTGAATTCTATAACAAATTTGAGCATTTAGAACAATATGGACTGAACAAGCACAGAGTATCCAAAGATAACAAGGTTAACAACAGTGGTCATCGCTTACTAGATTTGTGCAAGGCAAATAATTTGTTTATTCTGAATGGCAGATGTGATACGGATAAAGGTATAGGGGCCTATACATACAGAAGTATGTCAGTGATAGATTATGTGATTACAACAATTGATGGAATCACATCTGAATAATTTTAAGATCACTGATACCGATGTTCTATTCTCTGACGGTCATGCAATACTAGACATAAATTTGCACTTTAAGAACCCGCTAAATGATAGAAATCTTAGCACATCCTCAAAGAAATATGAAAATAAAGCACGACCTTCGAGGTGGAAACAGGACAAAAAAATGAGTTTGTTTCAAATATTACACAAGTAGAAGTTAATGATATTCACTGTAAGCTTGATCAACTTGCCAAAAACTCACAAACAACTAAAGCTGATATTAATTCAATAACGTTAGAAATTGGACAATTACTCACAAATTCTGCCAAATTAACCTTCGGTCATAAGCATAGCAAATACTCATCAAACAATAAAACGTGGTTTGGGCCAGAGTGTCTAAGGGCACGAAATAAATACCATGAAATGAAGAATAAGAAAAGAGAGGACCCATCCAACATAAATGAACAACACTTAAGACATGCCAGTAAAATTTACAAGAAAACAATGAATAAGTATGTTAATAGAACTAAAAGAGAAACACAGAAAGTTAAGGACATTGAAACAGAAACAACCAAAGGAATTTTGGAAAATTTTAAATAGTTTAGAGCAAAATAAAGCTGATGATAAAGTAACTCTTGATTTGTTGTACGAATATTTCAAAAATACCAACTCTAACCAGGCAAATAATCAAGAAAATGAAGCAAATATTGAAGTTAATTTCCAACTAAATGACGATGATGAAATTTTAAACACACCCATCACATGAAGAAGAAATTGAGAAATGCATACAAAAACTGAGTAACAACAAAAGTCCATCTAATGATTATATTATAAATGAATACATAAAAATACATCACATATATTTCTGCAAATTTATACATCCCTCTTTAACATTGTTCTTGACATGGGAATTATCCCAGATTCTTGGCTCGAAGGAGTCATACGACCTATATTTAAAGGAAAGGGTGACCCGTCAAAGCCAGAAAAACTATAGACCAATTACTCTTGTTAGTTGTTTTGGAAAATTATTTACTTCAATTTTAAACAACAGATTAGATAACTTTTTCGAAAACGAAATGATAATAAATGAAAAATCAGGCAGGCTTAGAAAAGGATATTCGACAACTGATCACATTTTATGTACTACATTCACTAATCGAGATTCTAAAGGCACAAAAGAAAAAACTGTTTTGTTGTTTTTATTGACTTTAGTAAAGCTTTTGATTCAGTGTGGCGAGTTTGGACTTTGGCAAAAGTTAGTTAAAAATAATGTAACTGGCAAACTGTTCAGAGTAATATATAACATGTACCAAAATATTAAGTCATGTGTCACTGTAAATAATCAACAGTCAGCATATTTCAGTAGGCAATATTGGATTGGCGATCAAGGTGAAAATCTATCCCCATTACTTTTTTCTCTATACCTAAATGATTTGGAAGCATTTCTTGAGGGTAGTACATGTCAAGGAATTGAACTGCAGCTGAATACTCCAGAATTTTATTTTTACATGAAATTATTAATTTTACTGTATGCAGACGACACTGTTGTTTTGGCCGATAATGAACATGATCTACAGAAAAACCAAAACTGGAAACTAAATGTGAATTTCTCTAAAACGAAAATCTTAATATTTGGAGCCAGGAATACTAGCAAGTTTAATTTTTTGCTGGGAGGAAACAAAATTGAAATCCCAGATGAGTATAAATACTTAGGCATTTACTTTTCCAAATCACGAACGTTTTATAAGGCAAGAAAACATGTAGTAGAACAAGCAAGGAAAGCAATGCATCTCCTATATAAAAGAATACGAAATTTTGATTTGCCAATCGATTTACAACTCCAAATTTTTGACCACACGATACTCCCTATTCTTCTCTATGGCAGTGAAATTTGGGGTTTTGAAAACATCCAAACAATTGAAAAAGTGCAAAATGATTTCCTAAGAGCTATTACAAAACTGAGGAAAAGTACACCAATTTATATGCTATATGCAGAATTAGGTAGATTCCCAATTGAAATAAATGTTAAAGCACGCATGATCGGGTACTGGATCTCTTTAAGAATGGGAAAACAAACAAAATTGAGCAATCTAACATATGCCGTTATGGCAAACAACTACCCTAACTCTAAATGGATCAGATATATAAAAGGTATATTAGAAAAACTGTTGGACAAAATGATTTATGGTTGAACAAAGAGATACTATACCCAAAAGCAACAAAACTATATATACTACGAATATTAAAGATCAGTACATTCAAAAATGGTCAGGTTTGATGCAGTTATCAACCAAAGGGAAAATGTATCAAATGTTTAAAGAAACAATTGAACTAGAATCATATTTAATAAATTTAAACCGACACAAAATATATTCCGCTAATCAAATTCCAAACAAGCAACCACAGATTGCCCATTGAAACTGGAAGATGGAACGGCATAGAAGTATCTGAAAGGAAATGTTTAATATGTAACTTAAATACAATAGGTGATGAATTTCATTATCTCTTGGAATGTCCATACTTTAGTAATGAGCGTGAATTATACATCCATAAGAAATACTACAGTCATCCAAATATACCTAAATTTCAGCAACTGATGCAATCAAAAAAGTACAATAGTATTGTCTAAACTATGTATTTTTGTTAAACTTATAATTGACAAATTTAAAACATAGATCAGCAGTTTTAATTATATACACAGCATCATTTTAGGGAGTAAATAAATTGAACAACAAGTGGTCCGCAAACAGTATTTATAGGTATTTATGCTGTATCCTCCCTGCCACAACTGCCACATCAGATCATCTTACCATCCGTACATTGTACATTACCTTGTCTATATTAATGAATCAGCATGTTCTCATATGCCACTTGCATGTGGCCAGAGGTGACTTTGCTTTTAATAAATGATATGTTCTATGTTCTGTTCTGTTCTGAAGTTAAAATTTCCGGAATATTCAAAGCAGTTCAAAGATGTCTGTGCAGGTAAAATGTCATAACGTTCTGACGTCAGTATGTGACGTAAATTGTGTGATGTATGACATCACATGCGTGATTGCAATGTCACATTTGTTTCTGCTAATGCTGCGCATCTGGTAGTGTAAATAAAATGGTGAACAGCTTACTGGATCAGCATAGCAAAATGGGTATTATACTTGAAGCAGAACTATCCAGTGACATCATGACAGGTTAGTTTCTTAGTTGAACAGTTAATTTAGTAAATAAGACAGCTATTCCATCAGCGGGGTCTGAGAATTTTACAAATTTTGACCAAACTATCGGAATGTGATAAAATTGTGCCACAAAGTTAATCAGCGTGTTTATTCCAAAATCCACATATTTCATTATGAAGTACACAAGGTAAATTTGACGTGAATTGTGCATTAGCCGATGCGCAGAATTAGCCAAAATGACAGTACCACTATTGATGCCTTAATTACTAGTAAATTATTAGTTGTGAACGGTAACTCTTGCAATCTACTCCCATACCGTCTGTAGCCAGAGTTACAATTCCACTCATAGGATTCTTCTGCAGAATAGAGAATCAGATCTGATTCGCACTTTAGCAGTTAATTGTGAAATATTTTCTATATTTTGTAACTGAAATGAGTGTTAATATTAATAAAATAATATATTCAAGTAACCATGACATAAATTTACATATGTATAGATGACCTGACAAAGTAAATTTAAGCTAGAATCAACAAGTGACCCAGTCAGTGGCAGCCAAAGATAAGATGGCATCCATTTTCTGTAAAGGCGAAAAATAATTTTCTAAACCTTCTACAATGGTAAAAATTGTTTCAGGATTATTTGTTTATATTACTTTTATTATATGATGGTGGGTCTAGTTTTCGGGGTATTAACAAGTTCATCAACTAGCGGTTTTTAGAAAACATAACATATGAGCTAAATTGTTAGTTCAATAGAATGATAAACATTTCTTTCAATGTTTCTTGCCTTCAAAATAAGATTGTTGTTAGATTAAAATTTGCGTCAGCTTGTTTAGCAACACATGAGTCAGCCATCTTGAATATTGACTTATGGTTGGAGTTTTCGGGGTATGTTCCTAAAGTGTCAATAAATTTGCTAATTCGTCCCGAGTTTTCATTGGCTATAAGATCATCACGCATATGAATGAGGCACAGTGAAGGAAAACTTGAAACTTTTATCTTCATTATGATTTTAACAATATTAAAGAGCAGATTAATGGCGGACGCATAAATCAAGAAAATCACGGTAGGTTAGTGAACAAAATGACCTAAATGGCAAAAATGACCAGTATTTGGTCCAAACACTGGATTTGGTGGCATTTTTTTAAGAACTTACTATAAGTAATGTCATGCTTATTTTAATTACGTGACGTAAAGCACATAACGGCTGCACACATGTCTACAAATTACAAAATATGTGAATACCCCGAAAACTCTGACTACCCCGAAAACTGGCGTCATGACCATACTAATATTTTGTTCAGATGGAAAATATCTCAAATATGTCACAATTAACTGCTAAAGTGCGAATCAGATCTGATTCGCTATTCTGCAGAGGAACCCTATGAGTTGAATCGTAACTCTACCTACGGACGGTACGGGAGTAGATTGCAGGAGTTACCGCAACTAGGAGAAAAGGAGCTTATAGGTTTTGCGACCAGTGCAGATTCTGATCATCAGACTGCGATTCTGCTGCCTGAAAAGGATCTGCACTGTTCGCCATTCCATCAATGAAACACCTGGCATGCGTCTAGCAAGCAATTTAGATCATTATCAGATTACAGGAGTGTGCTATTTCATTTGATCAAGAGCTACACTGGTCACAAAACCCACAAGCCCCATTTCTCCAGTAACAGCCAAATAACAGTGAACATTCAGGCATGTTCTTCTTCTACTGAAATTGGCAAACATGACAAATACATACAAACCAAATTGTATAGAATCGGTCCGAAATGTTCATGGTCCGAAACGCTCATTACCCCACCCACTTTCACATTGTCCAAAATGAAAACAAACACCTGTTGGATTATTTCTTACCTAAAATATCACGCGGGATATTATTTTGAGACGCCATTCTATATGAACAGTTATAAAATCACTCCTATATCATTATGGCAGTACTAAGGTATCAACGGGTAGTCTTTGTTGCGAAAAAACTGTCAAAAGAGATGTCAACTCTTTGGAGAGCGCCATTAACTTCCACCAAATGTGACGTCATGTCACCCGCTTCTATATTTAGTAACAAAACCCGGAAGCAAGTGTTCACAAACATGTTTTCAAATTATCCGGTATGACATGCGTGATGATTTATACACAAAAATGAAAATGGCCGCCCTATTGTTGTTTCCAAAGAAGAGCAACCAGAATGGTAGGAAATCCATCAAATAAGTCTCATTCCGAAAGACTAATAATCCTAGGACATCACTAGAATACCGTCGACTTAGAGCAGATATGGTACAGGTGTACACGATTCTGCATGACATCGATCATGTAGATAAGCGCAAACTATTCAGTCAAGCTACTTACATGCCCACCAGAGGCAATACATATAAGCAAGTAAACTCCACACATTTAGCCACATAATAGGTTCCCAGCATTGTCGCAGCACCATGCAAGTGTCAACACCTAAAATTCACCTAAACAAATGCTGGCATACTTTGCCCTCAACATTTGACCCTCAGTGTTATTCATAAAAGCGGAGGTCTATAATATAAAATATCAAGTAATTTCAAGAGAAGAGAGGACTCGACGTCAGTAAGTTCAGTAAGTTGATGCCTTATTACACGGGGCCCAACAGTGTTAAATGAGGTGATTTGTGATCGGAGTGCTATATTTCGCTTGACACTGTGGTTGCCTTCTATGACATATAAAGACAAATTCAGTAGGTATGTATAACCTCTCAGTACATTGCTCTATGGCCTGGAACTGAAATACAAAAGTTTTTTTTATTTATTTGTCCCAAAACGAATATTAGGATAGTATGTGCCATCAGATTGTGTGATTATCATTCATTTATTACGTAGATATGATATGACAGTACCCGGGCGCCAAAGTGCTAAATGGGGGTGATTTTGGCGTGCTATTTTTGGTTTGACAGTGTGGCTATACCCTCTAAAACACATATGTATACAATAAATTCAGCAGGTATAACTCTCTCATATTTTTTCGTTTCGCTCAATGGCCTGGAACAAAATGGCCGCCACATGGTTTTGTCTCAAAACGAATATTTGGATAGTATTTGCAATGAAATTGTGTGTATATCATTCATTTATTACGTAGACATGAGCACGATGATGACTGCATATTTCTATGTTTGAAACATACTATTGTCAACGGTACTCCAGTTTCCTTCTATATCAAAGACACATACTTACCTAGTGTTTTTTTCTTCCCCCCATTACTACAGAGTTTACATTAGTTCAAGTCTGACTGAACTAAAAACAGTGAAGACCCTGTTCAGAGGTGCAGATTGGTATGTATCTATTTTGGCCACAACAACAAGAATTCCTTCTGCAGAATGTTGATTTTACTGTATTAGTAATATGTTGTTAGAAAAGACCATCACACGTACGTCAGAGTTGGGATGCGCACCTGGGTGAACACTATTTAATTGAATATCACTGTAGTTAACAGTATCCTCAATGCAATAAGACATAGTTCCAACTTCATAAAGATTCCATAATTAGTTAATTTACAAAACTGATTTCAAAATGGCCGCCACATGTAGTATTATTCAATATTTTCAGTTTATAATGACGCATTTAAGTACATTAAACTGATACCACTGTGTGTTACACTTTCAACGAAATAATGACTGTAGAAAATATAGCAATTTATATAGCTGAATTGTTGTTTATCGTGTTTTCATAATTGCCGCCAAATAGCATTATTGTTCAATATTTTATTAGCGACATCACATATAAGTCAATCAGCTTTCCTCTATTTTGTTTTCCTGTGTATAAATGTCACCATGTCATTTACGGAACATTAAAATATATCATAGATGCAATAAGAAATGTTTTCAGCATCATAAAGTGTATAACGTTAGTTTGCCAAAATACATTTAAAATGGCCGCCAAATATAATGGTACTTATTATTTTCAGTTTTCACTAAGCATAGTTGAGTACATAAAACTGCCAGTATTACATGTATGTGTTTTATGGACAATATGATGAATGTAGAAAATATCCAAATTTAATTAGCAGAATTGCTTATCATCATATTTTCAAAACTGTCAACAGTATTGCTTATATTTTGTTAGATACATCATTTTAGTAATTCAGTTGTTTTATTTTGTTTTCCTACAATTATATAAGCGCCATCGAATCATTTACAGAGCATTAACATGTTTTTCGACAAATGGGAAAGTAAGACAACACCAATGTGGATGCTATCATAAGCGATATTATTCGGCTTTCCTGATGAACGTGAGCATTGGTGTTCGATTTCGTTTTTTATGTATTTATAAATAAGTATTTAGCAAGCACATAGTATATGTCGAACACAATAAATAACATGCAAACCAGCATATCATGCTTAATAGAGTATAAGTGAAGTAAAGCGGATGTATAAACGCTACGTTCTTACTTCTGTTAACAAAATTAAACTTTATAGTTTGGCCATTCTAAATGGTTAACATTAATGGTTTAATCTGAGAATCGCAAACTGACATATGAAGTTTTCAATTATTTTGAAATGTTTGCAGATCGACTACATTTGACAGATGTTACCAGGAAAACACAAACATAAAACCGCTTCATCGGCACGCGGCTATACCTAATCCACATATATGTAATACATGACTACTTAAACTATACTATCATATCTTTGAGATCACACACCCTCTCAGATTGACATTGCATGATATATTGGCTCTAAACGTAAACGCTGAGGGAACCGTGACAGTGTATGTTTTGTTAGTTAAATAGTAAGTACACCATGCATGTGAACTCGCCAGTGTAACCATAGAACAGGCACACATTAATGAAAATGACAAAACGTTATATTGGACACCATTCCTGAGATATTATACGAAACGCTGACTTCAATGACCAATCGTTGGCCATGGGTCTATATGTAATATATCAGCTCAGTGGTGGCACACACATTTTAAAACTGTAAACTCTTATCTTTGGAATATATGAACGAAATGCTTTTTCATTTTAAAAGAAATACGTCGTCACAATATATGCACATGACATGTAAAATCAATGATACTTTTTGAACACGACTACATGATGAAAGCATTAGTATTGTACTGTGAGGTTTATTATACATATTCATTTGTGTTAAGGGCTGTACCAGCAGTACTTAGAGACTAGCTTCAGGATCTTCCGCACTCATTCCTAGACTGACATTGCATGGCAATAAACCGACATCTTGTACAAACATATTGAATACATGGTGTCAATATATCCTTATCTGTTCAGAAAATTGCTAATGTAGCATGATGAGACACATAACTGTACATGACACATACACGTATACATATACCAAATATGTATATGAAACAACTACCTTGTAGTACATTCACACTTCAGGGACATCATACTTATTATTGCTACCTCTCATTACGTTTTATGACAAAACCAATGTATATACTACTGATGAAGGTGGTTGACTCTGTTGACCGACATTATTCGACGTGGTACCACCATACGCACATGGGTAGGTACCCGTATATGTATGCCCACCGATACGTAACAACAATATATACTACCTTATGATACACGACCTCGAATCAACACCATCCAGCGTGATAGGGATAACACAAGTTAACCTCAATTCGCAGCCAAAAATGGAATATGCAACTGCACTGCTTGAACGAAATAAGTGCCGATGCTTACCTCGAGGAAAAAAGTATCTATATAGTTTAGTTTACTACACTGTATGCAATATGTATATGATGACGTTAATGGCAGCGCCAGGCTGAGAGTATGCATATTTTGTCCTCTGAAACCGTCTTCCCATCCCAAAGTAGTTGTGCAAACAGAAAAGTTGCTTGCAAAACATGTGTGAAAAGATGTGTTCTTGCCTCTTGCCTATATTACTGGCAAACGTGTTTGGCAAAACTGGAGATAGCACATCACCAACATGTAGATGAGCAATAGCAAATAAACAGAACGAACTACACACCACATCCAGTTTATTCGACACGTACTCATTTGGCAAAGCTTATGAAAGTGCAACACTGGTTGTCTGAGTATAGGTTGACCTTTTTTCGCGAAAGGAGTTCGATATTACAACTGCTATGGGTACACTAATTACAATGCATATATTAAACACATATACTGTAGATGCTATGTTCGTAATAATGTTCACATACATGTACCTTCAAGCTACCTGCCGTTGAATGAAATTAAAATGTTATTGATACGGGGAAATAAAGAAGTTACAATTCTGTAACTATTCCACCGGTTTTTCAAATAAAACTGTAAGTGCCACTTTTCTACATAGTATTACATATTAACATTCCAATCCCGAACTCTAAGTACGCTCATTCCATAGATAAAAAGTAAATATAGCGGATATATATATTGTTTCCCATAACGTTTTATACATGCCAAGAATAATCATTAACGTTACACATGTTATGTAACTGAATGCATATAATTACCTCCGGTAATGGGGAATGAATGGTCAGTATGTGGATAAATGTTATCTCTAAAACAAATAGTCGCAAAATGATATGTTTCTCTAAAGCAAACTGCAATAGGATGTCCTGAATTCTAGACTACGTCATAGTCATACACTTCTTTTACCCTTTAAATGGCTGGCATCTTGAATTTGTAAATAATTTTTATAAATATATATGGTAATTTTGATAAGTACGGTATGACAGACAAAACGATGACACCATCCGGTACTGTCTCAGTCACATTGGAACATTAATGTGATTTTCATAAAACATGGAATGTCGGCCACCTTGGATTCTATATTTACCATTTTGTGCTACGAAGCTAGATGGCTATACCTCTCCTTTTGATTGTTATAATGCAGACATTCAAATTGGCTACATGTATCTACAACAGTCAGTCACTTCGGTTTCAGGTGACAAATACCAATACAAGCGTAATTTTGTCAGATTTTTTTACATCTTTGTTATGGCGGTCATCTTGAATTTTACGATTTTTATATATATTGAAATAAAACTGAACTATCTAGTATAACACGATGTCGTTGACCCTAAAACGTTGTTTAAACATTACAAAATATCATGTGAAAGGTACGATTTCGATAAAATATAGAATGGCGGCCATCTTGGATTCCATATTCCTGATGTTGAGCCAAAAAATGAGAGGGTTATACCTACTTATTTTCATTATATTGTTTTGATGAAGAAACCAGCATGGTCAAACCAAAAATACCACGCCGATCAAATCGGACTTGGCGCCCTGGGAATATAATGTTGCTACTAGGGCGAATCGAATAATGACCATGGCTTCCCAAACCTACTGGAAGATTCCCGAATAATTTATGATGGAACAGGTAGTTTTCTGTTTTACTTAGAGGAATCAAATAAATGAATGGAAACTCAAGTGCGAACTTTACTTGAAAAGCGTCACATATCAATAGTCCTGGATCCGATGTTAAGCCGGTAGACACAATGGATAGTAAGACAGGAACTGCCATTTCTGGGAAATTTAGAAGGTCTCTAAGTCAGGGGTAGTTGATTACTCACATATATGAGGCAACAGACTCGGATACAGAAACTTAATCATTGATTTTCAGAATGTCATATAGGCAAATAGACAATTAAGTTCGATTTAAATAATATCGTAGCCATGTACCATACTATTGATACCGATAATACAAATCATATCAAGCACAAACTCCGACGCATCTTGATGTCATGAATGAGAAGCTCATTTACAACCGTAACCCGAAATTTCTGTCTGTAACGCAGGGCGATATTACAGCCAGAACGAAAACGCATCAACTTTCTGTCAATTTAGTGTACACCAGTATGTACTACTCTACTACTATGTCAAATGTTTGTTAGAAGCAAACTTTCAGTTGTTTTGGCGTGTTTATGTTACAGAGGTTTAAAACAAATAGGGTGGACATTTTTCCAAATCCAATATGGCCGCCAAATCCAAGATGTCCGACAACACTGTATATGGATAATGGAAATAAAACATATATGCTGCACATTGACGTCTAAAGGTACGTATTACAGACAATTAATATGTATAATTACATGTACTTTGAATGGCAATATAATATTATCATATCATATAATTTGGCCAATTTCAATTTCAAATTGGCCGCTTAAAAACAAACAATATTAATATCACCGTGTTCACAAAAAGAATACACAACAATATGTGAACTATCGACATCTGTCCATATCTGTTCCATAACATATGAAGCATTATTGCTCTATAAATAGTATATTGGATGAGCCATCAGGATATATTTCAAAATGACCGCTTAAAAACAAACAATATGTTCGTGTTCATACAAAATACGCTGAAATATATGAACTCTGAACTCATTGCATAGTATATTCATTGTTATTCCACTTTTAATAGTATATTGGATGATCCATCAGAACATATACATAATTGTATGGGGAATATTTACTGAATACGATGTAAAAAGCTGGAGATCCTATTGCACATTATAGTGATTGTTTTTACTAAGATCTCAAAACACATGTGATAACTTCCACACTTGCCTTGATGGTGTTATAATAACTTTCTACATCATTTATGTATTATATTACCCATTTTTACTCATGACACAAGAGAAAGTCATGTATATCCTACTAAAGCACACTCAGTAGTAGACAGTTTCAAAGAAAATACATATTATCGTAATAACCAGTTTATAGCCACTCTCATGGGTCAAATAAAAACAGACATAATACACAACACACCAATTGATACTGATCAAACTTATATATATTCTTTAGTTTCCATGTTTCTGTAGCAATTATACAGCATGTGTGTATTAAGATCTAACATGTTTGACTGCACATGATTAATTGTACATATCCAAAAAAAAATAGTTTGCCAATAATGAATGAGTATAACACATTTTCAAAACATTTTTTACTCAATTCTAATGCTCAGCATCAACTAGTATATATGCTCAGAGCGTTCTAAGGTTAACCAATCTGGTACTGTATATTATAATACATGTGTATGAACAAATTGCACTTATATTCAATGTGGCAGTTGCATACTGCATCCAATGATATATACGATAAACAATAGTTCTATTTTGAAATTTCTTGTTTCATTTAGCACGTCCAATATTGTCATATTGTCCAAATTTGCCGAAGGAACATCTGTACTGGAATAGGTGTCCCTTTTGGTGAGCGTGTGTAAAGATAATCCAATTACTAAACCATTTACATTCATATGTGATACGTAAGTATGTATGCAGATACCACCATCAAGAAAATACAAATACTTCTGTAATCTGCATATAATACACATACATGTTTGTTAATTTTGGTAAATGTATATTTTCGTCTGTACACATGATTGTGTAGAAGCACATGGCTAATTCGCAAGAACAGATATGAGGGGAAGGCACGGTCAAGTTAATAAGAACAGCTGATGATATATTCATTACATTAAAGCACACATGGACTCATTCCCTGTGATGGAAATTCATTACATAACTGATGATTCTTTAAGAGAAAATTATTAAGAAAATATTTATCAATTGCTAAAATGTATGAATTGTACAAATTGATATGTGCAGAACATAGACTAAAGTGTGTATTTTTAATTACATATTGATGATACAATTATACGTACATTTCACACACATACAGCTATTTGTTGTCACACGTCTAATGCTTATAACGAAAAGAAAACGGCAAACATTTTAATACCAGCTGATACAGACATAAAACAAAGTCATTTAACAATCAAAGGAAAAGACTTGCAACAAAAAAAAAGAAAATTACAAAGAGATAAGCAGAACTGACCAGACCTGGGACGTGGAGGCTGTTTAATATACACATTTTTCAAATGTTGGTCAGATAGTTTGTAAATGAAAACTGTCATGTTAGTGATTTATCAGTATATAATTTAGCAATAAATGATGTCACATGCTACATTTGGGATGAAACCTAAGGAGACAGAGGTTCATCAGAAAATAGACCTTGTCTGATTGCACCTTGCCACCAGCTATTAAACATGTGCTCTGATCTGGCGCAAAAACTGGAATCAGTATGTCGCAGCTAGCTTGCAGCATGCTGTAAAGATTTCAATCTACATCGATACGACAGATCAAAATTTGATGGAGTTTGATTTAATGCATTCTGCAATATAACACTCGAAGCATTTCAATCTGTATTCCACGTCACTTGGGTACTGAAGTATATGGCAAGAAGGAATAACTCGTAGCTGTTCCGTAGCATAATAGTTTATGTATTTATTACAACGTGGTTCAACAGTTCATGATCGTTAGCAAGTTGCAAGTAGGGTTTGTTAAGTTTAAGGTAGACATACATGGTAATAAGGTGAACTTGTAAAGCATAACGTGGTAAACTTAAACAAACGAATGAGAATCAAATTCATTTCAAATACAGCTATGATGATGTATTTAAATCAATAGATGTATCAAAACTGTTCAAAGAAAACACCGACACTACCGATTTAGCTTACAAATACTGTAACAGTTCAAAATGTCTGGTTTGTTGATTGTTGATATATTTGATACTTAGATAAAAGTATTGATCAATCAATGCATCGACTATGAACAGTGTACATATTTATGTATCACTGATTAACACGCATGTAATGAAAGCATATACATGTACATGCGTTTGATACTTGTTCTCCATAATAAACCTCTAAGAAGATAACATGGTTTGTTTACAAAAAGGAGACCACAATACATTCAATAACTTTATTTCACTGCATCTTTTAACAAAGTGTCTGTATTCTTAGATCTATGATATATTCCGTCAAGCCATAGGCTATATGGCTTCTTTGTGTTTTGCATTTAAATATGAATAAAACAACGGAAATGTACCTACCTCGTGGCACATGTTCGATATTCTAAGGATTAAAACAGTAGGGTGGAATTTTTTTCAACCACAAAATGGACACCAAATTCAAAATGGCCGCCATAGTATCAATAAAAATAAGAGTTAAATGTAAAAACTTCCCCAATTTATATTCCTTTTGAACATGTTTTATACTTTAGGATAGTGTATGGCACATTTTGGCATTCATATTAGCCATTGGTATTAATACATGAGTCACATCTTTGACAAAACGGGGCTGATTGTATTTTTACCAGTATGGAATTTACGTCCAACAATATCCTGTTGGTTTAATCTTTACTGAAAGCGCTGATAAGATCGCATGACACACGGATTGTGGTAATATGGCCACTCGAGCTATATTTCGCCCCCTAACAATCATACTTTATGGGTTTATTAGCATCTTTCACTAGTTGGAGAAAATCTCATTTTACGGTTTTCAGCGTGCATCATAAATCAATTCGTTAAATGTACAGTAATTATGTTCTTTGCCGTCACTATCGCATTGTGACACAGAATAACTGTGCGGTTTTGTTTTATCTATGTGATAAACAGTACATGAACTATTATATTTGGTATTAAACGCTAATGAGACCGTATGGCTATTTGTGGAAATGTGACTGATCTTTCGTTTATGTTATGCCATAAGAGCTCATCAGCTGACTAAAAGGACAAACTGACGATAGTGAACATCGTTTAGATTTGTAATATGTTTCAACGGTTTCCTTGGTGTTATATGTAATGTAACTATATTAACGAATAGTATGACATTAAAACTATAGGCCTACATGCAAGTTATTTTGAAACTGTTAGCTGTAGTAATTACAGTGCATACTTGTACGTATATTCTCAATGCCAAAAGTAATTTTATGCATATATGATAGTGTTTGTATCTTCTTAGAGGTTTATTGTGGAGAACAATTATCAAACGCATGTACATGTATATGCATTCATTACATGCGTGTTAATCAGTGATACATACATATGTACACTGTTCATAGTCGATGCATTGATTGATCAATGCTTTTCTCTATGGAATATATCAACAATCAACATACCAGACATTTTGAACTGTTACAGTATTTGTAAGCTAAATCGGTAGTGTCGGTGTTTTCTTTGAACAGTTTTGATACATCTATTGATTTAAATACATCATCATAGCTGTATTTGAAATGAATTTGATTCTCATTCGTTTGTTTAAATTTACCACGTTATGCTTTACAAGTTCACCTTATTACCATGTATGTCTACCTTAAACTTAACAAACCCTACTTGCAACTTGCTAACGATCATGAACTGTTGAACCACGTTGTAATAAATACATAAAATATTATGCTACGGAACAGCTACGAGTTATTCCTTCTTGTCATATACTTCAGTATCCAAGTGACGTGGAATACAAATTGAAATGCTTCGAGTGTTATATTGCAGAATGCATTAAATCAAACTCCATCAAATTTTGATCTGTCGTATCGATGTGGATTGAAATCTTTACAGCATGCTGCAAGCTAGCTGCGACATACTGATTCCAGTTTTTGCGCCAAATCAGAGCACATGTTTAATAGCTGGTGGCAAGGTGCAATCAGACAAGGTCTATTTTCTGATAAACCTCTGTCTCCTTAGGTTTCATCCCAAATGTAGCATGTGACATCATTTATTGCTAAATTATATGCTGATAAATCACTAACATGACAGTTTTCATTTATAAACTATCTGACCAACATTTGAAAAATGTGTATATTAAACAGCCTCCACGTCCCAGGTCTGGTCAGTTCTGCTTATCTCTTTGTAATTTTCTTTTTTTTTGTTGCGAGTCTTTTCCTTTGATTGTTAAATGACTTTGTTTTATGTCTGTATCAGCTGGTATTAAAATGTTTGCCGTTTTCTTTTCGTTATAAGCATTATACGTGTGATAATAAATAGCTGTATGTGTGTGAAATGTACGTATAATTGTATCATCAATATGTAATTAAAAGTATACACTTTAGTCCATGTTCTGCACATATCAATTTGTACAATTCATATATTTTAGCAATTGATAAATATTTTCTTAATACTTTTCTCTTAAAGAATCATCAGTTATGTAATGAATTTCCATCACAGGGAATGAGTCCATGTGTGCTTTAATGTGAATGAATATATCATCAGCTGTTCTTAGTAACTTGACCGTGCCTTCCCCTCATATCTGTTCTTGCGAATTAGCCATGTGCTTCTACACAATCATGTGTACAGACGAAAATATACATGTACCAAACTTAACATACATGTATGTGTATTATATGCAGATTACAGAAGTATTTGTATTTTCTTGATGGTGGTATCTGCATACATACGTACGTATCACATATGAATGTAAATGGTTTAGTAATTGGATTATCTTTACACACGCTCACCAAAAGGGACACCTATTCCAGTACAGATGTTCCTTCGGCAAATATGGACAATATGACAATATTGGACGTGCTAAATGAAACAAGAAATTTCCAAATAAGAACTATTGTTTATCGTATATATCATTGGATGCAGTATGCAACTGTCACATTGAATATAAGTGCAATTTGTTCATACACATGTATTATAATATACAGTACCAGATTGGTTAACCTTAGAACTCTCTGAGCATATATACACGAAGTGTCAATTTGCGATTATACAGTGTGGTTGTTCTAGGCTGGGTCTAGGTTGGCCAATCCAACTAGCTGATGCTGAGCATTAGAATTGAGTAAAAAATGTTTTGAAAATGTGTTATACTCATTCATTATTGGCAAACTATCTTTTTTTGGATATGTACAATTAATCATGTGCAGTCAAACATGTTAGATCTTAATACACACATGCTGTATAATTGCTACAGAAATATGGAAACTAAAGACTATATAAGTTTGATCAGCATCAATTGGTGTGTTGTGTATTATGTCTGTTTTTATTTGACCCATGAGCATGGCTATAAACTGGTTAATACGATAATATGTATTTTCTTTGAAACTGTCTACTACTGAGTGTGCTTTAGTAGGATATACATGACTTTCTATTGTGTCATGGGTAAAAATGGGTAATATAATACATCAATGATGTAGAAAGTTATTATAACACCATCAAGGCAAGTGTGGAAGTTATCACATATGTTTTGAGATCTTAGTAAAAACAATCACTATCATGTGCGATAGGATCTCCAACTTTTTACATCGTATTCAGTAAATATTCACCATACAATTATATATGTTCTGATGGATCATCCAATATACTATTAAAAGTGGAATAACAATGAATAATTCCAGCACAAAAATATTTACAAAATTCCCTAACATTTGATTGGCCCGTAGCAAGTCTCTGTCCAAAATTTATATCCCAGTAAATTCCCACGCCGAACTACTTTCTACAGGTGCGCTGTCAGTGCTTTGAATGTAAACAAATGGCTGCCGTCTGTCGAAATAAACACATGTTCTTGATGAATTTATTTCAAATGCTGGAATTATAAGGAATGAATGGCCTTTTTGTGGAATTTATCGGGGATATAAACTTGGAAAATTCGCGTGAATACTGGACGAGGCCTTCCGGCCTTCGTCCGGTATTCCCACGACTTTTACAGGAGTTCAGAGTTCATATATTTCAGCATATTTTGTATGAACACGAACCTAGATTGTTTTTAAGCGGCCATTTTGAAATATATCCTGATGGCTCATCCAATATACTATTTGTAGAGCAATAATGCTTCATATGTTATGGGACAGATACCGAGGGATGTCGATAGTTCATATATTTCAGCGTATTCTCTTTGTGAACACGGTGATATTAATATTGTTTGTTTTTAAGCGGCCAATTTGAAATTGAAATTGGCCAAATTATATGATATGATACATATTATATTGCCATTCAAAAGACATGTAATTATACATATTAATTGTGTGTAATATATACCTTTATAAATCAATGTGCATCATGTAAGTTTTATTTCCATTATCCATATACAGTGTTGTCGGACATCTTGGATTTGGCGGCCATATTGGATTTGGAAAAATGTCCACCCTATTTGTTTTAAACCTCTGTAACATAAATACGCCAAAACAACTGAAAGTTTGCTTCTAACAAACATTTGACATAGTAGTAGAGTAGTACATACTGGTGTACACTAAATTGACAGAAAGTTGATGCGTTTGCGTTCTGGCTGTAATATCGCCCTGCGTTACAGACAGAAATTTCGGGTTACGGTTGTAAATGAGCTTCTCATTCATGACATCGAGATGCGTCGGAGTTTGTGCTTGATATGATTTGTATTATCGGTATCAATAGTATGGTACATGGCTACGATGTTATTTAAATCGAACTTAATTGTCTATTTGCCTATATGACATTTTGAAAATCAATGATTACGTTTCTGTATCCGAATCTGTTGCCTGATATATGTAAGTAATCAACTACTCCTGACTTAGAGACCTTCTAAATGTCCCAGAAATGGCAGATCCTGTCTTAATTTACTATCCATTGTGTCTACCGGCTTAACATCGGATCCTGGGGCCCGTTTCATTAAACTTCTTACGACTAAATTGTTCGTAAGTTCAAATTTAAGATCGTCTGTAAATGTCAATTTATGGATTTACATTTATTGAGCATAGGCTGCATATGCAGCCTATGCTGCTCAATAAATGTAAATCCAATAATTATTTACAAGAAAACAGTGTTAATGTGAAATTTACAGGCTATCATAATTTTGCACTTACGAACATTTTAGTCGTAGTAAGTTTAGTGAAACGGCACCCAGGACTATTGATGTGTGACGCTTTTCAAGTAAAGTTCGCACTTGAGTTTCCATTCGTTTATTTGATTCCTCTCAGTAAACAGAAACGGAAAACTACCTGTTCCATAATAAATTATTCGGGAATCTTCCAGTAGGTTTGGGAAGCCAGGGTCATTATTCGATGCGCCCTCGTAGCAACATTATATACCCAGGGCGCCAAGTCCGATTTGATCGGCGTGGTATCTTTGGTTTGACCATGTGGGTTTCTTTATCAGGCTACAGGAGTGACTGTGTGCTATTTGGTCAGGAGCTGCACTGGTCACAAATCCCATAAGTTCCATTTCACGCTACATATGATCACATGACAGTGATTGAATCTAGATATCTAGTTCTGGCGGCCGTTTCTCACTAAACTTCGTAAGACTAACTGTTCGTAAGTGCAAAATTATGATAGTCTGTAAATTTCACATTAGCAATATTTTCTTGTTAACACTTGTTGGATTTACATTTATTGAGCATAGGCTGCAACCTATGCTCAATAAATGTAAATCCTTCAATTGAAATTTCCAGTCGATCCTAATTTTGCACTTATGAACATTTTAGTCGTACAAAGTTTAGTGAAACGGCCCGGCCCCCTGGTGCGTACCCGATGGGATATATTGGAGTCCGATTGATTTTGTCACACAACTTAACATGGGTAAATTGTTTATAACCTCTGTTCCTTTTCACAGACCGGGATGGGCAGGGGTCAGTTTATAGGGCGAAGTGGGCGAAATTCTCTCCCTAAATTGTTCTATTTTGAGTTGAGGGAGAAGTTTTTCACTATATAAAACTGGTCTATTTTCTCAAATTTTTAGTGAAAACTTCTGAATGGGGTGTGGATCAGGGGTAAAAGACGGAACTTCAATACTTCAATACTGAAGGTTGCGAGTTAAAAACCTACCCTAGGGCACAGTCTTCACACAGTCCTATAGAGCTGTAAGGAATCTATGATCCCCATTTATGCCTATGAGACGACACTCCATGTGATTTTGTACCTTCAGACATCTGCGTAATTTCCTGAAATACGTTTATAAAATTTTCCGTAAATGGCGTCATAAGTTGACAATGTTTTAAGAGTACATGCGGAATATAATTCCGCATGTACTCTGAAAATTTTGTTAACTTTTTACTTTATTTATGAAAAATATTGTAAATTTTGTAAACGTATTTAATGAAATTATGCCAAAAATTATGCCCCACTTACTGACAAATCGCACGGATCGAGGGTGTGGGGAGAGTGATCTTGTATTCGTATTGATATTCAATAAATCTCAGGTTTTTTGTCTCTGTTATTTTGGGAAATCTCATCAAATTTGGAAGTACACATGCATCGGCTGATTTTCCAAACAAAAGAATGAGTTATGAGTTTGAAAATGCATTTTAGTAATTTAATAAACAGCATTCTGAGGAAATAAAAACATATACATTGTACTTCTTATAAGTATTTGGACATCATATATTCCAGGAAACACATATAAATATTATATGGTTTCCCATATTGCACAACAACGAATGTCCCAATATTTAGGTTGGGGTCGACACTCGTAGTGTCCCGGGATCCCGAGGATCCCTGTTTTGTAGAAGGAATCCTTGAACTTTAAAGAAGATCCCATTCAACATAGTGTAAAAATCAGGATGTCCATGCTGCAAAATCCCTGGCCCAAAAGTTAAGTGTCAAACCCAGTAATTAGCGCTAGTATTGTTGTATTGGCCTATCACAATCACAATGTATTTGGACACAATTTGTTTTGGGAAAGCTCTATAAAATTGTGGTTTCCCAAAACAAATATATAAATAGACTATTAGTGGCTTCCGAAAAGAAATTATGTCTAAATATTTCGGGTTATTACAGTAACAAGTCTTTTTTCGGAAAGTTTGATGTTAATTGGACATTTTTCTTTTTCAAATTGGGAAAATTGTATACAATTTGCGACTGGGAATATACCCAAATACCAGATATGACAACAGCCGATTAAAAAAAACGATTGAAACAGCATACACAACATCTACTGGCCATGCCAAATCGCAATTAAGCAATTTGATTGCCTGAGCTGTTTTTTGCGACCAGTGTAGATCCAGATCAGCCTATGCATCCGCATAGTCTGATCAGGATCTGCACTGTTCGCCATTCCATCACTGTCCCCATAAGCCCCATATACCCAGTCACAGCTACAAACACTGGCAAGATTACCGCAGGTGGTAGTGTACATGTACAAGTAGAAACTGCATAAATGATCCGAATTGTTATAATCATATGCCTTGTTAGATGCGAGCAGTAACTCTGCAAAACTCCCATACCGTCCGGTACCGTCCGATATGGAAGTTTTGCAGAGTTACTGCACGCAACTAAGGCTTTGTTTTTGAACAGATCTGGGACATGTTTGGTGTTTTCTTCGCCAACAACCCTGACCTACGGCGCCTACTAACAGACTACGGTTTCGAGGGCCATCCATTCAGGAAGGACTTCCCACTGAGTGGTTATGTTGAGCTGAGTAACTTAACTCATAGCTTCCCTATCCCCATCCCGTCTCCCTCGTAAATGCACTACTGTCTGTTCCACTTGAAATCTACTAAGTGGCCAGTTGGTCGGGAGCATTTGAAGGGTAATTTAACGATGGGATTCATCCTTACCAGAATCCTGATAATAGTCCAGGCCAATTGTAGCATGACCCAAAACAAATTGCAACAAAAGGTTTCTCTTTTTATTTGGACTTATCAAACATTTATATAAAACATACTAAAAGTCTATAAAAATAAAAAATGTACTTTTTATATTTTTTTTGAGATTTTAAACATAGCCTTTTTTTCAAAAGTTGGAAATCATCAATTTTGATCATATTGCTTCTCTGACATAAACTATTCCACAAATCATGATAAATCCGAGAAAAACAATGATATGAAGATACATATTATTCATTCATAACAAGTTCAGCACATATCTAATATTTTTGGTTTCCAAAATCAACAATAAAGTAGATGTATAACATAGCATTACACCACCCACTAAATTTACATGGGATGCCATTATAGTGACCTCGTATTTCTTTTTATTATTCATTAATTGATGTGATTTTACATTTATTGTGAGTAACCAGAAACTATTTACAGTAAATAAAAACTTGGCATGCAACAACAACAACAACAAGAACAACAAAAACAACAATAAAGCAGCACTAACAACTACATAAAACAAGAAAACAATCACATATGGGAGAAAACTAATTGTGTTGAGTCTACGTGAGTAGGCCTCAACATAGTAATCTCACTGATCGTCTCAGTGGACGTCTGTCTGTTCGTGCATGTGTCTGTCTGTCAATTCGAAATCTACGTAATATAGCTTTGCTATCACACTACATCGGCCTACTAGACAGGCAGTTTGTGAACATCTTATATCTGTACATTGACCTTATTTTCTCGTTTCCAGGTGACTCTGTGTTGTACAGATATTCAAGTAGCCAGCATGTACAATTGTTCAGAGACCGTATGAAAACATGTGAACCATCGCTTTAAAAGTATAAGGAAAGCACAACACATTATACATGATGGACACGTGCATATTGTGCAGTGACAAATTAGACAATGGCACAGAAACAGTGGAATTGAGAGAGAAAGGTGCCAATAGTATAAATGAAGCCAGCAGTGAACGCGGTGATACAGTAGTTGCTCATCCAGGTCAATCTGTACACAAAGTATGTAGGCGGGACTACACACATGCTACGAATATTGAAACATTTAAGAGAGATTCTGAAGGCAAATGCAAGGATGATAGACATCGTCTACTTCGTTCACAAAGTACTTTCGATTTCCAAACAGATTTTATTTTCTGTGGTACAAATACACAGCATGAACAGAAACGGTTTACTGATAGATGTAAAATAGAAGTATCAGCAGTGAAAACCTCAACTTTCAAAACGACAATAACTGACATTTGTAAACAAAGAAATGATTCATGGTGTGATGATGTTATGGCTAGGATTGAATTTGCGAATGATCTACATGCAGCCGATACGGTATACCACAGAAAATGTTGTACAAATTTTAGGACGTTCAAACAGGTGCCTGAAAAATACAGAAACAGTGATAGCAGTACCAAAATTAAGCGGGGTAGACCTTCAAACACAGGCAGAGAACATGCATTTTTGCTAGTAACATACTATCTGGAGGAACACGATGAAGAACAGACGACAGTAAATGATCTTATTGACATAATGAACAACTACCTTAAAGATACCAATGATGAACCATACAGTTTTCCGCACATGAAGAAAAGACTCGTCGACCACTTTAATGACAGAATAGTAATTGCAGAGATTAATGGCAAACCAAATGTAGTAACATTCAAAACAACTACATCGGTTATACTACACCAGTTTTATAATCAATCGAAAACTGGTGACTCTGATTCAGAAAAAAGTAGAAAACGGAAATTGCTGCAAAGCTCATAAAGAATGACATTAAATCATTGACCACTGATTCTCAGAAATATCCATCCAGTGGAAAAAATAAGGTCTGTTGATGAGAATGTTGACTATCTTCCACAAACATTAAAATTATTTGTTTGCAGACAATGTTCGTCGGTAAAGATTCAAACAGGAAGATTGCTTCAATTGGCCAAGCAATAGTACAGGCAATGAGACCTCGAGTTATCACACCTCCTCTTCAAATAGGGCTAGGTGTGCAAATGCACAGACGTTATGGTTCACGCTTCCTGATTGATTCCCTCCATAAGCATGGATTTTGCTCATCATACCCAGAGATACAAAAGTATGAACAAAGTGCAGCAGTACATCTGAGCACCGATATTCCATGACTTGTACCGGGACAATTTGTTCAGCACATAGCCGACAATGTTGACCACAACATCAGTACTATTGATGGACACAGTACATTCCATGGTATGGGGAAAATTGCATCCGTTACACCAGGAACTGTAACTCGCAAAGTTGTACCAAAGGTGGCTGTTACAGCAGCTGACATTGCCGCTGTAGGCAAAATCAGTATAACTTTTCATAAGCCAATGGAAACCCGTACGTCATCCTTAAAATATGAAACGCTGCCCAATTTCACATGCCAAGATGACACGCCCAATCTCAACATTTTGTGGCAAACATCTTGGTTACTACGGCCCAAGAGACCGTCTTGGAATGGGTTCATGCAGATGGTGAGCCAAGGATCTCATCCTGGTAAATCATCAATGCTGTTCATGCCAATGATATATCTCAAATCCAGTGACGAAGTTTGCATCTACTCAACAATGTGTTTTGTCAGTGAGCAGGCCAAACGGTACGACGTTACACCAGTGCTGACATTCGACCAGCCGCTATGGTGGAAATCATATGTAATACGGAACAGTGAATCAAGTAATCTTGATCTAAAGAAGATAGTCCTGAAGCTAGGAGGGCTACATACAATGATGAGCTTCTTGGGTAGTGTGGGTCACTTGATGGGTGGGTCGGGTCTGCAAGAATTGCTAGAAGTAATATATGCCGACAATGCTGTGAGTCATATAATGACTGGTAAAGCAATCTCAAGAGCAATCAGGGGTCACCTATTAATAGAGTCAGTTCTGAATGGAATATTCGTGTCCAAGACATATGACCTTCCACTTTCCTGTGAAGATGGTACTACAAACACGAAAGATGCTCCCTTGACAGACATGAATGACCGAGAAACAGTAGAATATTGTCTATAAGACCAACTAGACGAAATCTGCCCACCTTGAGTCGGAGAACAAAATGTTGATTGCACAACTAGTACAGCGAACATACTTAAGTACGCAGTAAATGAAGTAGTGGAGAAAACTACTGCTGCGAAAACTATAGTAGTAGAAACACAATCAGATGATTCAGTAGTGGAAAATGTCACCACAAATCTAGAAACGTTTGCTGAAACTCAAATAAGTGACAACACTGTAGAATGTGAACAATGTGTGACCGATATAGAGATGCCCGAAGAGCAAGACAATGTAGGTGATGAGAGCCAAAGTGACTTGGATAGTATAGCATGTATTATCGACAGATTAGTTGATGGTGAAATTGAGTTGAAAGAAGCATGCAGCAATCCAATATTTGACAAGGTAAAACACAATCTAGCTGAAAGCAAGCAAAAACTTTCTAAATCACGAACATCGAAACTATGGCTACAGTATCTCGAAATGATTGCCAATCTTCGACAGTTTATCAAAGCAGAACGGATAGGCTATTGGGAGCTTCATTTTCACTCACTCTCAGAAATGCTTCCATACTTCGCAGCATCAGGACATTGCTTATATACCAAGTGTGTATTCTTGTACTTGTAAAACATGGTTAAGTTAGCGACCACACATCCAAGCGTACATGCATTATTCCAAGCAGGTTATCATGTGATAAGAAGGAGCGATAGGTACTGGGCCGGTTTGTCCACTGATTTAGCGATAGAGCAAGTATTAATGCGAAGTTTGAAAACATCCGGTGGCCTAACACGAGGAAGGGGCATGACCGAGACTTAAAGAACAATTTGGCTACTATCAATGCCGGCTTGTGCTGATGTAAGTGAATCAATGGAGGAATTCAGTGGCACTTCATACATCTCCAGTGAACAGCATAAAGACTGTAGCCAGGCGAGGATAGCAAAGGACTCTGCTGACATGAACGACATCGCAACATTCCTTGAATCTAGGGACCCATTTGGAGATGATCCATCTTTGCACAGTATATCTACTGGGTTGAATGCTGCTGAAACAGTAAATGTAGACAGTACAAGGCATGTCGAAGAAAATATTGTCAGATCAATACAAGGCTGCTTTGTCAATGAGTTTGTGTTTAAGAAGAAAGAGCAAACGATCACTCTCAATGATAGACATTGCTTGAAAATAGATGATGATGCAGAGAAAGTGGATCCCCAGTGACTATTCCAGCGACTTATATCTGCTGTTGATGGGAACTCAAACGATGAATTAGATGATGCATTTACATTCGAACTTGCTACACACCCCGCGTCACTGTTTGACGGTGATGGTAACATGAGGGCAGCGAATAAACCACAGCTAGCTAATGCCATATGGAATGAGTTTGAACTTCAACCTGCAACAGCCGAAGGACTCTGTCAGTATGTGTTAGATGGTGGTAACTTGCTACATCTACTACCATGGCAACGGGGTCCTCCTACAAAGAAATAATAGACATGTATGTGAAATATGTAAGTCAGAAATATGGCACCGAGGCGATTGTTGTGTTTGATGGTTACAACACAGATCCTTCAACGAAGGATTCAGTTCATCTGCGTCGAAATAGAGGTCAGGTTGGAAGAACATTCACATTTTCAAGTGACATGCCGCTAAATATGAAAAAGGATGTATTTCTTGCAAATCCTGAAAACAAGCAATAGCAAAAATTCATAAACATGCTGAGGGAAAGCCTGTTAGCGAATGACATAACGGCCCTACATGCAGCAGGCGATGCGGACGTGCTGATAGTTCAAACAGAAGTAGAGAGCTCACGCAAAACAAGAACGGTAGTGGTTGCTGAAGACACCGACTTGTTAGTTCTGCTATGTTACCATGCATCCCTGAATGATAATCCTATATACTTTAACCCTGCACAACGGAAAGGTATGAACACAACTGTAAAATTGTGGGACATAAATCAAACAAAGTCTGAGCTCGGTGTCGATCTCTGTAAATACTTGCTGTTTGTACATACCATCTTAGGTTGCGACACAACCTCTCGTGTATTTGAATTGGGCAAAGGCGTGTCACTTAAGAAATACCGACATCATCAACAATTCCGCGAGTATGCAGCTGTCTTCAGGAATGATGCGTGTGTGAGCGCGCATGATGTTGTTCAAGCCGGTGAGAAAGCGCTGACGATGTTATATGGTGGATCCATAAATGACACAATTAGCACATTAAGACTGAACACGTTCATACAGAAGATTGGAGGGCGTGCAACTTTCGTGAAACCCGAAAATCTACCGCCAACCTCAGCAGCTACACGCTATCATTCCCTTCGAGTGTACCATCTGTTATATAATGGTAAGTCAGGTTTTGTAATGTACCATGCAGACTCCAATTAGATGTAATTGATACATGTTGACAGCCATGTCCTGCCTCACCCTGCATGTCTCATTCTATGATCAGTGCTTGTATTAAACACGTGTATATCTAAACCTATCTTGTCTCCATACAATATAACATGGACACCCTTGTCAGTGATAATGGGCCATGCTATAATTCAGCAGAATTCAAGAGATTTGCTGCATCATACGGGTTTAACCATGTAACCAGCAGTCCGAGATATCCGCAAAGTAATGGACTCGCGGAACGGTCAATCCAAACTATTAAAAGCATGCTGAAAAAAGCAGATGACCCATACATGGCACTGCTTGCATATATGACAACCCCATTACACAATGGTTACAGCCCAGCTGAATTGCTTATGGGGAGAAAATTGCAAACGACAATTCCTGTAGTACCCAATGCACTAAATCCTGAATGGCCCAATCTCAAAACTGTGCAGCATTTTGAGAAAAAGAGCCAGATGAAACAAGACATATTACGACTCGCGCCACCGCGCCCGTAATATGCCAATCCTCCGCGAGGTGGATAAAGTATGGGTTAAGGATAAAAATAAGACAGGTAAAATAAAGTCTAAGACCCAATATCCACGTTCTTACAATGTGGAAACAAGTGATGGCATGATTAGGAGAAACAGGAGATTTGTCGTGCGAATGCCAGAATCGCAGGTCCACAAAGAATGCGGTAATGAGAACAGGCATGAACAAACTGTATCCCAGGTGCCTGACAAACACAATGAATTTTATGTGACAAGATCGGGTCGCCTATCAAAGCCACCCTCTAGATTAGCCATGACATAACAGCAATATATGTTCAACCACAGATGTGGGAGGTAATTGAAATATACTATGGCAGCTGGTGATTAAAAACACTGGCCCACTGTTGTGGGAAAAAGAGTCTTAAAAGGGGAGATGTTATATAATGGTAAGTCAGGTTTTGTAATGTACCATGCAGACTCCAATTAGATGTAATTGATACATGTTGACAGCCATGTCCTGCCTCACCCTGCATGTCTCATTCTATGATCAGTGCTTGTATTAAACACGTGTATATCTAAACCTATCTTGTCTCCATACAATATAACACCATCAGGTTCAGGTATGGAAGGGGAATGATGCTTTACCGCCTGAGAATTGGGGATGGAAAGTTAAAGATGGACAGTTGGTAGCGGTACAAACTGACAAGGAACCTGCTCCAGAACATTTGATCAAAGTAGTTAGATGGGCATGACTGTGTAGACATATCAAACGTGAACTGTCCGCTTGATCTTTTACATAATAGGCATACTGTGGTGGTTTTATTGAAATAGCTAGATGTTTGGTGTTGCATTTGCATACATGCAGTGCTACATGCATACACATATATTCAGGACACGTGTCCAGTACACATAAGTATGATTGTGCGACACATACTTACATGTAGTTACTATATGTAAGCACACAACCTTAACGACAATGAAGTTATGCAATAGAAAAAAGGTCAATCGGATGTGTCACATTGAAATGACTATACAAGCCATTGCCTTCACGTACATGTATGTGTTATCATACATGAACACGTGGTTATGTGTCTAATATCTTTCTTGTGTGAATGCTATATTGTTTGTCATATACTACATTTGTTTATTAATATGAGTCAGCTCTAAATTAACAAGTCCATGTCAGACCAGTATTATGCCCCAGCATACGAAGTATGTCGAGGGGTATATAGTTATATCCTTTCCGCCTGGTCGTCCGTCCGTCCTCCGTCCGTAAGTCGAAAACATAACGCCAGGTGAAGGCTAATAATTTCCGTTTCCTTTCACGAAACTTGATACTTCACACATGCATTGCTCTGATGGTCCTCCTCTATCATGCTGTACCAAATCCACCATCGTCTGACCCAGGTTAGACTCAATGTCATTGTCATAGACTTAGAAACTATTTGGTAGTCGGTAGAGGCGGCGGCCAGGGTATCCGTAAGCCCTAGCTCACTTGTTCTAGTTTGCATGTGTCAGCATACTAGCTACCAGTATATATTTGTTTTGATTTCTTCAATACACTGCCAGCGAAAGAATAATGTTAACATCTAATCGATTTGGAAATGCAGAATTCTGTGTATGTATTACACGTATAGTCAACAGTTGAAATTAGCAGAAATTTCTAATGCAAAAACAGGTGGGTGGGGTAATTTGTTGTTATATTTTCATTCCAATTTCCATATAATGAATAATTTGTACCTGCTACATGTTTTTATATGCTTTGTAATACAATATATTATGTAAACATGCCATCAAAACACAAGTAGAAGGTCCAGATACAGTGCATTGTCGTTTTTGTCGAAATCATATGTAACAAAAAAGTAAAAAATGGCATGTATATTGTAAACGAAAAAAAATATAAAAGTACATTTTTTATTTTTATAGACTTTTAGTATGTCATTCAGACATGTTTGTCTAATACAATCAAAGTACTGAAAGTACTGACTGGCGGGAGACAAGTAGCCACTTGTGAATTTGCATACTCAGAAATTCCTTGTTAGAAATATATTCGATGTTGATTATTGGATGTACAATCTGCAAATTTGGAGAACTTCATCAGTTACTGGTGTTTGTAAAATACAGTCTGCCCTAAACACAAATAGGTTGATGAAGCAAAGGTGCTTTATGTCCGACTAATAAACCGTTTTACGAGGTATATTGCAGACGTATTATGTGAAATCTTTTCAAAATTATGACTGCGCGTAGGCCTACATACGTGTATGCTGCATGAACGGCAAAATGTTTTCATGAATTTTGTTTCGCTCACCCAGAGGGTAATTTTTCTAAAATCGCCCGTAAACCACAATATGAAAAAGAAATGGCCTTCAACGTCTCATTGCGACTGCGTGGTACACGATACGGGGTGGGGGGGGGGGGGGGCGGCGGTGGGGGGGGGGGGGGGGGGGGGGGGGGGGGGCGGGGGGGGGGGCGTCTCAATAACAGTAATTTGTTCTCTTCATAAAAGTATAGTTGGGCATGCCAACTATTTTACACATAATGTTGAGCATTGCCGTTGCTATTAATAACTTGTTTTCAGTTCACTCGCTGACTTTAAATGTCACCTGACTGTTGTTAATTGCGAACGCAAATTGAGCCTATTGAGACGTCCCCCGATGAACAGAGAATCACGATCCCAATAGCGATACGGGCCCGGGGTGGGGGGGGGGGGGGGTGGGGGGGGGGGTGGGGGGGGGGGGCGTCTCAATAACAGCAATTTGTTCTCTTCAAAAGTAAAGATGGGCATGCCAACTATTTTACACATAATGTTGAGCATTGCCGTTGCTATTAATAACTTGTTTTCAGTTCATTCGCTGACTTAAATGTCACCCTGACGCGCTGCTTTAAATGTCACCTGACTGTTGTTAATTGCGAACGCAAATTGTATGGGGCGCCGTTTTGCTATTTATTCGATATTTATGGATATCCATAATTCGATTTATGGATATCCATAATTCCAGGCGCGCCATTTTGCTATTTATTCAGCATTTATGGATATCCATAATTCGATTTATGGATATCCATAATTCGATTTATGGATATCCATAAATCGATTATTGGATATCCATAATTCTATTTTTGGATATCCATAATTCCTTTTGATTATTGGATATCCATAATTCGATTTATGGATATCCATAATGCGGTTTTTGGATATCCATAATTCCAAATGATTTTGGATATCCATAATTCAATATATGGATATCCAAAAATCTATTTATGGATATCCATAATTCGATTGTTGGATATCCATAAATCGAATTATGGATATCCAAAAATCACATGGAATTATGGATATCCAATAATCGAATTATGGATATCCAAAAATCGTTTAAAAGACTATCAAGATGAAACTGTACCGTTATATGAACTATAAACAAACGGACATATATCTACCAGTGTACAAGACATAGCGACAAGTTATAATAGTACCGTACATAGAACGATAGATACGGCGCCAGCATCGGTTAAAGACGAAAATGAAATGGAAGTCCGAATTGCTACTTATCTATCACGTAAAGATGGAACGGTGACAAAGAAGAAACGTTTCCGGTTCAAAATCGGTGACTATGTCCGTATATCACACTTACATGCGACGTTTACCAGAGCTTACGATCAGACATACAGCGGGTAAATATTCAAAATATTCCGGCGATATTTCCGGGGACAGATACCAGTGTACAGCTTGAAAGACATGGCGGATGAAGATATTACTGGAACGTTCTATGAAAGCGAAATTCAAAAGAGTTCTGTGAATCAGGACCAAATGTGGAAAGTGGAAACTATTATTAAAGCGAGAGGCAAAGGAAGAAACAAACAACATTTCGTGAAATGGTTACATTTTCCTAAGAAATTCAATTCATGGATAAACGCATCTGACGTACAAGATGTATAACATTAGTGTACTGACTATATTCGTAAGACTATTTGCTATAGAGTTCTAGTATTCACATATAAATCAATTTGAGAATGAATACCCGATGAAAATGGAATATTAACACATTGTAAGATAAGAGGTATCACGCTGAATCATAAAAACAGTCTACAGATAAACTATGACGTGATCAAAAATATGGTGAAAACGTTGTCCACCGCGTCTGTGACCGTGACTGATCGTTACAAAATTACCAGGGATAGAGCTATGACTAATATTCTGACCGTATCACAGAATAAAAAACTATAGAAATGTGTTCGACAAGAGAGTGCTTCGGGAACATTACGTATCGTATCCATATGGTTATTGAAACATAATATATGTTGAGGGTGTCCAGACGTTTGATTTGTATATTATAGCTTATTAATATGTGTATAGTATGTTCTTGTCATTAATATGTTATTAGTATGTAAATAAAAGTAGAATACACTCCATATATATTTAATCCTTCCCACATGGGTGCAGGTTGGGAGAGCTGGAGACAAGTTAACGGTATGGTTCAAACTTAGCAGAATTCCAATCTACCTGGTTTGGCTTTCGGGTACTATTTCGGCTGTCTGTACTTGAGAGTTGAATCCGATTATATCCTATTATAAACGTAGCAAGAATAGCAATAAACCTATTAATTTTAGAGGATGGGGCTAAGTGATTATTGTGTGGGTAGGACCTGGTACCAGATCAGATTATTTTAATTTCAAGACTGAATATGTATAGTATGAATGAAAGCATTCAGTTCTAATGTTATGATCCCATCCCCTACACCTTTGCACGTGAACTACTGGAATCGAACCTGTCGATCCCTCCAAAAAATGACCTTATTTCTTGATGTGCCGTTAAACACTAAGAAACAAACAAAATCCATCCTACTATCAGGATGCACACCAATACATTCATAAGCGAAATGACTGGCTACATGTATATCAAGTTAATCATTTGTATATGTAATACATACACGAGTACTTATAATATGCATATTTACGTTCGCTATATGACCATAAAAATGACAAGTCTTACCATGAGACGGTACACACAATACAAGCTACATGCATAAATATAGCATTGTCAAATGCTCGACAACCTCTATAATTTAATAAAACAATAAGTGCGTCTTATAGCAAAGCCAACAGCCTTCCTCCAAACGAAACACCAAGAAAACAATAACGATCCTAGAAACAGTAAGACACGTCACAATACAACAAGACTTCCGCCTGTGAACGGTCAACGCCACTGTGGGCTTTAAACCGGGTTAGCACGGCGTCACAAACCTCCCACTATCAATATACGATTCATTATTGGTGTTTAACGGCATATCAACATCTAAGGCCGGGCCAAAAGGGTTGAAATATCCCGTATTCAGCATGTCCAAGATGAGAAATATCCCCAAAATCAGAGGTCAATATTTACAACATTCAGCCCTGAAATTAAAATATCCTGACCTGGTGCCAGGTCCATGCCACACCATATTCGCTTAGCTCCGACTCCCAACGGACTAGCTCTAATCGTATTACTTTGTCAGTGGGGTACAACAGGGGGGCCAATGCGCTACATGAGGACCCCCATGTAGGTCTGTAAGATGAACCCCGGTGGTTAAATTACCTTCCATTCACATCAATATATGTTAATGTATCAGGACGCGCCAAGTATACGACCGAGATACTGGGCTTAGCAGGGGGCGGCACATACGTTGATTTGCCACATAACGGTAGAGGGCCCTTATAGCAATGCGTGTGTGAAATGTTAAAGGATTCCGATCAAGGAAACATAAAATATAGGGCACAGACGTTGATTTGTCACATGACGGTAGAGGACCCTTAGAGCAATGCGTGTGTGAAATATTAAGGGATTCCGACAAAGGAAAACATAAAATATAGGCCATTTACGCGCGCTACATAATGTAATACCTTGTAATGTACACTGTGTGGCTATCTGGGGCGAGTTTCTTCCCCCAATATCTTTCACAGTACAATATATTAAGCCGGGTTTATTAATCGACGCTCTGGTCAACTTACCTATGTTAAACGGGTCCACAGCGGCTCTCTTTACCAATAATACGATGTGCGCACCTCGACAGTTGAACATATTATGATGCTCGCGACCGTACAGTTATTATTATAATACCAATATCCATTTTACCGCCTTACAAGTCCGCTGTATTCATTCACCGATGAGGATCACGTGGTACTCACTGTAACATATTGTATTTGCTTAGACATGTAGCCATTCTATACCATGTAATCTATCCTGTATGTATATATAGCTCTCACAGCGGCTGAAGCCACACACCATATTAAATAGTATTAGAGAGAACATCTTGCTCTTACTTGAGATATCCACGACTTGATTGTCAAGGACACAATACTACAACACAATTAACATGGTGTCAGAAAAAGGGATTTTAAAGAATTTAGTCACAGTTTAACTCAAAAAAGGATTCATACACGTGACAAAGTGATTACCAAACATGGAGTTAACTGGAATTCCACCGCCTGTGATGCGCTGGGACGATACAAACCTACCGGATGCATGGGACAAATTTGAGCAGCACGTCAAACTGGTGTTTACGGGACCCTCAAATCGAAATCCGAAGAAGAACAGGTGTCATATCTCCTGCTTTGGGTTGGCGACCAAGGTAGAGAAATTCATAGCACATGGACAGGCATATCAGACGCTGAAAAAAACTGCTGAAGACCTACTACGATCGATACAGACCGCACGTGCAGCCAAAGCTCAATCCAATATTTGCGCGTTATAAGTTTTACAACATCACACAAGACGATGCCAACATTGAGACTTTTCTCACAAAATTGCGCATAGCTGCAAGGGACTGCAATTTTGCGAATGCAGATGAAATGATCAGGGATAGGATCGTATTCGGCACCAGCTCGAAGCGAGTGCGAGAAAAAAATTAGTTAACGTGGGTGCGGATCTAACCTTGAAAACACGATACAAATCGCGCAGAGTCACGAATACGCCGTGACGCAACTACAGACGATGTCTCTAAGAGACCCACCAGACGTCAGTTATATAAAAGGTGGAAGGCCGACGAACGCACGTCACAACATAAAGATATACACTGCGCATAATAACCAGCCGTCGGGATACGCACAAACCCGGGGTGCCACAGGAAAAACCAGCGCACAATATCAGGGGGCCACAGGAAGACGCATGACGCCACGGATGCCGTCACAGAAGAAAAGACCAACCCGCGAGGACGAAACCAGTGTAAGAACTGTGGTGGTGATAAACATTCACGCGAACAGTGCCCTGCAAGAGGAAAAACATGTTACAAATGTGGCAAACTTAACCACTTTAAAGACATGTGCAGATTGGGAAAAACGTATACGGAGTTAATGTTGACCAAGACGATTCATGTTCATCTGGCAAAGAAGGCTCAAACTTCTATGTTGACACGGTAACAACTTCTTTTGTTTCTACCTCTAAGCCTGATCAAGCGTTTGCACATGTTACCCTTGGTCCATCCAATAAACAAATGCAATTCAAGATCGACACTGGGTCGCAAGTCAACATCATACCAAAACAAATGTTCTATGATTTGAATATCAAACACCCATTAGCAGCCCCTCGTAAACAGTTATCATCATATACGGGTAATCAACTGCATGTCATTGGCAGTATTACACTACATTGCTCGCACAATGCAAAGTCAGCCAAGCCCGTGTTCTATGTGGTAGACACAAACGCACCACCATCTCCAGTCTTAGCACGTCCATAGAGCTAGGTCTCATCAAGCTGATATACTCACTTGACACAGCCGACAATGCCCGGACTGACGCACAGACTGAGACGGACCGTACAGCGGACGTCATTACAGAGTTTAAGAACGTATTCCAGGGAGTTGGCTTATTTCCCGGTACATGTAAACTACACTTGAAGCCGGACGCTGTACCTGTTATCAATCCGCCGCGGCGCGTGCCACTTGCAATGAAATCTCGATTGAAAACCGAGCTCCAGAACATGGAGAAACAGGTAATTATCTCCAAGGTCACACGACCTACAGAGTGGGTTAATTCGCTCGTTGAGGTCGAGAAACCGAGATCTGGCCACTTGAGAATATGCCTAGACCCGAAAATGCTAAACGAGGCACTGTTGCGTCCACATTATCCGACTCGAACATTGGATGACGTCGTTTCTCAACTTTCGGGTGCGTCAGTTTTCAGCGTCCTTGACTCAAAATCAGGATATTGGAGTATTCGCCTTGACGACGAGTCGTCATATTACACGGTGTTTAACTCACCATTCGGTCGCTACCGTTTCTTACGCATGCCATTTGGCATCAAAGTGGCACAAGACGAGTTTCAACATGAAAATGGACGAAACATTTGAGGGTCTTAATGGAGTTCTCGTGATAGTGGACGACATTCTTGTATTTGGTAAGGATAAAGCAGAACATGACAGAAACTTACGCAATGTTCTGACCCGAGCACGGGCAAGTGGCATTAAAATGAACGCAGAGAAATGTAAGTTCGGACTGACTGAAGTATCGTATTTCGGACATGTAATAAGCGTCGAGGGTTTGAAACCTGACACAGGCAAGGTCAAGGCCATCGAAATGATGCCAGCACCACATAACCGCAAAGAACTAGAGACCATTCTTGGTATGGTGAACTACCTTACCAAGTTTGCGCCAAATCTGTCGGAAATCACAGCTCCATTACGAGACTTGCTGAAGCAGGATGTAGAGTTCTCATGGGACAGACCGCAGGACGAAGCACTGGATAAGGTAAAATCGGTCATTACGCGTAGTCCAGTATTAGCCTTCTTTGATCCAAAGAAACCGCTGACACTTCAAACTGACGCTTCAAAGCATGGTATTGGTTGTACATTGCTACAGGATGGCAGGCCAATAGCGTACGCATCAAAATCGTTAACGAAACAGATGGCATATGCACAAATTGAGAAAGAATTGCTGAGCATTGTGGTAGGGTTCAAACATTTCCACCACTACGTGTATGGCAGACATGTGCACGTACAGAATGACCATAAACCGCTTGCCGCAATCATGAAGAAACCACTGATTGCGTCGCCAGCTAGGCTGCAGCGCATGCGACTGACGTTACAACAGTATGACATGGACGTGCAGCACGTGCCTGGCAAGGACGTGCTTGTGGCAGACGCACTTTCGCGACAGTGCTTGAGCGACACACAGTCCGACATAGATGCTGGCTTGCACTTGCATGTTCACACAGTCAGATCAAGTCTGGTTGTAGGAGACAATAAATTAGACGAAATCCGACAAGCTACAAGTCGTGATGCGCAATTCCAGACACTTATCAGGGTGATATTAGACGGTTGGCCTGATAAACGCAATGATTGCCCGCAGGCGATCACTGACTATTGGAACCACAGAGACGAGCTATGCGTGTATGACGGTATCATATATCGCGGACAGAACCTCCTGATCCCGAAATCTATGCGAGAAGACATGATAAGTTCCGTCCATATCGGTCACATGTGTTATGTATTTGCTATTTGTAACTGGTACAGAATACACAACAATATAATCCGAGTTCTACTCATGAACTGTTTTATTTCTCAAGCTGCAGTGCTATCAGAGGGACAGTGATAGAGGGTAGTATATACCTACATATATGTTTACATCTGTGTCTACTATGATACATGTTTGGCTAGTATACAACATTACCTCCCCTTGAGATTTGTAGTTGCTACTGTAAAATGATTACATTGGTTACAATTGTCTTGCATGTATCAACATCTAGACAAATCCAAACAAACTGTCTCAGGTTACTGCAGTACAGAGTACAGAGCAATGAAATGGTCATTATCTGATAGCATTGCTGCCAGTAAACAGCTGTGGACTGTTCCATGCATAATTAGGATAATTTTACTGCTGAAGTGGTTTGCTTGAAATTATCCCGACTTCACAATCCCTAATCAGAGAAAAGAGGTGATCATTACTCTAATCTCGTCTAAACTTTGTGTGCAGAGATTATTGTGCTCTGTTTACCCACACAAAGTTCCCAGAACGGTAACTTTCATTCATAAAGTAATCCATTCAGCGGAATGCACTTGTAACTGATACCTCAGTTATAGGTCAGTCTGTCAGGTGGTTTTCTGTTTCTCACCGGATACCGGGTTGCAGAAACCACAGGCGCATGTGGCGCAGATTGGTCACAATGGAGTTCTGGTGCCGGATCGGAATTGTTTATGATTTCTGGTTCAATTTCAGAAGACTGTATTTCCACTGATGTCTTCGTCATTTGGTCAGCATGACGTCGCCATGTTGCCTTGTCGCTGGTCACGACCTTGTACGACAGTGGACCGGTTTTCTCAGATATTGTAGCGTTGGCCCATTTGTTGGAATTGTCACGGTAATCGCGCACCATAACATTTTCTCCAACACCGAACTGGCGGGTTCTACTGTTACCGAGAGTGGAGAATTGCGTATTCTGCACGGTATCTTGCACATTTGGTTTGATGAGATCCAAACGTGTGCGCAGATTTCTGCCGAGAAAACAACTTCGCAGGGGTTTCCTTTGTTGTGGAATGTGGCGTGTTCCTGTAGGCTAACAAGAAATTTGCGATTTTCTTGTATACTGTACCTCCCTAGCTCTGGAGTTGCCGATTTCATTGCCATTTTGAATGTTTGCACAAAACGTTCAGCCTGTCCGTTGCTGGCGGGGTGCCAGGGAACTGACCGTTTGTGAGTAATTCCATTGCGTTTGACAAATTCCTGGAATTCCTCCGAAGTAAACTGACTTCCGTTGTCACTGACGATATACTTCGGCAAACCGGTACGCCCAAATATGGTTCTAAGAACTTCGACCGTGTTTAACGCCGTCGTTCGTTTCATCACCTGGATTTCTGGCCATTTGGAGTGTGCGTCGACAATAATTAGGTACATGTAACCCATGAATGGTCCGGCAAAGTCGATATGTATGCGTTCCCATGGAGCGGAGGGCCATTCCCATGGATGCAGTTCTACTTTTGTTGGCTCGTTCTGATGTACTTGACAGCCTGAACACCGTTTTGCTAACTGTTCAATTTCATTGTCAAGACCTGGCCACCAGAAGTAACTTCTGCTGAGTGCTTTCATTTTCACAATACCGACATGGCCTTCATGTAATTCATTGAGAACTTTGCTTCTCAACTTTGGTGGTATGATGACGCGTATTCCCCACATTAAACATCCCTGATGAACTGATAATTAATTTCTGCGAATGTAGAATGCATTCAATGTAACGTCACCCGGCTTATGCTTCCAGCCTTTTTATGTTAATTCCAACACATTTGATAGCACTGTGTCGCGCCGCGTTTCACGTGCTATTTCCATTGCGGTTACGGGTAGATTTTCAATTTGTGACATATTGAAAAGTTCTACTGGGTCAGTCTGTGACTCTTTCTCTTGCTCTGGGCATGGTAACCGTGACAGTCCATCAGCATTTGCGTTTGCTGTGGAACTTCTGTACTCGATTGTGTAATCGTAGCCTTGCAATTCGATTGCATATCGCTGTAGTCGGGCGGCTGTAGTCGCTGGTATCCCTTTCTTTGGACCAAGTATGGTAAGAAGCGGCTGGTGATCAGTGACTAGTACAAATTTCCGCCCATACAGGTAACAGTGGAATTTCCTTACTGCCCATATGATTGATAACGCTTCCTTGTGGATTTGCGCGTAATTTGTCTCAGCTGTGCTCAGGGAGCGCGATGCGAATGCGATTGGTCGTTCCTCGCCAGTGGTCATAATGTGCGACAGTACACATCCTAGTCCATAGGATGATGCATCACACGCGAGTCTGATCGGCAGATCTGGGTTGTAATGAGTTAACACAGTGTCTGACGTAATCAGTTCTTTCACTTTCATGAACGCATTGTCCGCAGAGTGTGACCATTCAAATGTCACATCTTTTCTCAACAGCTTGTTCAATGGGTGCACAATAGTTGCCATGTTTGGAATAAATTTTCCATAGTAGTTGACAAGTCCTAAGAACGCTCTTAGTTGTGTCACATTTTCTGGTTTCGGCGCATTCATCATTGCGTGAAACTTTTCTGGTGTCTTGTGCAGTCCATCTGCATCAATGATATGCCCACAGTATGTAATTTCCTTCTGGAAGAAACTACATTTTTCCAAGTTTGCACGGAGGTTGTAGTCCTGTAGACGTTGCAACACTAATTGAAAAGTGTGGAGGTGCTCTTCGTCCGTTTTGCCTGTGATGATCATATCGTCGAGGATGCAGCTTGTGTTTGGTATTCCTTTCAATACCTGATCCATGGTGCGTTGCCATATAGCGGGGGCAGATGCGATTCCGAACACTAAGCGGTTGTACTGATACAGTCCTTTGCTTGTGTTGATTGTCAGATACTTTTTGCAGTCATCGTTCAATTCCAACTGTAAGTAGGCTTGGCGCAGGTTTATTTTCGTGTATTTCTGTCCACCAGCCAGTGACGCGAAAATATCTTCTATTTTGGGCAGCGGATACTGGTCCACTTGCAGCTGTGGGTTAACCGTCACTTTGTAGTCGCCGCAGATTCTGACGGTGCCATCAGATTTCGGTATCGGGACTATCGGTGTGGCCCATTCGCTGATGTCCTTCCTTGAGATAATTCCATCTTTTTCTAGCCTGTCCAGCTCAGTGTCAACCTTATTTCTCAATGCATACGGTACTGGCCGTGCCTTGCAGAATTTTGGCTGTGCATTTTCGCTCAGTGTAAGGCTTGCCTTGGCACCTTTAACACTTCCTATTTCCTGTTTGAACACTGTGTCATATTTCTGCAGTATTTCATTTAGCTTAAATGGGGCACTGGCTTGTGACTGTAGCATTTTGATTGCATTCCAATCAAGTTTTATCTGTTTCAGCCAGGAACGTCCAAATAATGGGGGACTGTTTGTTTTCACAACATACAAGCCTAAATTACATTCCTGGTTCCCATATCGGACATTGACCTGGATTGTGCCAGCTGGCTTTATCACTTCGCCAGAGTATGTCCTTTGTACGGTTGTTGTTTCAGCTAATTGCCTGTTATTAAACAACTTCAAGTACAGGTCGTGGGAGATCACTGATATCGCGGACCCAGGGTCTAATTCCATCTGCAGCTGTTTTCCATCTACAGTGGGTGTAACGGTAATTGGATCTGAGCTGCCAGAGTTAATCCGTAAAACACTGATAAACTCCTCAGGATCGCGTGTTTCTGACTTTATAGAGTATATACTGTTTTTGTTGACTTTTGCTGTTGGTTTCTTTAGTTGTCCTTTCTTGGGAGAGACAAGCAGATTCAATGTGTCCCTTTTTCTTGCAGAAATGGCACTGTGCATCTTTAAAGTGACATTCTCTGGAGTATGCCCTTTTCTGTCGCATCTGAAACATGGTTTCAGCGGCTGTAGTTTTTGTGCAGCAGGCGTTTTCTTTACTTTATGCACAGGTTCTGGCCTGTGCTGCTGCTGAAGCTCGGTGGCGTCCTTGGCAGCGCTTTCCATGGCGATGGCAATCTCTGTGGCTTTGGCCAATGTGAGGTCTTGTGTGGAGAGTAATTTCTTCTGAATGTTCGCATTTCGAAGTCCACAAACCAGCCGATCACGTAGAGCGTCATTGAGCATTGTCCCGAAGTCACAATGCTGGGTCAACTTTCTCAGTTCAGCCACATACACGTTTAACGGCTCCCTTCTCTCTGGTCGCGTTTGTGAAACGAAATCGCTCGGCAATCACCAATGGTTTTTTTTGTGATAGATGGTTGCTCAATAAACTCCACAATTTCATCATATGTTTTTGATTTCGGCTCATCTGGCGCAGTTAAATTCCGAAGCAAAACTGTATGTGCTAGCTCCAATTAAGGTCAGCAAGGCTGGTACCTTTTTGTCATTTGGGATTTCATTAACAATACAGAATTGTTCCAAACGTTCAACGTAAACTGCTCCAATTTTCACTATTTTCACTGAACTCCCCAATAATTCCAATTTTAAAATTTGCCATTGCCAAGTAGGGTATAAACCATTAAAAATCCTCGTCGCCAAAATGTTATGTATTTGCTATTTGTAACTGGTACAGAATACACAACAATATAATCCGAGTTCTACTCATGAACTGTTTTATTTCTCAAGCTGCAGTGCTATCAGAGGGACAGTGATAGAGGGTAGTATATACCTACATATATGTTTACATCTGTGTCTACTATGATACATGTTTGGCTAGTATACAACAACATGGGCGTGGGAAAATGCACAAGCCGCGCTCGTGATATTATGTTCTGGCCGAAAATGATAAATGAAATAACACAGTATGTTCTGCGCTGTAAAATATGTCAAAAGTTTAGCAGATCAAACACGAAAGAGCCCATGTTATCCCATGACGTCCACCGGCGACCGTGGGAAGTAATTGGAACAGATTTGTTTACGTGGGACAACCAAACATATCTCGTGTGCGTTGATTACTATTCGAAATTCTTTGAGGTAGACTTGCTCCAAGGCACCAAGAGTATAGACGTCATACGGAAAATGAAAACGCACCTTGCACGACACGGTCAAGTTTGAGTTGTCAAGAGTGACAACGGCCTGCAGTATGCATCAGAGCAATTTGCCGAGTTTGCGCGTGAGTGGAACTTTAAGCACGAAACGAGCTCACCACTATA